>OY740770.1:61121063-61721063 GCA_963513935.1 Aphrophora alni | reverse complement strand
TTTTTTTTGGTTTTAATTGAGAATTTAAAGTTAAACAAAACAAACTTATTTATGTATTGAGATATAGATATTTTGGTTTTATTGTCCAAAAAACAAAAATATAAGATATTGTTTTGTGTTTTCGGGAAGGATGATATTTTTGTGAATGATGTACAATTTGATTGGAAATTTTAATTGTGAACTATATTTTATATTTTACGCCTCCGATAATTTATTTATCTGTTAAAAAAAATAGCTTTAAGGTGTTATGTTATAATGCTTTTTGTAATAGTGGTCACACATCATTAGGTTATTTGCATGATATTGTGAGTTTTTTAAATTATGAAAAAGGTTATTTTTTAGTTGTTAATATAACATATATAGATATTTATATATTTGAATTTCAGTAAAAAATTATCTTGTAGTACATTTGTAAGTTTAATTGTACTCTTTAGAACGGGTGACAGTCAAGATGTCCAGCTCCACGCTACAAAACACGAGTGCATTGTATCTTATAATTTTCGTAGAGAATGTGTAAATAAACTTGTCATTATAGTGTCGGAGTTGTTATGTTAGATGTATAAAATAATCAAATAAGCATTTTTCATAAAGCTAAATTTTAAAGTATTAATCATAGTATAAGTGTACACAGGATGTTTCAGTAATAATGTATAATGTATTAAATAGTCACGTAATATCTACAGGGACCTACAAGTACAGGTAAACAAGCAATACACATGTACACATGATTAATATGTTTAAGTTTTGGGTATAAAATCGATTGATGGGTTAAAACTATGTTTTAAAATCGGCAGCACAGTCAAAATTGAATTGTAAGATTGAATGGTGCATCGAAGATTGGGTTGAGAAATCGGGGCTGAAGTACCAGGGTTTTTGATATAATTTTAACTTTTCGGTTGGAAAATCAGTCGTTGTGCCATCTTTTCGGTTCAAAGTTGGCCTTTATTTTGCAAAATCGGTTTTCTATCAAAGGTACTGTTGAAACATTGGTTTAAATATCAGCTTTTTGGTTTAAATATAAATTGTTAGGTTTAAAAGAGTAGACATCTAAAAAATTTCCCCCAAATTTTACGTGTAACAGAGTTATTCTCGACCAAAGAGAATTATAACATAATTGACATGCCACTCTCTTGACCATTGGTCAACTAATGATAGCCCGTAGTTTTGTCAAATGACCAAATGAAAGTTACTAGTTGGTCTAGAATAACATTGTAAAAATAATGTTAAGGCCAAATTCCTGAGAAGTCTATGAAATTTCGTTACGCGGATAAAACATGTTGACGAGCTGTTGCGTGTCTCTCGTGTTCGAAAACATAGTTTTGAAAAAATACTGGAAGTAAACCCGGAGGTAGATACATTTTTAAGGAAGTATTAATATCTAATTTTGATTACATTGATTTCCGCTAACTGTAAAAAAATTTTAACTGTAATATTTTCGATATCCGAAACTATTCTCAAAGTTTAATAAAAAAATTAAAAAAATTAAATCTCTTTTATAAATTGAGGTAAAACATTTGCTAGTTCGAGTCTCGCGTTTTTTAATTTGAATGGAAACAAAGTTAAAATATATCTTTTCAATACATATACATCCCTCTGTATATTAAAATAATAATCATGATACATTTCATTTTGTATTTACCATGACTATATATTTAGGGAGAGGACGTATAAATTATTATATGAATACCGCTGTATAAAAAATGATAATAATAATGATTTACGAGTAACTGAAAATAAAAATGAACAAGAGGTAAAGTTGATATATGTTAATTATAAAACATCCAATCACTATTCATCCTTGGTTATAACGTCAATGAAAGAAAATTTCATAAAACGTATTTACCTTAACCTAGAATATTCCTTTGAAACTAATATAATAATGAAATTCCTATAAAACCATACAAACAATTTTAATAGTTTTTAATTATGACACTTTGTTTTGAGTTCATTTTTTATCAAAGGCATGTTTTAATTATTATATTACTTTAACAGGTCTTTATTGTTAAGAAACAGTTTTTTATTTCTTCGTGAATTATCTACACAATGATCCGTGTTGTATCATATTTTATTTTTCACTATATTAGACTTGGTAACTTTTTTATGACAAACTTGTATTATAAGTTACATTTTGTATTATATTTTACACCTTAAATATAGTTCATTTTTAAAAATACAACTTCTGTTTCAAGTGTTTCCAACTGCACCAAATAAATATTTAAAAAATTTTTAATCACGTTCTCGTTTTGCATTCTTTATCTCCCAGATTGTCTCCTTATCCTTTGCTATAATATATTTATTAAAACCACTCCGTACTCATCTAAAAGGGTTCCTCTCTCTCTATCTTTTCACAACCAAATTGAATTAAACAGAATATATTGTATGTATATAAGGTTTTTATTTAGAATGGATAATATACTTTATTTTGTCTATGATTATGACAACATCATTATATTTTACAAATAGAAATATTTATATTTTCCATTTACAAGAGATAAGAAGAATATTACTTAAAGTTGGCCTTTTGTAATTTAGTATAAACTAAATGTGACAAATGAAAATTATGATTTATTAATTAAACCTTGCGCCTCATAACTACAAAAGAAATTGTGTTTTGTAGGTTAGCGTACTACAATGGAATGTTTCTAATGATATAATTTATATTGTCGCTTTCTCACTTGAACAAAAAAATTAAATAAATAAAACACACCTCCAAAGACACATTCACTTCCAGCAAATTTACAGATAAATAAATTACAATAATAAATATACCTTCAATACAGAACCCTAATATGGACAAAACTATAATATAATTATACTTTTTTCTATAAATTAACACTCCTTTGTACTACATTATTTTTCGAATTTGAAATTCCTAAATTAGATTTTTGAAAGTGTGAAACATAAATCTACACATTATATTCAAAATTGTTCTTCTAATAAATCTACATACCGTATGTAAGAAAATTTGTTAAATACAGAAACCAGTTCTTTACGCATAGTGTGATAAACGTAAGATAGTAATCATACAATATGTTTGTCCTTAAACTTTTACATTTATCTTTTATTGTAAACGAAAGTTACATCTTTTAGAAAATTATCCAATAACAGATTATTTCAAATTTTCAAATGAGAAATAAATTTATAAAGTTATTGTATAATGATAAAATAAATAAATAATGATTAAATAAATATTACCTTTTACGTCATGTGACTTCGTTGTTTCGACACTATAACGCGTTTCGAAACGTATATTTCATCATAAGATTAATGGAATGTTCACATCACGAAAACACAACACATAACACACAAAACACAAAGACATAATTGTCATGATCCGTGTAGTATGCGCTAGACGTCTAATTTAGCGGAGGGTCGGCCGACTACTGGCTAAGTCTGAAATATTTAGATCCGATAATCTTATCTCTGGATCGTACAATGGAATTGTAATGGGTTATTTAATAATTAGTCTTTGTTGTTTTTAAAGTCTTTGTAGATATAAAACTCCTCAATACATGTACTTACTTTTGCTGATTATATGGATAGTTGTGAAGTTGGTCTCAAAATCGCTGAATAGGTGGTTAGTATCAATTAGGTGGCAAGTGTAATTAGATTTGTTTCCGTTGATGTTTTTCTTTACTAGATGTTCTTTGAATCGTTTTAAAAAGACACTTCCAGTTAGCCTATATAGTATTTATCACAATTGTAACAATTAATCTTATGTACCTCCGATTTTCCCCCAAAAGGTCTGGTCACTGTAAACTGGAGTATTTTATATGTGCTATTGTTGGTGCGAAAGGCCACAGTTATGTTTAATTTGCGAAAAGTGTTACTTAAGATTCTATGAAGATTGTTATTTTAAATTATTTGATCAATAACCGTTGGCAATGACTTTATTCTTGATTGAGTTTGACTCTTCGTGAAAACCGGCAACCCCGCGTGGAATTTTAATTAGACGACGAATGAGACTAATATATGCAGCAATTTGTTAATTAATGGGGTGATTGGAATCAGCGTGAATTCTGTTATCCCTAGTAGAAGCATTCCTGTAAATGGTTTATGTAAATTTGTCTTTGTATTTAATACAGTGATGTCTAGAAAATGTATGTTATGATCTATTTCAGTTTCAAGGATTAATTGTATGTTATTGTTAATTCTTGATATGATTCTTTAACTGACCTATTAGTCTTAAGGTTCCCTTGAAAATAATGGAGGTTTTGACATCATACCATGTATTGTTTACTATTTTATCTTTTAGTTTGTTGTTATTAGATAAAGCTATTTTTGTAGTGGTTCAGATGAATGTTTGCCAACATGAGAGATGATGGCGATCATATGGCTAAACCTTCTGTTTCAGTAAAATATTTATGGTCAAATGTGAAATTATTTTTCTTCAAAATTACTGATAACAGGTTACTGAATTCATTTTTGACTTCTATTTTTAATAATTTGTCTTCAGTAAAGTTATTTCTCAAAAATTGAATGTTCCCGTAACAGGCACATTCCATGTAAATTTACAATGTAAAACTAGGCAAATCTATAACTAAGCAGGAGTTTTATATCATATAACCTATTAATGAAATCTAAGCTGTTCTTGACACTTAGGTTATATTTAAAGTTGATACTGTTTTTTTATTATTTACTCTAGTTTTGTGGCAGTATCCTGACATAGTAGTATAGTTTACGTAAGGTAATGGCTATGTAAACTTTTTGGATATTGGAGGTCCAGTAAATTGAGTGCGTGGGATTTATAGGTTTAATATACAACTCGAAGTAGATCAAATAGGTGTCTGCTTGTATTTAATGTATTATATAATATTATTTTTAATATTATTATTCAATATGTTGACCAAAGATTATTATTGTTTTAAAATAGTTTTTTTTTCTTGCTTATGCTCTTGTGTCGCCTTTATATTAATATATATATATATATATATATATATATATATATATATATATATATATATATATATATATATAAATCAATTTTGATATGAGCACAAAGTAACAACTTAAGCCAGTCAAATTATTTTTTAGTAAAATTTATATTTGTTGGTTAATTTACAATTGAAACACCATCTAGTAATAAAATGGAAGTTTTTACACCATCTTCAAATAGACACAACAACGCCAGTCCTAATCCACTGACGTAGATGGTTCCCATGTGGGAGGTGGGTTGCTAATTTAATCCAGTCCACACTGTCAGTTATCATTTGGTTTCACATATTCTTTTGTAACAAACTTTGTTTTTCTAACCTTCTTATAATAACCACTTAAAACCTTTTTCATCTACTCGATTCAACTCGTTATATAAATATATCATAAAATAGCCAAATTTCTATTTCAGTATGCTAAATATTTCCCATTCAGATACAATCCACAAAATACAACAACTTCATAATATACAACTGTTTATATAACTATTGTTTACATCAGTGTCTATGAATGTGTAATACTTTATTCCATTTATTGTATTTATAGATAAATAATTAAACGTATGGTAAACAAATTTCTGCTATGAACTGTCAGTTAGGCTTAGATCGGCTTGATGTTTATAACATATGTATTAATTTTGAAGTAAAGCACTAATCAATCATTTCTGAGCTGACAGATATCGCTGTAGATAGGTAAGTTTATATATTTACTATTATAAATTTGATTTGCATGGTTAATGGCAATTAGATATTATTGTTTTTGCATGAGATAGGATAAAATAATTTTGTTACAATTGTATAGGCATGTACATGAGTGTACATTTTTATAGCCTTCTGGAAGGTTTGTAAGGCAATAAAGTGTTAACAATCATATCCTACCGGAAGGATTGCATGGCAATAACCTTTCTCATTTGTTCCTTAGGAAAGTTACTACCCATGTTGAAATATTGGATATTCTCAAGGGAAATGAGGCTGAAAAAATGACATTTGAAGATTTAAATGTGATCATTATACCACCGGTAAATGCTAATGAACTTGTTACGTATAAAGATACTGGACCTGAAGACGACCAAATAATTATAATTCTCCAAAAAATCTTATTAATTCAGATGTTGTTTTTACTGTATAAGTTTTAGTGCATATAAAAATGTGAGTAATAAATATTATTCATATAAAGAACAAAGTTTTGTTTTTGATGAAGCGCCAGTGCTATATCTTCAACAAAACGTCTACAAAGTCAACCACTGAAAAAAGAGAAAAATATTATGTAAGAAAAACCCAATAGTAACACGATACTGGGACTGGAAAGAAACTACAAAGGTCCACGGAACTGTTCCCTGTATGTTACACAGAAGTCCAATGGAATATTTTGGTGGATTTATGAACAATGAAGTACTGGGAATAATTCTGAAAAAACGCCAATTATTTCGCAGCAAAACACAATCTCGCTGGTAATATCACGGAAAATGAAATGTTGACCATCACTGGAATTTATTGTCAAGTGGGTACATTCAGGTGACGCGAAAACTGAGATTCTGGTAAAATGAGAATGATGCACACAATAAACTTTTATCTAAATATATTCCAAGGAAACAGGTCTCAGTTTATAATGTCAAATTTAGATTTGTGTGAGAACAATAATTTAGGCAAAATAAATCCTTTTTACCAAAATCAGGCTACTATTAAATATACTGAACACTACGTTTCAAGATTTTGTTCCTTATGACGAATTTCAATCTTTTGATGATTCTATGTTTTTATACTATGGCGCAAAACAATTTATTAGAGGTTAGTAAAGTTACCGTCTTTGTTATTCACCATCAAATTTACCACATTTCGCTTTTCGTTTGTTTAATAATTATGTTTTTGTTTAGAAAAACCCAAGATTTGGAATACAATTTTGATGTGGTGGCCTAAGCAATGGTTATTTGTCTTGGCTTAAACTTTACAAAGGAGCTAATACCTGTTCTCCGACATAGAGGGGACTCTCGTACTCTGTAGTTATGTCATAAATATTGATATAATTCAAAAATAAAATAATGTCATTCAAGTTATACGATTTTCACTATTGGACCGAATGTACTTGGTAGAACTATATTTTAATGAAAAAAACAAAAACAAACACAATATTTAGTAAATTCTACAATTTTATTGCCGAAACCATGGTCGGCAAGACTCAACACAATTGTAGAATTTACTAAATAATGTGTTTGTTTTTTGCCATTCACGTTGTTCACCGACAACTTTTTCACCTCCTTTGTCCAGCTCTATGATCTGAAGGTGCGCAGCTTTATGGTATCAAGAACCATAAGTGGAAACATAATTTGCAAACATTGTTCATCCACTGATAATCCAGTTACAATGAAACACACAAAAAGAGAAAGCTTTAAATGCGTCACTAATCAAGCTATAAGGAAATTGTCTGTTTATATTCAAGATATTATCACGTTTTTTATCACCAACCATGAAACACAAAGTTGCTATTTGACATTCATTGAAAATTTCGTTATTTTGTTGCAGGTAAATCAATTATTCGTTGCAATGATAACAATATAGTATCAGTTGCTTCTAATTTCGACAGAGTTCATCCGCTAAAATCTACCAATCGATATTCAGGAAACAGATAAACAAAATTGTCATTCCACAACCTACCCCGTTGAAAACCTACTAATTTGAATATGGGTGGAATAGACTGAGCAGGGCAAAACACATTTCTTTATCGTGTTCATATTTGAGGGGGGAAACGGTAATTTTAAATTATTGCTAACCTTATTGGCGTAACAACGCCAGACGGTTTCGTCAGAATATGGAACTTTAATTGATCATCTAAAATTTCGGTGAAAATAGCAATTGTTATTCTAGAACTTACCCAAAGAGTTGTACCACGTAGTGGAAGAAATCGCAAGGAACATTATTTGATGGTACTGTCAACTTTTTATTACCCTCCTTACTTTTAAATCTCGTAAAAGACTACAGCTAAAAAGTGTAGTTTTGCAGCAAAAAAGTAACTAAAAATTGTGTTAAATATAACACTATCCCTTACGTGTTAATTATTTCATACCATATCAGATTTATATATATATATATAAATCTGATATATATATATATATATATATATATATATATATATATATATATATATATATATATATATATCTGTTTTACGAAAACTAATGGATATTTTGTATATAACATAGAATACAAAGGCTAATCCATAATTGATGAGTTATTATCAAAAAATCCTTCCAGATGAATGCCGATTTTGGGGGGTCATGTTTTAAAAAAAATTGTAAATACTGTATGGGTTTCTTGTAACGGTATGAAAGAACTTATAATTGTAGAAAATATATTTTTAAAAAGAAAGTAATTCACGGTTATCTGAGTCGACATCATTTCCACTATAAAAATCTAAAACAAACTTTTCTATATCATTATCAAATCTAAATGAATGATTTTTAATTTCATTTTATGAATCATTGCAGGTGTATGCTTAAGTGTAGCGCATATAGCCGTGAATCCTTCCATTAACTTTATTTGCTTAATTTTTGTAATTTCTCACATATACTTAGTATATTGAGAGTTATGTGATGGTTTAAAAATTGTATGTCAAGTTTGGGATGATTTGTTGTTTAGAGGTGCGTTAAGTCGGATTTTTTAAATTTTTTTACCGTAATATGTCTGTGTATGATATCTGTAAAATGATATCGATTTTAGGATAGGATCCATTTTGATCAAATTTAGAATTTTTTTTTCCATATTCTATTACTCAAAATTTGTGAGTAAGTTTATCTGCAAAAAAAAAAAAAAAAAATCATAAGTTCCATTTTCTCATGATGAGATATAACTGTTTCGTCAAATATTTGGAAAGTGTGGAGGGTACAAACCAAAACTTTACATAGTCATATATTTCTTCCCAGAAATCCCGTTTCGAGTGTTATTGGTTTCTAAACCTTAATATCGGTTATGTAAATAACAAATTTGATAAATTTACTTTACAGACATTGACAAATTTTAGATAAAGGTTGTTACCAGGGGACTTAAATTTAAGAAAAGGCGGAACCAAAATGGTAACAATGTTTGAAAAAGAAAAGTAAAAAAAAGACAAAGACAAATTTAGTAATTAACAAGGCTCAAGTTTATTTAAACAGAAGAATTTTCGATGGTTCAGATTTTATCATTTACAACTTAGAAAGACATCCTGAGACAAATCATCATAAACAGCTTATGATTAACAATATTATAATTGATAAAAGTTATACGCCCTTAATGTAACATATAATAATTTAAATAAAAAAATTAATCAATAGATTCTGAAAATTTATCCCCCCTTTTTAGTTTATATATATATTTATAGTTACAAAATTTAACAATAAAAAAAGACAATGAGCACAGCTTAATAATTAACAGGATTATAATTAATCCAAAAAAAACAAAGATTATACGCCCTTAATATAAAAATTACAAAATAAAAAAGATGAAAAGATACTGATATTTATTCCCCCCCCCCTTTTACTTTATGAGATGATAGTTTTTTAAACATTTACAGAATTTAACAATGAAAAAAAAAAAAAAATTATAAATGAGTTTGATGTTTTAAATTCAAAAAATTCATATCAATTGTAAACAGGTTCATCACTAGACTAAAAGTTACATAATATTACCTGTTTGATAGATTTCTTAAGTACTATATTGGCCAATAAATTTATATATTTTAAATAAAGAATTTATTATAAAAATGAGAAGTTTATTAAAAAGAAATAAAATTTTGAAGATTGAAATTTTATTAATTGACGTCAATTATATTAATTTAGAAAATAACCTCTTGGAGGTTGTTAGGACCGAAAGTTTGCATGCAGTCACCACCCAATGATTTGTTATATAATTTACAAATAACTACACAAGTCTACATCTAAAGATAGCTTTAAGAAACACATATTCGCTGAAGCAATTTAGGCACATATACAATATGAGTTTAGTTAAAGTTCTGTAAAGTCAGTTTTTTTTTTTTTTTTTTTTTTTAAATATCACTTTTGTGCACTTGAAACTCTGAAGATATATTAAATAAAACGTGTTTTGCAAACAGGACGAAACATGTTAAGATCTTTTGCTGGTCTATGCAATGTGAAGCAAGAATTGCTGGGTTTCTCCTACCAGCGTATTAGCTATGGCAAAAAAAACACGTTTTTTAGCGTCTGTGCAAAATCAGACATGTTGTAGCATTAATGTTCTTTATTGAAGAAAATATCTGGTTATTTGTCAAAATTAAAGAAAATTGATTGCATCACAGAAATTCGTTAAGATTATAATTAAAAGCTTCTTATATGACTATAAATCTATTTATATATATTTAGTTTTGTTTAAAACAAAGCTTGTATAAGACTTGTAAAAATCTGCAAAAGTCTGTAAAACGAAATTTACTGATTTAGAAGAGATTTCTCTAATTGTTTTATATTTGACATGTTCAATAAGATATTCTGATCATTTAATGTTCAACATTAGTTTGCACCTATTTCACATAATTGTTCAAAACTTAAAATGTGCCTTTGCAAGGTTTTGTAAAGTATGTTTTAAGAAAAGAAAATTTTTATAATCATTCAGTTTCAAAAAGAACATAGAATATTAAATAAAACATGAAATACATATTTTAAAGAATACATGATAATTAACAAATTATTTTAAAACATTAACAAAATTTAAGATATGATAAAATCTGTAAAGCTGAATACCTGGAAAATCCTGTCGCAGTTCACGTGAGCTTGTGCCGTGAAAACAAAAATTTATTTAACATTTTTGAAAACTAAAACGCACAAAACTGTAGATTAACATATCGTTTAAGAACTGAGATGTAAGTTTTGAGAACAAAAAAAATTATGTCTAACGGAGCTATGAAAGAATGTAGAACATTGTGAGTAATTACAGGTAGACTGACAACGGGTATTAGAACAGCTAGGCTGACCAGCCGTTGTACTTTGTACTTAGATGTCATGCGATGCTTAGTTTTGGAGAAGGTCGCCAGGTGCCAGCATCTGTCAAGGGACGGAAGTTGAATATATGGAAGAACGAGTGAATGAATTTATTTACGAATTTGATGTTTTGAATTTGGATGTTACAAGGTGAACATTAATTACACAAGCTCGTGTGAAAAATCGCAAGTAACTAACACTTAGGTTTGAACTTTGATCGTCGTTAATAAAAGTTCTAGTTTAGTAAAGTAAGAATCACGCAGAGGCCGTCTTTATATCACAAGCGAAATAACTTTAGCCTTATATAAAATATGCAAATATTTTGTAAAAATAGTGTCAGGTCATTTTATCTTCTTAACTGACTAAGACCGAACTTATATTTTTGGTGATGAACAACATTTTGGTTGAGTAATATTCGGCTTTGGAGATAAGCAAATGTTCTGCATAGTGTGTTCTAAGAATTTATTTAATCTGGAAAGAACGGATTTTCTTTAGGTAAATTATCTTTTAAAAGCATTTCACTGTTCCATTATCAAGCAATACACACAGAGAAGCAAGTTATTTTATTACAGAATTTTTTTAAATTAATCCTTTTTATATTAGGGCAAATTAAATTTTAAAGTGTAAAGTGAAATAAAGTATATATTTTTATTTCTTGTTTAAATATTGCAAATGTTTCGCATTACCTATTGTATGAGGTACTAATAAACCTTTAGAACATGAACGCAACATATGCATTGTTCTAAAAGGTTAGGATAATAAAATTATATACATAATTATTTACGTAGTTCTTTACTTAGTAAGAGAGGGTTGAAACATTTATAGAAGCATATAGTAACGTTAGTGAATTAATTTAATACATTCACTAATCATTTCATGTTATTTGAAGTCACTTTCCTGATATGGTATGACTAATAATTATTTCTTTACACAATTCAAATACTGTAATAGTTGTTTTAAGTAATTACAATATTTTAATATTTATGTATTTTCAGAACAGTTTAGTCAAAATCAATATACGTTTGGGCGTTATGTAAATGTAATAGAAGAAAGTTATTCATTATCATATTATAATCATAATACTACAGTTTTCTTAAACAATATTGTGTATATGTATATTACGTAACTCGGTATGTAAGATACACCCCATTACACATTTTTAATAGTCTTTACCTGTAAAGAAAGTTGATGGTATATAACTCTTTACATACACTTCACAAAACAAGAATTGACATAAACAAATGATTCATAGAAAAAACCTCTTGTACACATTTTATTTTCATTTAAATATAATATTGTGTTTTCGTAATAGTTAGTAAATATTGAAAATACTAATAAAATAAATTTATTAGGTCATTTGTTATTTTTTGAGTACATTTAAATGAAAATACACGACATATCGATTGTATATATATATATAGACAATTGCTATAAATTGAGAAACCTCTGGTGTATACGAAATGACACTAATTTATAAAGTTCTGGCATGAAAGAAGACATAGATATAACGCTGTGTTTAATATAAAATAAATAACTAGAGTCAAAAATATACTGTAATGGCGTCATGATCGGAAGAGAACATGAATAAATATCTCAAAGGTTTCCCGACTGAATAAAAACTAACCCTATTCGACTTCAAACAAACGTATAGATCTAGAGATGATTATTCGACCTTTAAGAATCCCGAACTTACTACGAGTGACCCTATGAGAGCACTACCGTTCTGTTTATTTTATCTCATTATTTTATTATGACGTTATTAATAAATCTCCTTAATGATTACTATTTCTCAAACAGGTTATCATTTATAAAATTATTAATCTCAATGCACAAAGAGTGTCACATTTGCTCAATTTACTTTACTTTTCGACTATCTTTCAGCGAACTTTGAATATCCATCTAATTTTCCGTGTTGGTCAGTCTGTGTTGAATTAGTTAAAATATATTTTAGTATACTTTATAGTATACTTAGTCATTAAACTACAGTTACGGTACGGGTTTTTACATATCTCAATGGGGTTCCCAACAGAAATCATCTTCAACTTTAAATAGTTTTTGGTTCGGATAACTATTATTTGTTAGAACTTTTAGACATATATTCCATTAAAAGTAAATAACTAATGTAAAAATAGTTATGCTTGTAACTATCACATATTAAACTGTTTTTTCCTCTAAATTATCCCGTCAATTCTTTATATTTTCAAATGTGTATTAGTTAATTCTACCCAAAATGTTTATTTTATCATAGGTATTTTACGTAGTCAATTAAATGGTATTAGTACTTTTAAATATTTATTTCCTACTAAAAAGTAATGTCAATACGAAACCTCGATTACTTTCCATACACTGTAACCGAAAATTATTAATCTATTAACGAAATTACTGTATTGATTACGCTATGATTTTATTGGTAACTTAGTAAAGCATATTAGACACATTATCATATTTAATTTATAAAAACAATTTATCAACATGTAAAGAAGCAAATCTTCATTAACAAAATACCATCCTTTCTAAAAACACAAAACATCTGATCAGAAGTACTCCATCTTAAAAAACACTGCAAATACATGCGTAAACGAGTTGCACCGAAGGTAGTTCCCCTCCAAATCCCCACAATCCTAAATCCACCCATAACCTCTTTCCTCCTGGTAACCACTTTATATATAAAGCAGCAACGTTATAAGATAAAGAGAGTTGTATCTTACCAGCCCAATAGATCCCATTCATTCCTCTACTACCTTTCGCAAAGACGTATTGAGCAGTTGGTGAAAATCTCTAATTTACTTTATATTAAAAATCTATTTTATGTAAGAGGTCCCAGGGAGTTTCAGATATAGAGCTTATCCTATTAATCATACAAGGCGTCCCCTTCTTTAAAATAAGTTGCATGTTCTTATAAATTTTAAAGTTTCAAAGAAAAATATTAAAAATAATGAAGTTATCATCAAGAACAAAAATCACAAAAACTATATTTGAAGATATCTAAATGTTGTTCAAATGATTAAAAATGGTACGCAAAGTGGTTTGATGAGTGCTTGTTTATTAAAAAATAAAATAAAATATTTTTTAAAAATAATAATAGAAAAATAAAACTTATTCCTTATCAAATTATTTTTAAAATTACAATTTAATGTTTACGCCACCTACAAATGTAGGCCTAAACACATCTTAAACATTAATTACAAAAGTTAATATCCTATTTGTATCCCTAGAAACAATCTCAAAAGCCAATACTCCTGAAAAATTATAAACAATTAAATAAAAAATTTAAAAAACCTTTTCCAAGTTAATTACCTAAATTTAGGTGTACCCATTTAAAATTGTATTTAATCCCACAATTTGAACATATTTAAATTTCAATTCTTAAAATAAAAACTAATTTCTAAATAAATTTATAATTTTTGTTAAAAATGTTTACTGATTATCTAGCATAAACATATCCCCTTAATAACATTTATATTAAAAAACATGCCATACTTTCTGCATAATTCTGCCGTTTATATGATAAAATGCATAATATCGTCAATAGTTATTCAACAAAATTGTAGTAAAATTTGTGCACAGTCAATCCCGACAAGGTGGTGTTGTCAAACATGTTGTATTGAAAATTTTGAACGATTTTACCTTAAAAATCCAATTTCGATTATTTACACCTGAACTTCAGGATACATTTGTTATGAGCGTGAAGAGGACATCTCATCTCCAAGAAGTCGATCATTACTCAATACATGTCTCTGACTAATTTCATGGTCTTAAAAATATTTTAGGGGGTTAACCTCAAACGCTAAAGGAACCCATAAATAATAATAACAAAGTCACATGAAATTTTAAATGACTTTCAAAACACTTGGTTTTAGAAATCAATTTACTAAAAGTCATTATTGATTTTGTTAAAATATTTAGGTATAATATTGTCTTATTTCACGCTTTCCAAACAAACAATTATTTGCTCATTACTAATATCAATAACTAAATTAAAATAATAATTAGACTAATTACCATTAAAAAAATACATGTAAACAAAATAATGCTACTTTCCCGAAATATGTGTAAGTAATAATATTACTTCCAATTGATAAAAGAACATTTTCTATATTACTAATCCAAATGATGTTATCATTTAATTAAAGGTGTTCCTTATACAATTTACTATTTACTTTTTAAAATTACATCAAAAAATTCGTTTAATTTCAATAAAATAGTATACATAAATCAGATTTTTTTCGAATATTCTAGTTCAAAATACAAAATTCTAAATTGTAATATTTGAGTTACTCACCGATTATAATGGTTTTCATAAAACTATTCCACTCTGCACATTTCAAATCATAAAAAAAACACAAATTACAACTACTTTTGCATAACTGCACTACCATAAGATAAATAACAACTTTTTTTCATGTAAATAACAAGTCATATCTTTGACGTTACATCAGTAAAAGATGTTTCTAACAATTACACCAAACCAAGGTAAGACGCTTCTTCTCTATTGCCTACATCACACGATGCATATAGGGTGATCATTTTTGCAATCAAATATAAATTTCACATGATGTGCTATTGCACGACTCTCTGGTGTTAGGTCCCCACTACACCCCTATCTGTCAGGACACCTTACCAACTGAGCGTCCTAAAGTTTTGAAACAGAAAAATTTGGCGCATGATCATAAATCTTACTCTTTATTTTATTTACCACCGTTACTTTAATTTGCCAAAGATGTTGTAAGTTTTTTATTAAAGTTTCATTTTTCTTATCTGTAAGTCGACTTTAATTGACTGTACCAGATTTTATTATTCTCTGTAAATTCCGTATCTGTCGCAGTTGGGTATAACCCACAGCAAAATCCGTATTATGTCGCAGTGGCGTATAGAGAACTCGACAAATCTTTCCCGTCAGAAGAAGCGTATTGAGCTTTTGTCTTTCTGTACTGTTTGTAAGTTGTATACGATATTTTATGATGTTGGTTGATTTCATCGAAAAGGCTTCACCCGTAACCATTCTTCCGACCATAAGTGCAGCTGGGGTTAGCACACATACGGACGGACATTAAATCTATCGTACGGGAAACTACTAACAATATCTTTAATGGAATTTTCAGGATACGTCCCTAACAGTGACTAAAAGTCCAATATATCATACTGTAAATATTATATGTAGTGACGTGGAACCCCTTTACATCGTTACGCTAAATTGTTGTGAATATGTAAATATAATTGTATTTAATTGTAATAACTATCTTGTACATAAATGACCCACAGCAAAGAGAAAGAAAACAATCGATTGAACCAAACCATGCAGAGTGGGAAATATGCGCCCCCAACCTCAGAGGACCTATAAATACTGGCTTTACTTACTTCGAAAATCGTTCTCTTTTACTCTTTTACAGAGTCACCTCCTATACTCAAATATCCCTCTCTCTCTCTCTCTCTCTCTCTCTCTCTCTCTCTCTCTCTCTCTCTCTCTCTCTCTCTCTCTCTCTCTCTCTCCCCCTCCCTCTCTCTCACTCCTCCTAATACGTTACCTAAATGCATTACTCCCTAACTATCTTTCCTTTCGTGGTCCGTCGGCTGATAGTCGGCTGATAAGGACTTCCCCGTTCGTTGTTTTAATCTCCTGGACGAACGTTCCAATCTCCGAGTAGTCTGTAGACTGATATCTACAGCACTCTACCACATTCGTTGTCTGAAGGCTAACACCCTTTGGACGAACTTCTTTCTAACTAATACCTGGTCATTTCCCAACGAATGTCTATTTACTAAGCCATTTATATTTTTAAAGAATAGTAATTCTGTCCTCAGTAAAACCTAAATCCAGTTCCAACAAATGGTCACTCCCGACGTGATACAAGACAGCACGAATTGGCAGGATCAATTGACAGGGAAAACAGCAGATTCGTTGAAGCTATCAAATTTTGAGCACGGTTATCTCCATTATGTGAAGAAGACCCAACACTATGGCACATCCACGTAGAAGCCTTATTTACTACCAACATGATCAGTGCAGAGGTCAGAATATTCCAACTCGTCATCAGCCAGCTGCCCTAAAAGATCCGCAAGCAAGTGGCCGACTTAGCGGGACATGCCGTGGAACAGCTTTATACTACATAATACTGAGGTTCTAAAATATTCAAGCTAAAGTCAAGAACGTCTCACCCTACGTCTCTTGGAAGAGACGCAGTTAGGAGACTGGAGTCTCACTCTACACTTACTCCAGATGCAAATTTTAGCAAGCAATACCGTGAATAATGAAATCCTGATTACAATCTGGCTCATGGCCCTACTGGCCCACACAAAAGGGATATTAGCCGCCATCTCAGAGGACAAACTTGAACGACTCGAAGCAGTAGCTCTCAAAATTCTAAAAGTAAGCGAAATCAGCACAGTTTCGGCAAGGTCCAACACAATCACCAGCACCTCGTTCGACAAACTTGTATGTGAAGTACATAGATAACCAAGGGACATGACCTACAGGTCGTTAATGGCGACGATTGTGTTTTGTTGAAATTCTTAGAGGCTATACTTGATTAAAATATTCATCCTAATCGGTACAGCCGATTCCTAAAAAAACTTAATCATGTTTGATTTGTATTACCCACAAAGATTTAAACAAAAATTTCCAGAGATTTAACCAAAACATGCCCACATAAATTATTGAAAAAGCAAAAATATATTATCAAAAAAAGACTGTAGAGCCTTGCACAAACGATGAGCAAGCGAAAAAAACAAATTAGATTTCTTGACCTATTACATAGCATTGTTTATTCTAAATGCATTTTATTAAAGGAGTATGTAAACATTTATTGATTTGTTTATTTTTAACATGGGGTTAAGTGGTGGAGATACCCCTATTTAAGACAGCATTTATGGAAATATCTATATGTGATAAAGTTAAAGCTACTTTAATAAAATATTTCGATATAATTTACACACTTAAAAGATACATATCTGTAATTATTCCACATAAATTTTAATAGTACAATAATTATGAAGGTTTAATTAATCAAACTATGTTTATTTTAATATTTAAAAGTACTAAAATATACCGATATAGCTCTTTATTTAATTGTTTTGGAAGTTCCAAATTCTTCGTTGACATTCGTTAGAACTGTATAATCATAAGTTTGATATGAACGATATTTTATACTACCTCCGCGAAACATTTAACTGGTTTACCAATGAGGCCAGATTATACGTTTTAAGACGATTGCAATAATATGTAAGATAGTAACGGGTTATTCATTTCAATTTGCAGGTATTGTTATCAATCATTAAGTGTTATTTCGTATAAAAAAGATCAAGTAATTAGAGGGGATAAGGAAAGGGAAGTAAGCAGATGGAGTGATAGAACCAAACTTTTATTAATGGATTTGTTTCGTGCTTTGGACAAATAACGCATAAAACGGAAGCTATAATACATTTTGATTGTGTGCACTACTCCATATATTTTCCCTTAAAATACAATATCTTATTAACAAATTAACAGAAAACAATTTATTAGAGACGTATATTAAAGTTAAATTATAGGCACTTCAAAACATTTACATTAACTTGTACGCAAATATTATTGTAACATTATACAAAAATATAACTTTTTTATGATGCAAAGTTTGTTTTGCCATATTTTGGACATTTTAGCTCACGCGGCACATTATTCAGTTTTAGAGTCGTTGTCCGAAATTGTTGTCTCAGATTATAGTATGAGAAGGGTTTTGATTATTATTTATATCTATTCGTTTACATATAATTTGCTTTATTACCATATCAATTCAAATTTACCAGAACTTCTTATTATTATTGCTTTACATATTTGCATTTGGTAAAAATTATGGAGCCTTTTTAGGGTGACAAGAAAATGTGGAAGGTCTTGACTTTGCAATTTTTTTATTAGTTCTGTCAGAAAGTTCCTTTACCTTATAATTTGTAAGTGCATATGAATACAATGACACATGTCATACTGCGTCGGTACAGTAACTTTGTTTAATGATGTTAGGTATAAAACAAAAGTTGGTGTACATTTTAGAACAATTTACTCTTCTTCTTTTCTTTCAAATCTGTGAAAATTTACATACTGTAAATTTGAAAACTGTGATGAAATTTTAAAATGCAGATAATATCATGAAGTTATATACTGATCTATGAGGTATGAGAACAGTATGTTATATGGTCAATTACTATTGAGATAAAGCGTATCGTAAATTTATAATTAAAGCATCTATCTTATGGGAGACTTCATGAGAACATTAACCCAACTAATTTTTAAAAAAAGTATATATACTAAATATAAATAAAATAAATAAAAATTCAACTATTCAACATGATTTCGTATATTCAAAGTAATATCATTAAAAATACATAATCCCTAATTTGTATAGTTTTGGAAATTATACGTGTATATCTGTAGTTTATGGAACGTGTAACAGACCGTGGGTAGATATTTCTTTTTTACAATCGTCTATTAATAAAGAGTCTTACCAACCCTTAATGTATATCTTAGAATTTGACTTAGCTGACACACTTTAGTATTTTTCTTTCTTTTCTAATATATATTTGAAACAAAACCATACACTGCTTTTAACTACTCGACTCCCTTTCACCACAATGCCATTAACTTCCACCACTACAAGGATCCCTTGTATGGATCGTATAACAAAATGTTTAATATCCCGTGAAGTTATACTCCGGACATGTTAAATTTTAAAAAGAGTTATTGATCATTAGATGAATAATATATGAATAAAAGCATACTTTTTAAACTCGTATTTTATATACAGTCTGGTAAATACTGACGATCATATTTAAATATATATATATATATATATATATATATATATATATATATATATATAAATTTGTAAAACATTTACCATAAATATAAAAGAACATCATCTAATTATATCATCATAACACTACATTATTTAATAAAATATGTAGTACGTATATATATATTTATTTTATACCACATATGAACATATCTATTACCTCATAATGGGGTTTGCAATCTATAACCCGTTAAATATATTAAATTCTCTCTACTTATAAGGTAAGGTGTTTGTATACAATTGTCAGATACACTTCACAAAATTATTGGAGTGTTCGTCCGCAAAAAAAAGTTATTGATATATAAATACTCTAGTCAGACTTCTTGTATGTCTTCATTGTGCCTAGTCTGACACCATTTTCCTCTGTGACAACACTTGTTTCCCTCTAATCTTCCGCAACACTTTTATTGATGATATAAAAAATGTTAAAATACTGTTTTTTTTTTGTTTGTTTTTTTCCAAATTGAAAAGCTTAAATATACTTAAACTGAAACGCGAAAAAAAAATCTCTGACTTCAAAAATGAGTACTTCGGTTATCCGCCACCATGACGGGAAAATCACTATATGAGAATTTATTAATTTATTAATAACCAGCAGATTATTTCAATATCCATTCATTAGAAACTATAAAAACAACTTTCCTTGTTGCCTGGCAAAGATAATTTTCAGATTATCCTGTGTGATACGTCAAATGTGTCGATTCCATGACAACAAAAGATTATTAATAACATTTTTTTTTTCAAATAAATTTTGGTTTTTAAATTTAATGTAAAATATTATTTAAAAACGTTGACAGTTAAATATTACCTTTTACATGAAAATACTAAATAAAAGATTTTTGTTTTTAAAATTTAATTGTCTGAAGATTACGAAATCCTGCGAGTAAACTGATAGTGTAGGACTTATGTCTGTCGTATTTATAGTGCCTTGCGATAAAAAATAGTGGACATATTTAAAATATTAATTTGATATTTCGGCCTAACTTTATCGTATCTTTTAAATATTTTATTATTTCTAATTATCTAAAAATTGGTGTAATTGCTAATTTAAAAAAATACAAACGACTTTGATAACAAATTTATTTACATTTAACGTCTAACCTTAGAAGTGTAGACAAAACGTATAATTCCCCTTTTCCCCAAAAATGTTGGAACATGAATTATCGGTAAAAAAAACCTCCTGCCTTACAACAAGTAGAAAATAAGTAATGTCTCAAAATTGGACACGTTGTTTTCGTTAAAATTTTAGTATTAAAAAAATAAATAATTTCACATAAATGTCACCAATATATTACGATTAAGGACGAATTGAAAAAATAAATAAATTTAGCCCATTTCATTAAACGCTAGATTTTTATGAATTATGAATTTTCCCGAGGATGATTATCATAAAAACAAAGCAAGTACAGGTCCTACTAATATAATGTAAATACGGTAATATTACTTAGTTGCGTTCCATTATTATTCTCTTCATTTTTGATTGCCACCTAAGAATTGGTTTTTTTTGGCAAATATTAGTTTTGATTGGATAGTATTTGAATCGTTAACGGATCACAGAAAATGTTTGTACAATGTTTATTCACCTTTACTTTATACAACAATTAGGTTAAATGCTACAGTTAATTATTACTAACTTGTGACAGCTGACTTTATTTCACATAAATAATTTTGGCTACGAGGGAAGATTAATATCACAAGTTTAATCCACTTAGTTATTTTAATTTTAGGATTATGTCTAATAAACAAATTCGTCTTACCTCAATATGAAAATATTTGTAGTTCCCAACTGGAATTTTCATCAATATTGAGATTATAACTACTTCAAAGTGTTAATTGTGCTCTATGGAAATTACATTTAATACAATAATGGTAATATTACATAATATATACAATTCTTATTTTTTTTTTAAATATATTTAAAAACAGTAATGATTAATAATTTCTACTCTAGCTTTAAATACACTTCATTTTGTATAAATATAAACACAAGTTAAATTTATAATGGACATTAAAAAATAACCATTGTTATTATTAGTCATATTTAAATTACCATTGTTATTAATAGTAATAATTAAATAACCATTGTTACTAATAGACATAAATAAATGACCATTGTTATTTATTTATGTAATATTAATATAGATTTATAATAATTATATATTTAATTATACTCATAATTAAATAACCATTGTTATTAATAGTCATAATTAAATAACCATTGTTACTAATAGACATAAATAAATAACCATTGTTATTTATTTATGTAATATTAATATAGATTTATAATAATTATATATTTAATTATACTCATAATTAAATAACCATTGTTATTATTAGACATAAATTAATAACCATTAATCGTCTAAATTGGTTTCTTATATACGTTATTTGAAATAAATTAAACTCATAATATGCTTTTATATTATAGTTAAATATAAAAGCATATTTATTTATATTGCCCTGGAGGGACACACTTGGTTACTGACAACGTGAAAGACACACTGGGGTGTAAAGCACCCCAGATTTATTATTTTTTTATTTTCCTATTTGTTTAACTTCTTGTAGTTTTAACGATATTTCCAATATTTGTACATCCTATTTAACACATTTTAGTAAAAAAAAAAAAATAATAATAATAATTTAGTATATTTACTGAATTAATTATAAATGCATCCCAAAAACATGTACAATTTGTTATACATATACAAAATAATTTCAAATTTTTTTCCTAATGGGAATTAAGGGTAGTAAAAGGCATATCATCCAAGTAACAAAATGTATTTTATAAGAAAATATTAAATTCACAAATATATACAATAGGTTTTCTTAGCCAGCCACCTTTTTCTAATACTTTTTCAGTCTATGCACTCATTGCAAAGTGTAGCCCTGTGTTCGTCACACATACTTCTGTGGCATGAGGTGCAGACATTCTTTGTTTTTCTGTCACGGTTACGAGGACAGAAACTACATCTTCTCTGTTGTCGTGGTTGTCCTACTGCTGGCCTTTGGTCTTGTTGATTAGGAACGCCTAAGATGTCACAAATCATGATACGGATACTGCGCCTAAGGGTAGCTACTTCTAATCTGGATTGGAGGAAAGGCTTCACCATGGAAAGAGCCAGTTCTTGAAGAAAACTTCTCCTTTTCATTTTTTTATTTTCTTGTCTACAGTTGTATATAATCATTGCATTTATAGCACTTTGGTCCAGTATTCCATACCAGACACGAAGTGGCCAGCGGTTGGAGACTCGAGCCACAGAGTAGGTATGACATAGCTGGTCAAATGAATCTGTTCCACCTTTAGTCGAGTTGTAAAACAGTATTACTGAGGGTTTGTTGGTTTCTTCATCTATTTCCTTGGTTCTATGCATGGTGGATAGTAACAATACATTTTTATTTTTATTTGGAGAATGGGAGACTAGCATGTTATCTGAATCAAATGCAAACAGTGAAGTTCCTTCTGGTTTTTTCGCAATAAAGGAAGGTGGTAGTTCTGGTTTATTTGACCTTAATGTTCCTACCATAGTCAGCTTATATTCATGAAGCATTGTACGAAACAAAGGCACAGAAGAAAACCAATTATCTACTGTTAAATTTCTATTGGTATTGTGAATAGGTTCACTCAACGTTCTTACGTGGTATGAAGGAACTTGTTCGTTGTTTGGGGGTTTAAACTTCCCCACATAAGGTGTAGCATTCACCATATAATAGGTTTTAGCATCATTCATCATTATAATTTTGATACAGTATTTGTCCGGTTTACTCCTCATATAAACACGGAATGGGCAACGTCCCCTGAATCCTAGTAACTGTTCATCCACTGTGCAATATTCCGATGGAGTATAAAATAATTTTAAATTGTCGACAAATTTCTCCCAGATATTACGTATAGGGGCAAATTTATCTGATTCTCTCCTAGCTTGTCTGGTATTCCTGTCATCAAACCTTAGGCACTGCCCTTAAAATTTGAATCTGTTCAAACTCATGGTTGCTCGGTAGATTGAGATTCCGAATGTAACAGACCAGAGTTCCTCCAAATTTCTATGGCAGTTTTTTTGAACCCCAGAAAGGTATAACAACCCAATGAATGCTAACAATTCATTTTCAGATGTATTACCATGGTAACTTTGCTTATTTTGAGTTTTTTGATTAGCCCTAACTATTTGCTCATTTGTTCTAAGTGTTATTTCTGATAAAATCACATTATCAATAAGTTGATTCCATAACTCTAAGGGCCTACTTACATTTCTTGCTTGTCCTTTTGCACCAGGCAAATGAATTACCAGGTTTCTGGCTTGGGGACGGCCTCTTCTCTCAGGTTCCACTACACTCCACAAATGTCCATTCTTCCCAATGCGACTTGCTACATTCCTAACACGCTGAAGGGGTAAAGAAACATTCAGAAGTCTAGGTCCTCCGCTTTGCCTATCTCCTTGGTCTCTGTTTGCCTACAGGTCTGGAATTGCTGGATGGGCTCGGGAACAGCATTTTCATCAGCAACCTCTTCATCAGACACTTGAGATTCCTCAAGTACGAAGTCCGGATCGTCATCCGTATCATCACCTCCAAAGTCGCTTCAATCACTATCCTCATCTTCACAAAGCAAGTCCCTAATTGCGTCACTCCCTAAATCCATTTTGTACAAATTTTACTTATAATAAATTAAGAGAACACTATAAAATAAAAATCACACTATTAACAAAATGAAGACACGAAAGACACACTGGGGTGAAAATAACCCCACAACCGCAACGCGAGAGACACACAGGGGTGTAATGAACCCCACAGCAGATATCTAACCTTATTGTTCAGCAGATGACACAGAACTGACCAGGAGCTGTACTGGCATTGACAGCCAAGGCTACCAACTTAATTTACATGGAGGTTAAAATTTCCCTGCCTCAAACCTGGTGTGGATATAAACAAAAAAAGAATGACTGGGGTGTGATACACCCCAGTGTGTCTCTCCAGACGTAAAGTAGGTTTTGTAAAAATCTTACATTGTATATAAATACCTAGTATTATTACTCATACATGTTTGTAAGTAATATGTAAATACACAGTTACATATTATACAAATTATAAACAATAATAGTTGCATACAAAACACAACTTTTCAAAATGTTATTTTCATTGAAATTTTCCTATTTAATATAAATATTATTCTTTAAGAAACACATACATGTTACAATGCAATTTATCATTTCTCTAATTTGCATAAAGTTTTTGATTCGGCAGGTTATCCAACTAATTCACTTTTTAAGTAAAAAACAGTAAATTGTTAATTTTTTATTATGGATTCTATTTATAAAAAACTAATGCATTTTTATCAAAATAAAACATTTTACCTTTATGGGATCTATAGAAGTAGTAATATGTTATGCTATGATATTTTTAAAATTTATTACTTGTATTATTTACGTTACTGAATTCAAAATTACTAATTTTACACAGATAATTTGAACTTAAATGATAATATAAACTTTTAATTATTCGTAAAAAGAACACAGATTGTCAAATTATTAATCAATAAAAAAAAAAGAGATTTCACGTGTTTAATCATTCTCGTTGTAATTTTATCAGTCATTATGATATAATGAAATATTTTACTTTATAAAAACAGTGACACTATGGAAATATTATTAAATTAATGGTTTTTAATAGACATGTTTCGTAAACTTTAATTGTTTAAACAGTTCAAATAGCTTCGAACAATTTTCAAGTGTGCTTACATCGCACAAGTAAAACCATTTAATAAAATTAGATAACAAAAACTTAAATATTCTAGGTCACGATAACCATCCAGACTGCAACGTAGACTTAATAATGGATAGTTTACCTGCATATAATCTATAGGACGCGATTCGAATCTTGACTCTGGAAAAACTTCATAATTTATTATTGAATACATCTCGTCGATGGTGAAAAGCTTATAAAGAGCTCATATATTACCAACAAAGATATATATACAAACATATATACAAAGGTATATATATACATATACATATATATTTATTATTTTCGATTAAAAAAATTGAACCAGATGTCGTTAGCTTTCAATTAATTATTTTAATCTAAAATACTAAAATGTATGATTTCATTTTTTAAAGTTAGATACAAAGATTGTAAATTTAATTTATTGTAGACTAATCTAGTGGAGCTTTAAAAACACATTTTAGATTAAAATGGGAAACATCCTTAAATTATCACTTAAAAAAATAGTTTTTTTTGTATTTTTAGACTTCTGCCTGTGATCTAGTTTGCCATATTAGAATTTATAAAAATGTAGTTTTTATTTCCATCTCTAATAGCTTCTTTCTTGATGCTAAATCCTCAGCAGTTACTTTTATCTAAAAATTTGATTAAGACACTTAAGTCCCAAGTCGCGAATTTAATTTCACTCTAGTATTATTATGTATTTGAGTCTTTACAGCTTTCGTTTATAAAATAACTCTCCTCTTATTATAAGACAAGTTAATGTTTTATAATTTAATATTTCAAAATGAAATAATAGAGTGTATCTACGTCGCGAAAGTAAGTGAAATGATATTTGGGGTACGACAACACCGATTTTAAAACTTGACAAATGCCTTTGTTACTTACCTTGATTAGGGATTAAATTATAAAATAATAGGTAAAACTGAAAGTAAATGTTGAATTAGCTTAAAAAACGGAATAACAACTATTCCAAACTCCCTGTCGAACTTCTTCACTAGTTCATTACACTTCATTGTCCACACTTTAAAATAAAAATATCCTTAGTGCTTTAAAGTACTAGTAGGCTGCATAAGCTATATATTGACCTCTTTTGAACAATATATTTTTGAAATATAAATAATCTTGTAATATTAATATAATATTAATCATATAGGCTATAAATATTTTTTTAATATAACTTAAGGGCCATAAATAGTTATTATTATTTTCTAAGAAATGATTTAAATTTAAAAAATGTAAAACTTCATTAATTGTAACACATATATATATCACATCTATTTGTAACATTTTAAGATAGATATAATTGTATAAATAAAATAATACTAATTTAATTACATTTACAGATTACTTAGCTATTTTAGGACATTTTAGTACATTAGTTTATTGCTTAAAGGACATTACAAACCTCTTCAACCATGGGGTGTGTTGGAAGGACCGTGGTTACTGGCACAGCAATGATTAACGACCTACATGGGCATTGAGTGATCATTGAATATTAGGACGGATAAGGGCCTATTAAAGTGAATGGTTTAATTGTATGTGACCAATGACAGTGTAGTTTAGACTACTTACCTGGCCCAGCTGTCAGTGTAACCCACGCGGCTTGGTGTTATACATATCTGAATTCAAAAACAAGTTTAAGAATACTAGTTTTAGTTCTGAAATTATTCTAACATTTTGTATTTTAGTTTACAGAACATTAGACAAAATTTGGTATAAGGATATGCTTGTAGCTTTATCTTTAAAAAATAATACTAATTTTTTATCAACGTAGAAGATCATTTTGACAGCCAAACAAAACTTAGGAGTCAAATGTGAACTGGATGTTATACCATGAGATTATTATCGTTGGCTCTGTTTTGGCGGTCTCCTCCTTCTGTTACATACGTAGAACAGATATTTATTGCCATCATTAGAGGTCAGAATAGGAAGCAAACTTCTTATCTGACTTTATCTTCGTGTTACGATACACGAAGTTTTAAATCGCAACAATCAGTTACCTATTTCCAACTGTTTACGGATGATTCTTATTATGGGATAACTGGGGCAGCAAAAACGCCTAGCACATTACAATCTATCCTGATCTCATATATCTTGCAAATATTAACAATTACAATTTCATTGAACAAGCCTCAGCATTTCATAATAAGGTAAGAGATTAACTTCGCCTATAGAAAAAAAAAGAGTCGAAATGTGTCTATATTTTGTTTTAAGATAAGGAAATTTGTATGAATATTGTTTTGGAAACCGCAGGGATTTCTGTATTTAATTCTAATATTTGTATTTTTTTTCTTTATAATAGAACCCCTACGCAGGAATATAGCCTTATTAGCCCTATATTGCGTGAATTTGTGTAGGCTATGTATCTTCTTTCTTTGAATAATGTTTTATTTGCTAAGTATATTTCTAATTTGTTTCATTCCATTTAGGTTATTATTAATGTTATTATTACATGTTATTTTAGGTTAATAATAATAAAAATAAATTGTTATTATTTCGTAATTAAAAAGATAATTAAGTAAGGAGGAAAATACAAATGGAAATGAAAACGTTATTTAAAGCCATAACAAATAAAAAAATAACAATCACATATTACGATATTAATTTATGAAGAATTATAGCATACTTAATTTATATTTTTACTTGTCTAATTTATAGTTTATACTAATTTCTAAAAATGTAAAACAAAACCGCACCCCTTATAAGTGTGCCCATGTAATAAAACTTTCTTCTAACTATAGTGATTTCACAAGTAATAAGTTTGCCCGTATGTCTAAAGTTTGATCAGTGTTTTAGCAAAGTTCTAATATAAATCATTAATTTGTTTTTATGTTATATTAGATACGGACACCAATAATAAATAGTTTTGCTATACACAAATTCAAATTTACTACCGTAATAAAAGAATGTGACAATATTTTGAAAAAAAAAATTAATAAAAGAAAAATATGTTTAATACTGAAATAAATTATATTAGCTTGTCTCCATAGATGCAAAGCTACAACATAAATAGATCTTCATTGTCTTGAAAAAATAGATTCTAATAATTTATTACACTTAGTTATATAACTAAAGGTGAATTGGTCAAATTCGTACCCATACAACTATAGAAAGTCAGTTATACCCGTTGATTAACATTATTATAGCTAAATATATCAAGAAGATCAGTTATTGTTCAAATATGAATATAGGCAAAAAAGGACGATACGGATAAAATATCAAATAGGATTTTTGGAGAGTATGTTTAAAATGAAAGTTGTGGCCACATCCATCGAACTAGAAACATTTAGAATGTTTTTATCATATTTTTTTACATACGTTTGACTTTTTTTATGTGATTTCCAGGTGTTTTTTCCCCCTCATTGGTTGAAACGGTACGTAGCTGAAAGTTACTTTTGCCTTCTGAAGTAATTACGTTATAACGTTAAAAAAATAAAATAAAAAATAAAAATTACCAATCAATTCTGTCTTCAGATCAAGGTCTTCATCAAGGTGAACAACTCCTTCTCTTGCCCTAAACTTTTTCATCAAAAAATTTAAAACTAGCTTTTGACAAAAACTGATTATTATACGTTACTTCGTTCCGTATCATGGATAAACAGAAATAGAAGTTTTCACTTAAATATCGCAAGTTGACCTTTAAATAACCCTTGAATTTTGTTTTCTTTTTGAGTTATAAATTTTGTTTTCAAACTTATTTCCATAATTTTTCATTTATTTACGTTATTCTAGCATCCCTTTACTTTTCATACACGACAAACATAAAGAATTTTCGAAATTATTCTCTTGTATATTTTACCAATTTTCCATGACTATAATAATAATTTAGCTAAGTAGAATATAATGTATATAATCAATTACACATTTTTAAATGAGTTGTTTAAGGTTACTAAGAATTTGTTATTAAATAAAAGTTTTAAAAAACCCGGTTATTGTTATTTCGACCGATTTTCGAAATAATATAGATATTAAGTACACATTTATTTTAAAATAATGTATAGATAAATTAATAAATATAATTATACTCGTTAATTTTCATTTACTTATATTTTAAATATGGAATATACGTTTCCAAATGGTTACCAAAAGCATCTGACTTGAAGACATATTTGTATAACGCATTTATAACTATTATTTTTTATAGAATATTGGGGTATCTATTTATCTTATATTGCAGAAACTGTTACTGTAACTGAAAAATAATACTTCATTTAAATTTATAAATATAATATTTTCCTACTTAGGCGGGGATTGATTAATAAGCATCCAAGATAGTTTGTACAAAATAAAACAGAACTTACTAAATTTAAAGGATATTTATTTTTAAAAATATGAAATAAATCACTAAGGCTGGTTATATAAACGTTCATTAATGTTTAAAATCCTGTTAAAGAATTTAAATAAAATAAAATATATACTATAACAACAAACTAAAAATCAATGTTACGTTCGGCGTGAACATAAATGTGATGCATTTTTCATCCTAAGCCGTCTATAATCTTATATTTAAGGTAGTTTTAATATTTGTATAGTCATTACGAATTTCAAAATTGCGAGAATTTATTCCAATTGATATTTAAAAGTAGAAAAAATAAAAGATTTTCTCAATCTTTTCGAAATGAAAACTTTTCAATTAATGGCAATTTCATAAATAGATATAATCCCATCACATAAAACTAGAGGACGCGAAATTAATCGTTTCTTTTCCTATAGTAACGAAGTCTTCTGAATAGGTAATATTTTCCAACGATTGATGGTATTTCTTTAAAAGTAGTTCAGAAATGTATTCAGTCTAGACAAGTTACACTAATAGATTCTGACTCCATGATCAGAGATAACATCTATAGTTTTCATGGTTATTATAATTTTTGCATTAGTATTGTGGTGAGATAAATTCAGTTTTATGTATGTGATTTTATTACGTGAACTTGTAGATGTAGTTTTTAAATTATAATGAATATATATTTGTGTTTCATATATAACTGATATATAGTAAATATCTAACTTTCAATTACCTGTTTATATCCAATATATGTTGTAAGAACCTCGTTACAAATTTCGAATCATGTATATCCCATAACCACTTTTATTTAGTTTTTTTCTTCTACTAATTAAAAAATTGAATATGTACAAAAGATAAACATGAAAATGTGTTGACAATGATGTTTAATTTTGAGTTATTTTTAAAGAATTGCATATGTATTTATGTTTCGATTAGTTATTATGTTTTTTATTCCTAATTTTTAGTAGCTGTAGATATGTGTAAATAATCTACCGGTATATATCTATAGGAGTAGTACGCTTGCTATTTCATAAAACTTTTTTTTAAATTAAAACATTCGACGAAAACCAGTAAAATACTTTCCCTGTATAATACCAACTGTCGTTAATTAGCATAATATAGTAGAAATGCAGTCTTCAGATTTAGTAAAACAATATCTCTAATAATATGTTAACTTTCATTTAAACAAATTTCAATGGAAATAATTTAGGTATATAATAAAATAAATAATATTTTTAAAAGGATATATCGTGCCACGCAATTTCAAATAAAAGCAATAATTACATTTATAGTTTTAGAAAATTATAATACCTTACTTCTGTTGCATCAAGCTTTTTGTTTCTATCTTTGAACTCTGGACAGTAACTTATAATCACCTAATTATGTATTACGTACATGATTCCAAACAATACTAAAATTGAAACATCATCTTATAGAACTTTCTATTGTGATCAACTATAATACAAAAAGTAAAGTAATCTTTTTACGAAGGTTACAGTCGCAGATGGGAAACAGAAAAAAAAGTACATTTTTCATTTATTTCCTATGATTTGTTAAGTTACGTTCGACATTATCTTCTAAATATCCTATTGTGGTTGGATTTAAAATTTGTTGAATGAGTATATGGTTGTCGTTTCTAATTTCTCCTTGTTGATATTGAACATTTAAATAAATAATTTATAGTTTACTTTCTGAGTTCGGTCTTAATTGGGGAGGGGGGGTGTAATTTAAATACAATAACAATCAACTAAACCAAAATATAGGAAACTACAATAATCAGCTTATTGTAATCCTTTAACAGTTCACAGATTAAACAACGTTGTAATTATTTAGTCATTAGATTGGTTACTACTCAACCAAGTCGATGTAATAATCCCTATGGTCTATAGTTTGGAAAATTATTATTATGGTTTTTTATGTAAATAATTGTGACAAAAGTATTATATTTTGTCTTCATAATTTTAAAATGTATTATAAATATAATAATACTGTATATATATATATATATATATATATATATATATATATATATATATATATATAACTATTAACATGCAATATCACAATATTAAATGGTGTAGTGTTAGTAGTAGTCATGTGGGGGTGAAAACCACTGCAACATCTGACATCTATTGCGCTCCTTAGTTTTTTCTGTGTAGACTGAAACTCCAGTTTATGAAAGTATGAAAGACCATATTCGCCATGACCAACTTCCTGTAGGTGCACCACATGAAGGGGTTATCACCTGAACAACAATCTAGTATCTTCTTGTGACTTCCGCCTAGGTATAAAAACTGCCATTGATTAACAGAAGGTGAAAACATGACGTATAATATTGTCTTTATTTTTATATCTACTATTTGAAGGGGAGATTTTCTTGATCCCTATCTTTACACTTGTAATCACTTGTGTATGCTTTGTAACTGAAAGAGGTCCAATAATAATTTAATTTTAAAGATTTTATTTTTTTTCAACTGACTCTGTAGACAACTTTTACTCACAACAACAAAACGTATTCAATCAGTCCTGTTGAAATTTACAAAACCACTAATTTTCAAATCAGTTGTGAAAGGTTTCTTCATAATATGTTTATAATGTTTTCTTATTTTAAAAAGTTTAAAAAAATAAATTAAAATAATTCAATAATCGAGGAATTTAGTAATTGCGATCTAAGTTTTGTATAAAATAATTTACTTGATTCAAAAATAACTGCAGGGAACTGCAAGGTTACCTAATCCGTCGAAACTCCACTATCCACAAATGGATAAAATAGTACTTCAACACAAACGAGATTTTAAGTACTCCGTCTCGATTTCATCAAATCGAGGAACAATCGATGGTGTTTGTGAAGGGAAAAGAATTTATAGGCTTATACACAGTATCGTTAACCAATAATTTCTATATAACTTATCCCTCCATTGAAAAAAAAAAAAATATTTATTTTATTTTAAACATTATAAATTTTAAATTAACAAATACAAAATATGTTTATTAGAATATACCACTAAATTGTGTGTAATGTGATAAAGTAAATTAAAAATCTTTTATGAGATTTATTATAAACCGGATATTATCAATATTCCTTACCTGAATTGTAATCCAGATCATATTTCCCTTATTATATTAGCATATTTCATTTCTTAAATTTTGTTTTACATTTTTATAAAATTATGAAGAAAGTAAATTCAGTTTCTATAAATTTGTAAAATCATTAATTTTTTTTTATCTATCATGTTTTTCATAAAAACTTAATGTATATAGTAGTATTTAATTTATTAGAACAATTGCATAACTGACAACTAAGTTAATATTGCCACTGCTGTTTAAGCTAGTATTATATAGTACGGAAGCTTTTGTTTTTATATTAAACTTCAAAATAAGGTTTCCTGTAATCATCAATATTATTTACCAATATAACACATACTATTTTAGAATATTATCTATTTATGTACAAGTTAATTTTAACTTTTGACATATGAATGATGTGTGATAGGTCAAAAATACCGGGCTCAGGTTTTTTAGCATATAACAGTTTGTAAATTGAAGTTAGTTTGTGGTCTGAGCAGTGCTCTTTAGTGAATAAACTAATGTACCGATTTAAATATAATTTTATATGTTTTTGTGTCTAACTCTTAATTTTTGCGATAATTCATAATTTTGTTGTAGCCGTCACCAGAAATACCATTTAATCGAAAATATTGATTTTTCTATTTTTTTAACGTAGCTTCTACGTCACCATCTCTCCAAAAATCTTGCCTCTTGAGACGTTGGTGAAAAACCTGTCACGGGCTACTAAAAAAAAGGAGCAATTAATTAAAATCGGATTTATAATTTCGTGGAAAGTTTTGCGATATGTGAAGATTAATTACATAAACCATTATGAAAAATCGCCGTTACAAATATATTACTCTTCATGTATAATTAATTGGCTAAACAAGAGTATCCCACAGCGTTATAAAAGCTAGATTGTATACAAATGAGATTCAAGAAGAAAATGTCCATTTAAATATAAATTTATAAAGACAGTTTTTTTTTTATTTTCATTCATTGACTGACAGTTTTGTTAGTTTTTAATTCTGAGGACTGTGAGAAACCATTTTTTATAAAACACACCTCAGGAACATAATTGGTTAAATTATTGTATTTCAGTAATACGTATAATCTCATGGTAATAAATATTTATTTCATTAACCTGAAGTAATAACTATAGTAAATACCATAGTTCGTTCTTGATAAGTGTACATATATATACTTATTGTGGAATATATGTAACTGCAATATATATATTTGCAAAGAAAACAAAATTGAAACTTACTACTTTTATTTTTAAAAACAATCAATTACACGGTATTCATTTTGAAAAGGAATTTAAGTTTGAAGTTCTATGACTATAATTTCACAATATTTCGCACGTAAATTTTGTCGCAGCTTATTACATTCTTAATACAATTTGGTTTACTTAGCTTTATTTAGTAAATAGAGTTTAATTATTGTTGACTATAGTTTTAAACACATAAGAATGACAATTTTTTTTGTTTATTTTCTAAGCATTGTTTACAAATAAATATATGTATGTTTGGTAGTAGGAGTGTCACAGACATTATACACATCAAAGTGTTACTATTGCGACATCCAGTCACTGCTTAAGAATAAAATTTGAAGGAACTGACCCAAGTGTTATAGTTAACGTGTTCGAAGACTCTGGGTTTTAAATAAGAATACACTAGAAGACGTTATAATAAGTTTTATAATTTCACTAAAAAATTAAGGTAATTGTCACCAACAACGTCAAAAGGTAGCTTCTAAAAGTCATTGAAGGCATATTTCTATACCAGTCTATCCGTGTGTCATACAGGTTTACTTCGAATGAATATCACGTCAGATTGAAGTATTGTCGCAGGTTAACAGTTTTCTAGAATGAAGTTAACGTTATTGATCAAAATTCTCTACTTAGATAAGGCAAGAATTCCGTAAAAGAGGACATATCATTACATAAATCGAATGGCTTTGAATTGTACGCATTGTAAAATGGTGTGTTTATTTCAAGAACAAATTGATGCACATTTTCATCTATATATTCGTACGCAGTTCATTCCAAATTTTGAGAAAAATGTAAGGGTTTCATGGTTTCAACAAGACCATGATTTAAACATGTGGTGTTACCTATCATACAGCTAACTCATCATCGGTCCAATTAAAAGACTGCTAGGCAAGGATCGAGGCCTTACTAGGTATCCTTATCTCGCTCCAGAGTATTAATTCCTCTTGAAGTTATTGAACGAATGTGTATTCCACAAGATAACATAAATTGGCAAGTAGCAGGAATTGGAATTGGACGTGTAGCTTAAAATATGCCAACAAGTTTAATACTTTATTATTCGTGAAATGGAAGACATTTACAACACAGCCAATTATTTTTAAAATACATCAATGTTAAAAGCAATTAAATATTATGTTTATTTTATGTATGTATGTCGCAGTGATTGTAAATAAAGATTCTGGTAAATAAACATATCATATTATTTAACTCGTCTGGGTTACGTGTTTAATTAAACACCCTCAATTTTTAAATGTTTTTACTACTTAAATTTTAAAACGCATTTCCGAAAATTCTCTAAAGAAAAGTTATTTCTTATTTTACGATGGGTTTTTCTTTTTGTTTCCAAACGTTAGGTTTCTGATTTGGTTCAACCGTTTATAAAAGATACAATTTATTTTGTTTTGTTTTGTGGATTAAGTATTTATTAAAACATTCAATGAATTTTTTAATTATATAAAATTAGGTACTTGGTGCAAACAAACTAGTTTACTAATTTGCTCTAATTAATGGACATCATAACTACATTCTTGAAATAGTAATACTTTCTTTTTTGTTATTTATAACGGCTATTATTGTAATTAGTTATCAAGATCATGAACCGTTACTATTATATAATTAACTACAACAACTGAAGAAAGGAATTAATTACGAGTTGGTTCTAAAAGCCAATACGTAACTGTCAATCGCTTCACTGATCCGAAACTCTAAACTCATTAACCTTCCCTAAAGAAATATGATCTCTCAATATGTTATCAACAAATAATTGCATAGTTATACGTACATCAATGAAGTTTTTTAATATGTTAAAATTAAGGCATTTTTTAAAAATTAGGTTATTCCTATTCTAAATTGAATAAATCTGATAATAATAACTACATTATTAATTATTATCATTTACAATTAATGTGTCATTATTTACTATAAAAGAAAAAATGTGTCAAAGTAGTTGAGGTTTTAATGTGATAAAATATTCGGTAAATAATAATATTTCATGAGAGCATTGTTACATACATGGTCTTTGTGTTTACGTACTTCATTTTATCCGTGTGATTTTAGTAGAAGATATGAAGTCTGATAGGGTATTTTCATTTCTTTAATTATATTATATTTATTATATATATAATAATGTTTATTTAGAGGAACATTGTTTTTCTTTAAATATTTAACTAAGGAAATTCATCCCGGAAAAAACAAACATAAAGTAATAAAAAAACATAATTTTGATAGTATGCCTATGTTGAATAATACTGTTTACGAAAATATATCTCTAAGTATTATATTTATTATTTTATAATCACTGTAGTTATCAAATATATTTATTCAAACACATAAAACAATTATATGTATTTTAGTATTGTAAATAATACAATATATATACCGGGTGTTAAAAAGTCTGGAAACCCCTTAATATTAATTTTATTACTAAACGCAGAACAATGAAACTCTAGGATTACCTCCTCAATGTAGTTACCGACTTTATGCTCATTTTAACTGTCCTGTGGAGGAAGTCTAAGAAATCTTAAATATAAACATAGGTCGAATTATACCTCATTTTAAAGGTATTTGTTAGAGGAACACATTGCCGCAATCCCGACTGAAAAAGGACCATTCGTGTGTGTGTGTGTGTGTGTGTGTGTGTGTGTGTGTGTGTGTGTGTGTGTCTTGCCGCGCTACGCTTCGTTCTCCGTGAGTGGGTTCGAGTAGGGTTCTTCTTACCCCCCGTTGTAACACCACTTGCCACGCTTCTTCTCTTCGGTACTTCACGAATTTAAGATTCTTGTTCCCTTTTTTGGAACACTATTATCACGAACTCTTAAACTCGCTGTACGATCACCACCGACTGGGCGAACCACCTTTATTTTCAGAGCAAGCGCGGGCAAGGCCAAGGTGCTCACTTTTACTTTTTTAAATCAAAGATTTTGCAACTCTTGGCTCTAATAAGTATGAGCTTGTCCTCATAAACTTACTAAATTTTAATTAACGCAAAATTCCCTGAATTTTATCTCAATGCTCGATTATTTAACTCTTTTAATATTAACTCTCTCTCTCTCTCCAAGGTCGTGCCTTTTGGGAGAAATCGGCTCTTAAGTTCTGATGATAACTTTTAAAATTTTCAAATAATATTACCAGAGCACATATATAAAATTTATGTTAAAACAAGGTTAATAGCATACACAGAATGGATATATATTAAAAACACAACAAAATTTAGAAATGAATTATTTGTATATTATTTTCTCTTTTGCACAGAAAATTTTATATTCAAAACTTTTTTAATCACACCAAACAATTTAATTGAACAATAACACAACTATTGATTTATTTGACAGACTTAATCAATGTAATATTATCTATATATTAAACAAAATAAAAGCGCTTGACTTTCCAGACAGAACCACAAACAGTTTTTCCTGTACTGAAAAAGTCGTATTTAAATTATTAATAATTTTCAACACCAAAGCAGAGGTTTAAAATGAATTTAATATTTAATAATTCCCCTAATGACGTTATATTTAAAAAGAAGTTAATATTTGCGAATTATTCCTTAAGTATAAGATACCTTCACACTTTAATAGAAGTTCTAGTTGGATTTGGAATTTGTTGTATTATTAGGATGATGGTGATGTGATGTTTTCTATCCAGAGTCTGTAAGCTGCTATGTAGTTGAATGCTGGTATCGAATTCTTCTAAGTCGCCTTGAAGATCGATTTAAAGTTGAAATTATTCTAAGTCCATTTAGTAGAGTGACAGTTGAATCTTCCTCTCAGCTCAGAGTCGGTTGCAGAAGAAACGTCCTATAAGCGTCGATTCCAAATCAAAAGTAACCGTCTTTCGACGATTAAATCTCGGTCTCCCTGTCAGTGGGAATTAATCCACTTTTCTGGAGCCAATTTTTCTCCCTTTTTGGGAAAAAGGTATTTTCCATATATTATGTGTTTTCAGGCCCTATAAAAACTTGAATAACTTTTTTGTTTTAAATACTTTTAAATTTATTCTTCGATATTCTTAATCGGTTGATTCTACTGTACATTAATTTATATTAATAATTTAATATTTTAATGAAATAAGAAACCAGACAGAACGATTGTACACGATTCAACATGCAGTGTTCGACACCTGTTGCCGTGACGTCATCGCTCCCCCTCGTCCCTCATCTACTAGGTTTATCGCGGGAATTTAACTTGTTTTAAATGGACTTGAGACGTTTGGCTTTTTCCAAACCGTCGCAATATGCCCCTTTGAACTAAAATTTTCGGTTAAAATGAACAATTCCTATTTTTCATTTTTTAAAAAACTAAAATTTTAGTATTAAACCCCTTTTTGACATTTCACATTTCATACTAACTATTTATTTATCATCTCCATTAATCATCATCATAAAATTTGACATATTAACCTAACAATACATATAAACACATTTATTTATATCTAAAAAACATCTCCTCCATCATTTCATATATTTATGCTCAAAACACATTTTATTCATTATAGTATAATATTTATATATTCAAATCACATTTTATTCATTATATTATAATATTTATATATTCAAAACACATGTTATTTATTATGGTATACATTCTTTTAATCAGCTGACAGTCCGTTATTTCCCTTTTACCTCACTCGCTTCTACCCTTTACATATTACAACTTTTAAACATTACAATTTATACAATTTATTTATGAAATTTCTTACTTTTTATTAATATCTCCTTGGTCCTTCACATTTAATTATTACTTTCCCTTCGGGCCTCCCTTCTCTCATCTTACACTTCGTAGAATTTTTGAATTTAACTTTCTTCTTTCGATACATTAAATTTCGTCCATTTTGTCTTCTTTCCGGATCCGCCATTTGTATTATAGCTCTCCAATCACTCCCGTCTCTGGCGTCGAATCTGTCTTGTGTAAGTTCTGAATCGTTTTCAGAGTTATTTTGCAAATTTTCGTCGTATTTTATTATTTTATTATTTTCGTCGATTATTGCCTTTGGCACATTTTTATTTCCTTTATTCTCCGCTCCTTTCAGCCCTTCATCTTTATTAATTAATTGGTTACCTTTATCCCACGCTTTTATCAGCACTTCATCATTTTTAAAATTTGCATTTTTCCTCTTCGTCGATTCATTCCTTGCACTTAACTTGCTCCTTCGCTTTTGACCACTTTCTGATTTGTCACTACTCGGTCTAGACACGTCCTTTGCTTTTGGTTTTATGTCTACCGGCATTTTGGTAGACAACGTATAAGCCCCTGATACTCGCTTATACGAATTTGAGCCTCCTTTATTCGCAGCTGACAACTCTACCATTTTACCGGTTTCGCCGCCATCTTGATGTTCTGTCTGCGCGTCGCTATTGCTCAATCTTGATCTCCTATTCTCCGCTTTTCTAAGCACTTCTCTATTATTAATTTTTTCAAAAAACTGGCTCACCCTATTCGTACACTCTTTGTCACCTCCAGTATAGTCACATTCCAGTCTAGACACGTCCTTTGCTTTTGGTTTTATGTCTACCGGCATTTTGGTAGACAACGTATAAGCCCCTGATACTCGCTTATACGAATTTGAGCCTCCTTTATTCGCAGCTGACGACTCTACCATTTTACCGGTTTCGCCGCCATTTTGATGTTCGGTCTGCGCGTCTCAATTGCTCAATCTTGAATTCCTATTCTCCGCTTTTCTAAGCACTTCTCTATTATTAATTTTTTCAAAAAACTGGCTCACCCTATTCGTACACTCTTTGTCACCTCCAGTATAGTCACATTCCAGTCTAGACACGTCCTTTGCTTTTGGTTTTATCGTCGATCTCAATTCCGTTTGTATTATCCTTTTTCTTCCAAAAATTTTGCCTTGAGATCTCGTATTTTAGTTTTTTGTGACCTTGGGCGGGAATTTTTGGTTTGAAGGACCAGGGTTTTGAGGTATCTGTGGTTGAGGTTTATTCTGGGTTTGACCATAGGATCGAGGGTTAGGGTTTTGGGATGGTTTTGAGTAGTCTTGATTCCTTTGCCTGAAATTTTGATCTCTTTGGGGTCCGTCCCTCCTTTCGAAACTATCTGGTCGGCGAACTTCTCTCGTCATTCCGTCTACGTTTTCTATTGTCCTCAAAAACTTAATGGCGTCCTCCCAATGCTCACTAGCCCTACCAATACACGCTAATTGAACTTTTTGGTCGAAATGCCTCATTAGTTGATATATAAGGAACTCTTCCGGAATTTTGGGTTCCAAATATTCGGCCTTTCGCACCATTTTACAAAAATAATCGACCCTACTCATATTTCCGTTAGGATTATATCTATGGTTTTCTATCTGATTCCTAACTACTTGTTGCGTTTGATAACCCCAATAATGCTCTAAAAATAACAATTTAAACTGGCTATATTCTTCTGTATCTCGCTTGATTATTTCCCACCATTCCATGGCAGCTCCTTTCAATTTTTTCTCCACTACTTTTAATTTATCACTTTCTTCCATAACCGGATTTATTTCTTGAAATACCTCCTCAATTTGTTTCAAAAATTGCACAGGATTATCTCTTGAATTTCCCCAAAATTCTATAGTTTTTGACTCTAAATTTGCCCTATCTAAATAAATTATATTTTTAGCATTACCACCGGTTTCTTTAATTTTGGCAACTTCCCTAATTTTAACTTCTAATTTTTTAACTTTCTCCCCAATTTCTATAGTCGACTTTCTCTGTTCCTTTAAATCGTCCGTCATTTTTTTAATTTCCCCTACGCACTCTTCCACTTTTTCTTCACAAGTTTCTATTCGCCTCGTATTTTCGGCCATATTACTATCTATAGATTCCTTAATTTCCTCCATATATTTCCCTATTTCCTGTTTACGTGCGTCTTCCCTTTGGATACGTTTTGTCTCCATTTCTTCCTCTCTCTTCATTCTCTTGGCTTCAGCTTCTTCTCTTTCTTGCTTCCATCTTGCTTCCATTTCTTCTCTCTCCTGCTTCCTTCTGGCCTCCACCTCTTCTTTTTCCTGTTTCCGCAATACCTCCACTTGGATCCATTTGGCTTCCATATCCTCCTTTTCTTGCTTCCTTTTGTTTTCCAATTCTTCATCTCTCTTGCTCCATTTGGCCTCCATCTCTTCCTTCTCCTGTCTTCGCTTGGCCTCCATCTCTTCCTTCTCCTGGTTTCTCTCGATTCTCTCTTCTAATCTTCTTAATTTGTCCTCGTCTTCCTTCTCCTTTTCTTTTCTTTGTTGTTCCGCTTTGTCCTGTTCCTTCTCCTGCTTTCTTCTTTCCTCCATTTGGTTCAGGTACCTCACCATTTTCTGCATTTCTGTCTCCTGTTCCTTTGAACCCTCCTGTTTTGCTGGATCTTTCGCTGGTCCCATTTTCACTTCACTTATTCCCTTGGTTTATTTAATTAGTTAACAAATTTAAATTTCGGTTTAATTTGGACTCTACTTTTAATTATTATTATTCTTGCAATTTAGTATATTTGTCGTTGTAATTACCAGCACAACTTATTACTAACACACATGTACATATAAATTATATCAGAACTTAAGATATTCTCGTTCGTATGAAACACTGAAAAATTCAAAATTTTGAAAATTTGTTCCAAAACTTTGCTTTTTCGTGCTCCACGCTATTGGGCGCCACTTGCCGCGCTACGCTTCGTTCTCCGTGAGTGGGTTCGAGTAGGGTTCTTCTTACCCCCCGTTGTAACACCACTTGCCACGCTTCTTCTCTTCGGTAATTCACGAATTTAAGATTCTTGTTCCCTTTTTTGGAACACTATTATCACGAACTCTTAAACTCGCTGTACGATCACCACCGACTGGGCGAACCACCTTTCTTTTCAGAGCAAGCGCGGGCAAGGCCAAGGTGCTCACTTTTACTTTTTTAAATCAAAGATTTTGCAACTCTTGGCTCTAATAAGTATGAGCTTGTCCTCATAAACTTACTAAATTTTAATTAACGCAAAATTCCCTGAATTTTATCTCAATGCTCGATTATTTAACTCTTTTAATATTAACTCTCTCTCTCTCTCCAAGGTCGTGCCTTTTGGGAGAAATCGGCTCTTAAGTTCTGATGATAACTTTTAAAATTTTCAAATAATATTACCAGAGCACATATATAAAATTTATGTTAAAACAAGGTTAATAGCATACACAGAATGGATAAATATTAAAAACACAACAAAATGTAGAAATGAATTATTTGTATATTATTTTCTCTTTTGCACAGAAAATTTTATATTCAAAACTTTTTTAATCACACCATACAATTTAATTGAACAATAACACAACTATTTATTTATTTGACAGACTTAATCAATGTAATATTATCTATATATTAAACAAAATAAAAGCGCTTGACTTTCCAGACAGAACCACAAACAGTTTTTCCTGTACTGAAAAAGTCGTATTTAAATTATTAATAATTTTCAACACCAAAGCAGAGGTTTAAAATGAATTTAATATTTAATAATTCCCCTAATGACGTTATATTTAAAAAGAAGTTAATATTTGCGAATTATTCCTTAAGTATAAGATACCTTCACACTTTAATAGAAGTTCTAGTTGGATTTGGAATTTGTTGTATTATTAGGATGATGGTGATGTGATGTTTTCTATCCAGAGTCTGTAAGCTGCTATGTAGTTGAATGCTGGTATCGAATTCTTCTAAGTCGCCTTGAAGATCGATTTAAAGTTGAAATTATTCTAAGTCCATTTAGTAGAGTGACAGTTGAATCTTCCTCTCAGCTCAGAGTCGGTTGCAGAAGAAACGTCCTATAAGCGTCGATTCCAAATCAAAAGTAACCGTCTTTCGACGATTAAATCTCGGTCTCCCTGTCAGTGGGAATTAATCCACTTTTCTGGAGCCAATTTTTCTCCCTTTTTGGGAAAAAGGTATTTTCCATATATTATGTGTTTTCAGGCCCTATAAAAACTTGAATAACTTTTTTGTTTTAAATACTTTTAAATTTATTCTTCGATATTCTTAATCGGTTGATTCTACTGTACATTAATTTATATTAATAATTTAATATTTTAATGAAATAAGAAACCAGACAGAACGATTGTACACGATTCAACATGCAGCGTTCGACACCTGTTGCCGTGACGTCATCGCTCCCCCTCGTCCCTCATCTACTAGGTTTATCGCGGGAATTTAACTTGTTTTAAATGGACTTGAGACGTTTGGCTTTTTCCAAACCGTCGCAGTGTGTGTGTGTGTGTGTGTGTGTGTGTGTGTGTGTGTGTGTGTGTGTGTGTGTGTGTGTGTGTGTGTGTGTGTGTGTGTGTGTGTGTGTGTGTGTGTGTGTGTGTGTGTGTGTGTGTGTGTGTGTGTGTGTGTGTGTGTGTGTGTGTGTGTGTGTGTGTGTGTGTGTGTGTGTGTGTGTGTGTGTGTGTGTGTGTGTGTGTGTGTGTGTGTGTGTGTGAATGTGTGTGTGTGTGTGTGTGTGTGTGTGTGTGTATGTGTGTGTGTGTGTGTGTGTGTGTGTGTGTGTGTGTGTGTGTGTGTGTGTGTGTGTGTGTGTGTGTGTGTGTGTGTGTGTGTGTTTTGCCGCGCTACTCTCGGGGTCGTAGGTTCGTGCCCCAACTTTGCAGCGTCACTTACCACACTCCGCTCTCTCTTTACGAATTTAAGATTCTTTGTTCCCTTTTTGGAACGCTATTTATCACGAACTCTTAAACTCGCTGTACGATCACCACCGACTGGGCGAACCACCTTTCTTCTCAGAGCAAGCGCGGGCAAGGCCAAGATGCTCACTTTTACTTTTTTGAATCAAAGATTTTGCAACTCTTGGCTCTAGTAAGTATGAGCTTGTCCTCATAAACTTACTAACTTTTAATTTACGCAAAATTCCCTGAATTTTATCTCAATGCTCGATTATTTGACTCTTTCTTAAGATTAACACTCTCTCTCTCCAAGGTCGTGCCTTTTGGGAGAAATCGGCTCTTAAGTTCTGATGATAACTTTTAAAATTTTCAAATTATATTACCAGAGTACACACATAAGATTTATATTTAAATAAGTTTAATAACATATACAGAATGGATATATATTGAAAACACAACAAAATTTGGAAATGAATTATTTATATATTCTTTTCTCTTTTGCACAGAAAAAAATGTTAAATTCATAAACTTTTTTAATAACACCAAACAATTTGATTAAACAACAACACAACTATTTATTTATTTGACGAAATTTATCAATGTAATATTTTCTATATTCTAAACAAAATAAAAACGCTTGACTTTTCAGACAGAACCACAAACAGTTTTTCCTGTACTGAAAAAGTCGTATTTAATGATTAATTATTTACTACACTAAAGCAGAAGTATTAAAATGAATTTACTTTTTAATAATTCCCCTAATGACGTTATATTTGAAATGAAGGTAATATTTGCGAATTATTCCTTAAGTATAAGATACCTTCACACTTTATTAGAAGTTCTAGTTGGATTTGGAATTTGTTGTATAATTAGGCTGATGTGGATATGATGTTTTCGATCCAGAGTCTGTAAGCTGCTATGTAGTTGAATGCTGGTCTCGAATTCTTCTAAGTCGCCTTGAAGTTCGATAAGAGTAGAAATTATTCTAAGTCCAGTTAAGTAGAGTGACAGTTGAATTTTCCTCTCAGCTCAGAGTCGGTTGCAGAAGAAACGTCCACTTTGCGTCGATTCCAAATCAAAAGTATCCTTCTTTCGAAAGATAAATTACGGTCTCCCTTTCCGTGGGAATTAATCCACTTCTTGGAGCCAATTTTCCTCCCTTTTAGGGAAAAGGGTATTTTCTTCATATTATGTGTTTTCAGGCCCTTTTGGTTTGAAATATTTACACTATATATTTTATTAGTCATATTTTTTGACTAATGAACAGTTTTCTTCCTATATTATTAATTAAAACACCTTTTAATTAATAATTTATTGTATTTATTCTTCAACGTTATTTGTGATCCAAGTTGGCAATATGATGTTCCAGACTTTAGATTCCGACTGAGGATGCGCGCGCCACTTTTCATGTTTTTGCATGAAAATGTCTACTTTGGTCGTTTTTTCGTCCAACTCGCTATAACTTTCGAACGCTCGAACCGATTTTAAAGTTCCTTTCGGATTCTTCTTCCTCTCCATCTTTCATCGCTCTACTGCGCTTCGTTCGCGAGTTATCGCCCTTTTCCCGAAATTCGATTTTTCTTCTTTTCAAATTTTGAGATAAGTCCTTTCTCAAAATTCTTTTGACAAAATCTTGTTCCTCTTCTACTACGACGAAAAACTCTGTTTGTACTTTTCACATAACTCGTTTGGTTCTCGAGTTATACGTCCTTGAAGTCCTAAAGTTTTTACCGTACGAGTTTTTGTTCATAAAACCCCCCCCATTATATATTATCACTTCTGCTTTGATGTTTTACAATTTTACATACTAGATATCTATAATTACCATGTTATTTTACCCCTTTAACTTTTAATTTAACCGCTTTTGGGCTTTAAAGTTTTACGTTTTGTAATTATTATATCTCCCTTATATTATTCTCAAATTTGATTCTAAGTACATATTATTGTGCCCTATTGTGGTCTCTTCAATAGTACTTATTATTATTTTTTAAATAATCCCCCCTTCAACTCCAAAATTCTAAAAAACTCCCCAAGAATGACTTTCTAAGTCCATTTTCACCTGTTAATTATTATTAATTCATATTTTTTATTTATGATTATTATTAGTTCCCCTTTGAGTTATGACTCTACGTTTTTTGAATTTTTAATTTAAGTTTTTACAAATTTTAGGTTTTTGAGCCCCTATAAAAACTTGAATAACTTTTTTGTTTTAATTGCTTTTAAATTTATTTTTCGATATTATTAATCGGTTGATTCTACTGAATATTAATTAATTTTAATAATTTAGTATTTTAATAAAATAAGTAACAAGGCAGAGCGACTTTTCACGAATCAACATGCAGTGTTCAGCACCTGATGCCGTGACGTCATCGTTCCTCCTCGTCCCCCATCTACATGGCTTTATCGCGGGAATTTAACTTGTTTTAAATTGGCTTGAGACTTTTGGCTTTTTCCAAACCGTCTCAGTTTGTGTGTGTGTGTGTGTGTGTGTGTGTGTGTGTGTTGCAACGCACCCCCCCCGTTTATGAGTGGGACAGACGGACCTTCCCGGGGACGCTCGCAAGACCCTACCCTCACTAAACACCGCGATATAGAGAGTGATTCCTTCGCAGTTTAATAGTTTTGATAAGGCTCTTGATTCTTATGTCACACAAGAATAATTTATTTTAATCAACTTATGCTAACACAGGAAATTTTACTATATTAATATATTCACTTCTTATACTAGCTTACCTTTCTTAAAACTCCAGACTCTTTTTCAAAGGGTGTGCCCTTTGGAGCTCTTTAATTCATTAACACCAAAATTTGCTCTTTTTTGAATTTTTAACTTTATACTGGTGAGCACTTACTTTTTCTTCTTTCTAATGTAATGAGTTTCTTTGAATGGGTTAGTTTTAATTAAAATATTCAACAGTGAAATTTAACAAATTTATTTAAGAGTCTACAATTTAGTTTTTATTTTGAGAAACAATGGATTTCTTTCGAATCTCTTACAACAATTAATGTCGCCTTTTCTGACAATTTATATTAAATGCTTTCTCTTTTAACAAACTGAAAATCTACTATATTAAACAATTTTAACAATAACTAAAACTAACAATTTATATTCTTATTCTAATACACATAAATATGAATCCTATTATTTATTCCTTTCAATCTGTTACTTTTGCTTTATTATTGGACTCGAATTTTATTGTATTTTATATCTCTTTATTTGAATGAATTTAAAATTGGCTTTATTTTGACTTTACTTTGTCTTTAAAATGTTATCATTTAACTTTATTGAATTTAATAATTTTGGACGTAATTCAAGTTTATTAAAAAATATTTTATTTATTAAAAAAGCTTGATTTATGCAGTACCTTGTTTTGTGGAGTGCACAAGTCCGCTCGTCCTGATTCTGAGAGTGTTAGAGGATCTTGGAGATGTTTTCTGAGAGTTGTCTAGAATATCTCGAAGTCCAGTTCTCGAAGAATCTGTTGATGACGACAAGTTCTAGAAGAATGTTTGCCGGAGTCCGTAGTGAAGATCTCTTCTACTAAGCTGTTGTAGGATGTCACGTTGTCTCCTGCAAGGCCGATCCTTTCTGTAGGCACCGTTATTAACCTGGCGAAGTACAGAGCGTTGACAATATTTTTCACGACGATTTCCTGTTCAGACTTGAGTAAAGTTGGTGATCTTTCCTGGAGCTGCTATTAGAAGACTTCCCTGGAGCTGGTACTAAACGAGACTGTCGAATTAACTTGAAGAAAGTTAACTCGTCGAATTTTAGGCCTTTCAGTGTGGCCAACCTTCACTGATTATTGTTACTGTTTTATTTCACAATTTAATTAATTTTATTTATTTATTTGCACTACGATGAACTTTCCTTGGCTTATTCTTCTATTGTTTGTCTATTTTTTTTCATTTTAAATTATCTATTTCTATTATTATTTGTTATAATTAGTTTAATTTCTTATGGTGGATTTGTGTTGAAGTTGGTAACTTTCCCTCTCCATGCGTCTACTGCCTACTCTGCGCACGACGTTCAAGACAAGTTGATTCCTGAAATTTATAATTTTTTACTTGCGAATTCTTCTTTTCTTCATATATCCCGTTCGCTTCGCTCGATCTTCTTCTGGTTGATTTCATTTTGAAGCCCTTCTTTCCCTGATGATTTTCCATCTTCATTTGTAGCGATACGACATATATTTTTTCTTTTACGGAGATTTGAAAATTTCGTAAGTTTTCAAAATTTAGTTTTTCCAATTTTGGAAATTTTGAAAATCTTCTTTTTGTAAGTTGTTCCTCTGATGCTGAAAGTTCCAAAACTGCTTTCCTCTTCTTCCTCGCTTCTGGGTTTCACAAGTTACGATACTTTCTGCATTTTTGGTTATTTATTATTTAATTACTTTATGGTCTTTTATTAAATTTTGATTTCGAGTCTTATTTATTTCTAGTTTATATTATGGTTATGCGTTGTTATTATTAGATTTTGGAATTTCTTTATTTTAAAGGTTTTTTATGTTTTATGACGTTTTATTATGGCTATAACTTTTTTATTATTAATTTGACGAGTTTATTCTCTTATTATTTATTATTAGGTTTTCCTAGCTCTACACGATTATATCATTTTTATTTAAGTTTTCGGATTTTGATGTTTTTTGCATTAGAAACATATGGACGAATTCCTGTTCAATCCGGAACGCTAAATATTTCCTGTCAAGGCGCGTGACCTTGGCTTGGCTAACTTACATATTCCCTTTAACTTTACATGTGTTATTTTATATTTAGAAATGTTTTTGTCATTTCTACAATTATTATTTGATTTAATTGAAATTTTGGAATTTAGCTCTTTTCCAAAATTGCTCCTTGCAGGCGGTTCAATTAAACCGTTGCAGTGTGTGTGTGTGTGTGTGTGTGTGTGTGTGTGTGTGTGTGTGTGTGTGTGTGTGTGTGTGTGTGTGTGTGTGTGTGTGTGTGTGTGTGTGTGTGTGTGTGTGTGTGTGTGTGTGTGTGTGTGTGTGTGTGTGTGTGTGTGTGTGTGTGTGTGTGTGTGTGTGTGTGTGTGTGTGTGGGTGTGTGTGGGTGGGTGTGTGTGTGTGTGTGTGTGTGTGTGTGTGTGTGTGTGTGTGTGTGTGTGTGTGTGTGTGTGTGTGTGTGTGTGTGTGTGTGTGTGTGTGTGTGTGTGTGTGTGTGTGTGTGTGTGTGTGATTTATTTTGGTACTGAAATTATTGGGTCAATACACAATTCTTCAAAATTTTAAAACTCAATTTATTTTAGCGCAGAACAAACAAGGAACAATTTGTTGTACGTAAGGATAGTTAAACATTTAGCAACTTATTCTAAAATGTATTAGACATTCATACAACTTTCATTCCTTATTTCTAACAATCTAATATTTAAGCAAACACATATTTCAATACGGGCAAATATATTTCTTCTACTGATTTTTCTCAATAACTTTTATACTCTCCAAAAAAAAAAACTCAAATTTATGAATCTCTCTAATTTACTCCTCGGCTAGTTCTTGATATACAAAACAAATGAAATGATTAAATTTACTAACTCTTGTTTCAATTTATTTTCCTATACTAACAAAACTTATATCTACAATCTCGGTGGGAATCTTTTGGAAGCTCAAGCAAATTGAAATTTAAATAATATTAAAAGGATATTATTAGAAAACATATGGTACTTATTAATCCTTGTCTTGGTCTCTCTTTCGACGAAAACACGCTTTCACAAAACCCCAACTCGCACTTTCCGCTGTATTTAACCCTAAAAAAACATTTTCGATGCACACACTTGCTGCTTGATGATGGATCCTGGCGATGACGAGATAATCTCCTTCTCCAAGGGTGACGATGAACTACCTTTTCTTCGCGTTGAAGACGACGAATCAAACTCTTATCTGCTGAAGGCGAATATCAATCTTTTTACTTTGCTGAAGGCCACTAATTTAATATCTCGTTGAAACTAATACTCAATACTTGTCGCTGAAGGCTAGAAGTTATACTTTACTAAATTTTATTAAAAAGCTATGTTGGTGACTCGGAGACAACCAGTCTCTAGAGTCGCACCTTACTCCTTCGCTGCTAGTAGAAGACTCCTTTGTTTCTTTCTCTCCTCAGTTCCGCGGCAACGCCACACTAACTTTCACAAATTCAAAAAAAAATAGGATTTCGTTTTTCCTATTGGTTGTTTTTGAATTTGTCGTTATTTTTGGAAAGTTTCAGTTTCTCCTAGTCTGTTGAACCCTTCCAAAAAGAGAAATCGTAGCGTCGCTTTCCTTTTTTAACCCTAATAATTTTACCATTCGTTCTGGACATCTGCAGCGCTTGTGCCTCCAATCCTTTGTAAACTCTTTTTAATATTCTATCTCTAATTAAATTTTACACGTGAAGATTTATTTCTTATTCCTAATTTATTTTATTTAATTTGTTTTTCTGATATCACTTTAATAATTTTATCTGGTTTGATTGAGGTGATATCGTTACAATATATATATATATATATATATATATATATATATATATATATATATATATATATAACTTTTCATAAGCATATAATATTGAGATTTCGTCCCGAAACAGCTGATGAACTACATTAAATTCAGAAGAATTACCAGTTCCTATGTCAAAGTCAAATAACGTAAAAGATATTGACTCATTGGTACTTTATGAATTAAAATCTTGATATATTTTTTTAATGATTGGTTAATAATCCGACCTGATGACTTGGGATTAATTTTCATGTTTTTTGGATATGTTTAAGTCAATTTAACTGAAGTTTTTCAATGAACGTTAGTTAACTAGACTATATTACTGGAAGTAGAAAAGCTTCAATAATTAATTGTTTACTTCATTAAGTGGTTTATCAGGATTTGGAATTATTGTGATCTCAGCAACCTTCCTCTAAATAGGAAATATATTAGTTCATTTGTTGCAATATTTTGGTGGAAACACTTTTTTTTCCTGTCAGGCAACTAATTAATTATTTTATCCAGTTATGTAGGCGGCGCCTGGGGTGTTTTAAATGTTTACATCAAACTTTATTATCCTTTTGAGCCACGTAAGAGTAACAGGTATGATATAAATTGCGTCCGTTTTTAAAGGGAAGTGCGAAATGTTTACCAGCGATATTTCGAGGGAATGGTTTCAATGTCCCTTCCAATTAATATGCAAATTTGTTTATTTGTTGTTATACTTACACGTGTCATCTTCATTCCTAATTGGTTGTTTTTGATTTATAGACTTTTTCAAACCTTAGTAGCGGGAGTTTTTTTAGCTTTTTCCTTGCTTTAAAATACTCATTTCAAGGTTCCTATTCTGAACTGGTTTATATAATTCTAAAGTTTTAAAGTTTTCTAATTCGTTGTTTACTTTGTTTATCTGGTTTGATTACTCCTATTGAAGATTCTATAGCATATTATAGTTGATATAGTGACTTTAGAAGAAACGTTATTTAATTTTAGTATTGTACAAAAAATTTCCAATCTGTTTTATTATTAGATAAATTTGGTTTTTCATATAACATACATTAACACGAAACTTACTTCTTAGTTCAAAACTAGCATTCAACTTTTTAGATAAAGAGTATAATATAACGTTCATAATCGCAACAATCATTAAACGTAAAGAATCAAAAATGTAATAATGTACAAAAAAAAAAGATAATATACAACAAATATGAATATGAGAATGTTTTATTATTAAGTCTGTATTGCAATTATTATTATTTCAACGTAAATAATAATAATTACAATAATAATAATTATTATTGCCCCAACACAAATGGAGGTTTACATAATTTCCTCTTTAATAATTGAACATGGGAAGATTAAACCAATATTAATAATAGTGTTAAATTTAGATTATAGTACAATTATTTTAATATTGCAAAATGTGTTAAAGAGGCTGAATAATGGGGGGGGGGGTGATAGTTTATCACGGTATTGACGCTTCAAGACATTAAGAAAAAAATAAATATTATCACAGCTTTTAAAGAACAGGATGTAAATTAAAAAACATTATAAACAAACGTATCTTAAAAGCATCCCTTCTTTGTATGATGGATTCATATATAGAAAATGAATATAGCATCTTACAACCGAACATATTAAGTGTTTAATAATTGTCATAGGGCACCAATCGTTATTCCATCTGTGTTATCAGTAGTTAAAATTGCGTATTTCTAGTAATAATAATTGGATAAATTTAGTTTTTAGTAAAATTTGTCAATGACAAATGCATATAATTTCAGATTGTAGTATTTTTATTGTTTAACCCTAATTCATTAAAAATCATTATTTATAAATTCTGTATCAAAATTTTGTTCATTGTGTTCAAATTTAACCAGATAATGTTTATCATAACAACTGACATTATTTGTATTGTGAGAGGAAAACTAGAGAAACTAAATTTTCATTTTCTTGGTTTAAAGACAATTTGTCTGTTTTAATTAACGTATCTCAAAAAATAAATTCTTTTACCCTTGTGACATTTATGTTTTTGTAATACTGTATCTAAATTTGTAAGCTTTAAGATAATAAAACTAAAGATATTTAAGATTGTAAAGCTACATAAGATTTTTTAACATCGTATACGTTACGGAAATATTTTTTATTCTTTCCTTTGAATATGATAATATTTTGACACGTGATGTTTTAGCCACTATTCCAATGGAAAATATGCTTTTAAACATATTTCATACATATTTTCAATATATTTTTCGTATTCATACAAGTAATTGAATTTCATTAATTAAAGTCAAGGGAATTAATTGTTGTCTTTCATCTTCATTCATTTCTACAATATCTATATTTAAAAACGATTTAGTAAAACACAAGTGAAGAATTATGATTATAATACTCTATTATTTAGTTAATATCCCATATTCTATAAAAATATTTTTAAACGGAATTTTCGTTTATAATATTGCTAGGTATGTAATAATTGTATAACCTTAGAACAATATTAATTGCATAACAGATACTTTTCAGTAATATAAGTTTTCTTTGATCGTTATTTTATATTAAGTGGTCACATCTTTCATTTCCATAGGCAGCATCTTCAGGCCAGCTAATTAAAATTCACTTACAGAATATTAGAGAATATAAAAAATAATATGCCTTGCGAGAATTCGTGGTAACATTTTGGTACCATTAAACATCGCCTTTTTCATCAGACTCATAAAAACAAATTGTCTTGGACATCCAAGTAAGCTAAAGAAAATGAGAGCTATAGCCCACTGTATAGTAGTAAGTATAAGTTTCAACAATTTAATTGAGTATAGGCTCTAAGTTTTTTTATAGGCCTCAACTGTTTAACGTCTAGAAAATCAAAATTCAAATCGAACAATATCTCTTTAAAGAAAACAACAATTTAAACAATATATATTAAAAACGAAATAAAACGTTTTAGTCTTTAAATATCAGTTTGGAAACCATTTATCATTTAAATGTCTTTACAAATATTCTTTTAATTCTTAATATATTTTAACTTCTTTTATTCCTTGATATTATCTCTATATCGGAAAATATGACTCTATTCATAATCGGTATTGCTTTTCACAAAACATTTAACATAAATAACTCTTCCTGAAATTCAAAACTATATCATTCTAATTGATTAGATACACATTTCTTTCCAATCACTAATATTTAATTATTAAGTTTTTTACAAATATACTAAAAATCCAGGAATACAAATACATATTAGGAATATTAATAAAACTCACTAGGCAATTTGAAATTGAAAATGATATTGAATAAATTTCAAACCTCGACCGATATGGAGAATTGTTGGATATAGCTCTACCCTGGTTGTTGCCTTCTTCTTGAATATGGTGACGAAAACTCAGGACTACACATAATAATATCAATAACTGGTAAATATTCTCATTCTTTTTATCTGATGCTAGGTCCTACCATCAATGGATTTGGTGATTTATTTTAACATAGCGCATAAATTTAATTTAGTTTTATATACAAATAGAAATTAACTCCACAGACTGCGTAAGTTCCAGATGTACGTATTTATAAATAAAAAAAAAAAAAATTTTAAAAACCAACGAGAGCCCCAAACTGCGTTCGGTCGTCCTATTTATTTACACAAAATCCCCACATTTCATGCAAACCTTGTTTCATTTTTCCTTTCTTATGCCTAAAACAAGTCTTATTTATCACTTTTTTCCGTTTTTTCTGACACTATTCATCTCAAAATTTAATTTAGCATCTAATGGTCAACTTTTTAATCATCTTGTTTTTTGTTTTTTTTTTGTTTTTTTTACTTTTCACACTTCTTTTTTCTCTTTATTGTTGTCTAGTGGTAACAGATTAGCTCCGCCCTTAATCTGCTACTTAATAAAAAGGATTATGCAGTTAGTTTCTTGCTCAGGCAATATTATCTATTGTTCTAAGGAAACTTACCGTTTCTGGGATTGATTTTGGTTACTGATTTGGAATTATTTACAATTTTTTGGTTCTTGTCTAATATGCATACGGTTTACAGCACCCGTTTGAAACGATAATGAAAACGTTTATATTTTTTAAAATTTATTTTTTACGCTATTTTTCAGAATTTTACCAAACTTGATGTATATTTTATGTTCTTATTGTCGTATAAGTGCTGTCATGGCCGCTGCAAAATCTTTTGTGATATCAGGAACACACAGGGAAACGCGCTTGAATCATCGGAAATCGCATTTATTTGCGTTTTTTAAAATGTATATGTATTAATTGTTATATATTTATATTTAATTCTTATCTCGAAACATATAATAACATCTCTATAAGGTTTCAGTGTTGTATTCAAATTATTTTATGTGCTAAAATGCTTCTTTTCACACTTCGAATATTTTTTACTAATTTTCTAAAAAACTTCACATAAATATTAAACATTTCCTATGTTCATTATTTAAAATCATTACTACATTCTTGCTTTATATTTTATACCACTTTAAAGTTGGACAATTTTCATCAATTACTCAAATATTCAAAATTACCATATTTAATCAAGAGTAAATATTATTAGCTAATATTATTAGCTAAACATAAAAATATATTTTTGTTTATTTTGATGAAATCTGAATTTTTTCGTAACATTACCATTGCATCCTTAAAAATTACTTAAATGAAAAACAAGCAAGAGATATGAAATACCCACTCCCTGCGCTTATCATTTGACACCTCTCTATCAGTTTAATTTTTTTAAATATATTCGCGTTAACTGGGTTGTCAAACACCAAAAAACTCATGGTTAATAGTTCCAACCGGCCTTCGGACCGTGACGTCATCACGAGATATCTCCGCGCCCCAAGGATCTGTCCAGTTCGGTAACATACAGTTGAATTTTGAATACGTGACTGCCTGGATTTATTTATTTTTATTTTTTACAAACGTTGAATTATTGTTTTTATAGGCACTTATATTCTTTCAGTTTATATGTTACTAATATTTTATTATGTGTAATAGGATGGAAGTAGACTTTAATTGAATAAAATATATTAATATTTTCCTAACAGGTTGACAGAAAATGTTTTATATTTAACATGCGTAGATCATAGTAGCTTTAAACATTATAAACAATAATAAGTATGTATAAAGTAGACGTAATGACAATGTAGCATATTGACCAATCCTATAATACCTTGAATATATTTTTTTTAATAATAAAATTTCAATTGAAATTACCCTTTTATCTTATTAGTTTTAATAATAAAAATTTATTAATTATAATACCATTATCTTTAGGCAAATCCACAGCGGTAAACAATATTTCTGCACTCTCTTATGCTCTATGGGTTCTCGTAGCTTCAACTTAAATCTATTTAAACAAATTTGTTAGTTATGTTTCCCTATTATAACTAAATCAAAACTACCTTATTTTAGAGGCTAATTTTTTTTTCTCTTTAAAATGGAACTTGCAGTTTCACCAAATTTAAAGGTTTTTGTTATTTAGTGAACTTTAATTCCACTTTCATTTGTTTATTTTTTAAATGAATTTCGCATCTCTCACGTCTACTTGCATCTGCAACTCTAGGCACACAATCGGAAAACCTCAACCAATACCTCTTCCACCGGCATTCCTTATAATATTGTCTTTAACCACTAGGAACAAAAAAGGAGACAAAATACAACCATGTCTAAAACCAGAAGCTACATGGAAATCATCAGTTAATTTTCCATTGTGAACACTTGGAACTCATCTTCTCTAAACGTTCCATTTAAAAAATCTCCTATCTTAGGAGGCTACATCTACAGATCGAGTGAAAACATTAGCCAAATCGAAAAAAAAAACTGAAATTATTACAGTTAACATCACATAATTGCACATATAATTAGCCAAGAGAACTTATTATATTCTAATACTTATTATTGAGAATCCTATTCGTAAGGTTAAAATGGTGATTTTGTGTTTTAACGGTTCCCACTGTTTTGAGTGTCTGAGCAAGCACATAGAATGCTACAACCATTGTGTTACTGTATAATAACAATATAGATTTAGCTGATAGTTTTATTTGAATTAAATTGTGAATGAATGTTATTTATCAGAGTAACATGTATTGAATAACTACTTCGGCGTCTTCTAGATTTGGTAACTAAAAACAAATATTCAATGAACTTATTAATATATTAAGTGTGACTACAGTCGGTACTCGGTGAAATTCCATGATAAGGCAAAACAAAAATGAAGAAGCACTTATAATTTCACAAACAACAATACCAAGTCATTGACCTACCTCTGCTTTCATCCCCACCTTCATTCCTAGATATTAATGTTAAGTTGACCTGTATTTTAGTTTTTAGTTCTTAGTTGTCTGACGATGCCTAACGGCGAAACAGCTGTAGCAATAAATTGTTGTTTGTAAAATTATAAGTGCTTCTTCATTTTGTTTTAACTTATTAATAATACAAATATAATAAAATTCTAGTTTCTCGTATACGATACATTGATATTTTAAAACAATTATTATTGTTATCCTCTTACGAATTACCAGTCCAATATTCTATCTTTGTTATTTTATGACAGAAAAGAGAAACAGAAAACAAAATGTTAGATCATGAGACCTTTAATCAGAATGATGAAGTGATTAAAGTCGAATTTGGGAGGGGCAGGATGGACGGATCACAATCTTCCGTTAATGGATTTTTCGTGCAAAGTTTATAAAGTAGGCATAAAAACTGTTCAACGAATCACTTTGATTGACTACACTGCTCTAGATTATTTTAGTACGTTCAAATTTTCACCAAAAAGAAAACTTTTATCTACAATTACTCAATATTTTCATGTAAATATATAACCTAAGTGCAGTCATGCTTATCTACTACTAAGTTAGACAAGTATTGATATGATGCATAAACATCTATTATTATAGATGTTGTTGGGCAGTTGAGTCCCTGAGAATTCCTGTCTACTATTTTGGAAACTATAGTTGTACGATATTGATGTTATCACGTAATTAAAATTAACAATCTTAGGTCAGGAGATTTATAATAATTGTTGGTGAAAATATTGTGATAATGAAATATGGTTGTGCCGAATTTTATAGATAGCTTTAGTGGTTAAAATATTTCCACGCGTTGTGCTTTGAATTCTCTCTGGGAGTGGTTTGTATTTAGTAACTACTAGTAACAAAAAATACTAGGACAAATTAGTTCTGTTATCTGGTCTCATAGAATACAAAACGAGTTTTCCGTTTGGCTACAATTTATAATAAAATCTGTTGAATCAGAGAGAATAATTAAAAGGTGTAATAATTGTAATTGAGAGATACTGTTTTTAATGTTCTTTTATGTTGGGAAATGTTCAGAAGCTTTTACGTGCAACGTAAGGAACATCTTTATTAACAAATGATTTATGTATTAAATCCCGCATGTAAATCAATCTAGCCGTTCTTTGTATAAGATAGATATAACCCCGGCCTTTATGGTATCGTATTAATATATAGGGAATTAAATGTGAAGTTATAAAAAAAGTTACGAATCTTATTTACAGAAATCGACAAAACATCACTTTTCATAGGTAAAGGAAATCCAATAATATTTTTCTTTGGGAACCTAAACAACGATTTAAAATACTATGATTATAATTAAAACACTATAAAATATTGTTAAAATTTGATAATATGACTATTTTGTGAGATATTAACTTTATTAAATATCATTAGTTGTGCATTTTTATTTCCAGCAAACAATATGACTTTAACCCAAAAGTAATATCACAAAAATAAATATAATATATAACAAACTTCTTGTACATTATATATTTGATACTTATTGTAGATAGCATTTCTCTCTGTACGTCTAGTAATTATGACGGTATATTGTACTATTACAAAGTGAGTTTTCGTGATGAGGCATATAATGCAAAAATAGGAGAGAAAAAATTTATAAAATGAACATACACTTGAACTGAATATTATTTCGTATTGTAGAATATCTGTGCCTTTTGATTGTCGTCATAAAAGTTTGTAAAATCATTCATTAAGAGTTTGGTGCGCTGGAGTATTTTTTTAAATAATTGTTTACCGAACACACACTAACACCATTTTGGTGCACTTAATCAGAGTGAATAAGGCTATAAGTTGTTCCAGTAACTAATTGTAATTAAACGTTTAAAATTTCAATACCTTGGTTAATAATTGTACAGAATGTATAACATAATTGAAATATTTTATTTGCTTTTATGTTAACAGAACTAATACGATATTCCTTTCAATAATAAAATTATTACTTGATGGTTTTCTTTTTATCTAATGTCAAATTATTATATGTTTGTGTTTTAATTGAATAGAAGTCACATTACTCTTTACAAAATCCTAGTCGTGTTTTCAATATTAGATATTATGGAGGTGCTGTCTTGGGTTTTCCATTAGTACTAGTTCCTCTAAATATAATACTTAAAGTAGTACTGTCTTTGTAAATACTTTACATAGATTGAATTAAAAACCATCAGAATATCAAATTGTCCATATGATTTGAACCTTAACTAGTTTATTAATTTTGTTATAAATACTAAATCAAGTTCAATAACATGTTAGTAGTATCTTCTTCGTAATAACAAACCTAATTTTATTAACTTTGATGAAAAACTTTAACGCATTTGTCTTAACATAAACACTACAGATTATAAAATAATTTTTTTTTTAAATTACATGTGGAGTAAAAATGTTTTACTTTACCTGGAAGGTATTTGATACATTTATGTTAGTACGCTAAAATATTCCACAAGAACTCTATCTAGTACTCTCCAGTTCAGGGAACAACACAAGTTTTCTTCTTTTTTTTCCTTCTTATTTTGTCCGTTATTTTAGAGATATTATATTTATAGATTAAATCATTTCTAATATTATACTGATTTATTATGTTTGTGGTTTATTAGTTTAGTACTTAACTTAGTAGCTTTAATTATTATTTTATTCTTAAATAATGTTTGTCTAAATTAGACTTTTTTCAGGAAATTGCTTAAAAAATACACATTTTTAAAATTTGATAAATATTTAAAGATTTAAGGTAATATACTCTATTTAAATTCAAGTAAAATATTATGATTCGTTGTAAAGTTCTGGTGACACTGAATATTAATGTTTGTAATATCCCTTCTCAAATTATTTTTAATTTCAAGCAATATCATAAACATTAAGATTAAATGTCAGATTCAAACATGTTACAATGCTGTAGAACGCTTGATATTTTGTATTTATTTACATAGCTTGGACTTTTTCTTATGTTTGGAACATAGGGATAATATGATTATCGCTACATAGAATGTGCAGGATTAGTAATCCAAAAACTTGTAGCTCTCGATATTACTTGATATTATCGTAAATAGTTACAATTTATAAAAATGAAATATGATCATGTTGCTAATATTTAAAATCTTCTTATTTTTAAATCTATACATATACAGGTAAAAAAAGAAGTAAAAAATTATAAACAATATTTAGAATCTATTCTAGCATATTTGTTCACAGATATTATTGTCGTGAGATGAAAAATGGAAATTCAAATAAAATAGATTGATTCTACCAATATATTATTTCGTTATTTATAAAATATAAGTTTATAAAATCGAGACAATTTCTAAGCTAAGAGGTTGAACATAATGGGAATAGTAACAAATAATCTAAAATAATAAAAACAAATATTTACGTGTTATAAACCTTGGTTATTATCTAGGAAAGTAAATATGTTTCCGAAAGTCACCATACTCCATAATTTAAAAGAAAAAAATAATAAATTTTTTTAAATACATAAATACATTTATTTTTAAGAATGGTTAAAATGAATAAAGTAGTCTTCCCAGTAGTACCCTTAATTTACGTTACACAATCCGTAATCGTTACTGCATTGTATGATAAAACTTAACATAAAATGCTCTGCTATTTAGTGCCACATTATCATACTTATATCATAAAAGTAAAATAAATAAATAATAAAATAAAAACAAAAATTTAAAATATGGGCGTGTTAATTAATAAAAAATTTCTAAAATTGTTAATATGTAACATCATTCAATCTTCTCCCACGTGTGAAAAATTCACACTTTTGCTGTTACGTTTTTTGTGTCTCTGTCTTACAAACAAATGTTACCAAAGTAGGCTAAATTCCAATTACTCTGAAATACTTACACTCATAAATTGTCATATTAAAATATATGTTTTATATCTGTCAAAATGACCATAAACATTTTAATTGATGGACACAATTACTTCTGTATACAGCAAGATAATGTTTTTCAGTCTTCTTTCAATGATTGTTAAATCTATTTTTCAGTGATCTTGAAATATACGATAATTGGTTATAACTTTATTTGATTTTATTTTAGGTAAATGCCTAATAGTTTCGTTATGGGAACATATAAATAAAAATCTAATTGAACACAATAGGACAATAAATATTAACACGCAAATCAATTCTCAATAACTATCTATTGATAGATGATAGCTGAAGCATATTCTGTTTTCATATGCATATATCTGTTCATCGAATCGCACACATTGATCAATGTCACAATTGCACAGCAACTTGCAAATTCTCCAAAAAAACTTATTAAGCGCCATGAGTGAAGTCTAACTTATATCATAATATTACATGACGTTATAGAACCGGATAATTTAGGACACATATGATGGGTGGTGTTGGGGGTGATGGGGGTGAACGTGCCTTCTCAATCCACTTCGCCCCTCCATTTGCCAACCACCTCCCCCCTTGCCAAATCTAATTAGGAATATAATGAAATTTTAACTTCTGAAAATTAAATATTTATAATTTTTTTAAAATTCCTCTTTTAGATGAAAATGGCGAATTTCAATAATATTCCTATAATAATATAACTGACTAAACAACGTTGTATTAAATATTGTGTTTGTTTTTAGGCCTAGTTGTTTTAAAACCAAAATGTCGTACAAGTAAATTCACCACTCATTCATATTTTAAATACTTGGTCATAAATTATTTTTATATTTTTGAAAGACATGGAAAATTATTTTTTGGAAAGTTATACATTATTTTTTGGAAAAATAATGTATAACAGATATCCATACCTGTAAACATATATTTTTTTTATTACTTTATGCATCATAGTATACTCTATGTAAGAAAGTTTTCAACTGCTTGTGTTGGAACTACCGTTATGAAATATATATGTATAATTTATCTACATACATATTCAACTATAATCTTCTAAACTATAATGTGATACAGGGAATATATATTAATAACCAAAAAGAAATTCTATTTCAGTAGTTTATATTACAAGAGGAAATATTTACTGTAAACTAAATCAGTATGCGTTTTGTTTCTTGAGGATTTCTCTCACTGTTTAGTAAATAAACAGCAAATAGTATATTAGACACCAATCTTTGTTTCATGCAACAGACATAGATACTCATATTGAAGAATATAATATTAAAATGAATTGTGATATTGTTTGAAAAATAAAAACATTAGTTTAAAAAAATTTTCGTACAAAAAGAAAGAAGAAGAAGAAAGTTAAAATAATCTATTAAGTCAAAAATATTATAAAATTTATTTGTTATCAGTGAAATTAAATCTATATATATTAAGAATTTTGGACAATTTAAACAGTAAATTGCACAACTGTACTTTAGGTATTCATAAAGATTCATTCCAGTAACTACAGATAGGAAGTATTTCTGTGGACGTTCTAAAAATCGATAATTTACTTTGAATCGTTCCACTGATCACGCCACTTCATCCCTGCCAGATCTACAAGGCTTTTTACAGCAATGTAATTAGTCTATATATTATCATTAACTAAAGTATAGGGGATATTTAGATCAGTAGCATCAAACCTTATGTTCTATAATAACACTATAACACAAATATTTCTATTTAGTCAGTATAATTACTGTTACATAGGTAACCAAATAATTTTGAGTCTATAAACATGTGTATAATTTGTGATAGAAGTAGCATAAATTAAAAATAAAACGATAATGTGTTATAAGTTGCTTTGTGTTTATTGTGATTTCTATATTTAGCAATAATTCAATAATTCAATATATATATATATATATATATATATATATATATATATATATACCACTATATATGTTAGTTTAACGTTTTTATTAAATAAAATTTAAAAAATAAATAAAGTATTTTAATATTGGTGTATTGTTCTAGTAAGATCTATTGTAAACATATTTTGGCAACATTTACAGCTAGCTCTAAAAATTAGCTCTAATATCTATATTATTGAGAAAGTGTGTCAAACCTTATTAAAAATTTCTTACAATTTTGACAAACATCACTGTCAATTCTAGAAAAGGAGAGTATAAAATTTTACATTATTTTATAATATTTGAATTATAGGCGCATCGAACTTAGCTGAGAAATACAATTATTAATTTTGGTATTATTTTATTATTTATGGAAAAACTTAGATATTTTAAAAAGTACCGCCTTTGCTATATAAACCATCCGCATGCAGTATTTATGAATTTATTTTATCATTAATTTCTTCTTTTTTTGCATTCCTGGGGTTAGAAATCACAAGTTAGCACGCAGTATATATAGTTTTTGCATCTATCTTGTGACAGAACCCGTTCTGTCATCGTTCCTAAATGTCTCTTTTGACCTGATCTTGTTCTTACTGATCCAGGCACCATTAGAATTTATAAGTGCTATATTTAATAGGTCTTTATTTATTTTCTCTTCTGCCATTTCTTTAAGGTGATGATGGTAGAACGGTTTTTCGCGTTTCACAACAAGGAAAAAAACTAATGGATTTTGCAAGGTATGGTCACGCCTAATTATTTACAATGTAGCGCTGTGAACTTTGTGCCATATTTAAAGGTCCCAAAGTAGATGATTTTGAACTGAAAAATGAAATTATTTGTAACCTAATTTACACTATTATTAAAAAGCTCTTTAAAAGCATGACATATTTCTAGGTTTTTACTTTTCAGTTTTGCAACAGGTCCTTAAAATGTCCTTTTATTCTTTCACATAAATAATTCTCTTTAATTAAGGTAAATAGAAATACAGAGTTAAGAAACACACAAAGGAATCATTTATTAAATAGCATGTTGTGTGGATTTTTGTTCTGTAACACGTTTTATTTAAATACTTCCATTGTATTCAACAGTTCTTTCAAATATATACGAAACTGTAAATTGATTTTTGAACAGAAATATAATATAATTTAATATGAACAATGATTTTTTTATATTATAGTTCATTCATGTAATTATAGATCATTGTTAATAATTAGATAAAGTGTACCTACTTGTTGGTTAATTAGTTTATTATATAAGGTTGCCAAGAGTATTGACCCTTTCTAATACTAGTCACTTACATGAGGCATGACGTGCCTCGTTGTGACTGGCCCTTTAAGAATGGGAGATGGCTGTACTTTGTATTTACCTTCAGTTTAGCTTTACATCTCTGAAGATAATAACTATGTTACCGAAATGTATATAATCGTAATATAATAAACATACTGGACTGACTACAGTTTTAATATTGTTTCTTTTTTTGTGATTCAATTGTTTCCTTGAGAGTGGTCCTTGATCATTTGATGTTATATTTAATCACAAAACCCTAATTCTACTCATATAATATTATAATTTTTTATATATTTTTTAAATCAACACTATTTTCCATTTACCGTTTTTCTAAGAATAATTTTCTCGTATTTACAAATACAGAGTGTTAATAAAAGAACTCATGATTAAAATAATTTTTTTTTAAAATCATAATAAAAAACGAAACCAGCAATAAACTTTCGGTTTTCGAACTTGAGTTCTGTATATTGTCAAGATTTTTTGGCTAATATTCGATCGCAGTTGGCACCCGTGCATGACCTTGGAGCGAGCGTGGTGGGGGATAAGCGCCGGCCAGTCACTATTCAACAGTCTTGGCTACCACAGGAAAAAGCTCAATGTGTGATTTGGTTTATTCAATCAAGTTCAGTGATCACAGTTCAGCGTAATTATAGACGTGAATATGGCGGTGTTGCACCTACTAACAAAACTATTCTCAATTGGTATAATCAGTTTCGGGAAACAGGTAGTGTCTTAAAAGGGAAGTCACCGGGTAGGCCTTCAGTCTCTGAACAGAATGTGGAACGAATCCGTACGTCTTATACTTGTAGTCCTAAAAAGTCATTAGCAAGACGAAGTTTGGAGTTGGGAATACCTAAGTCTATCGTGTATAAAGTGATACGAAAGAGGCTTAAATTACGTACGTATAAGATTCAACTTCTGCATGAAATCAAGATCACTGACAAAGTGAAAAGAGTCGATTTCGCAGTCTTCATTTTGGACAACATTGAAGAAAAAGAGAACTTCCTGGAAAATGTCATGTTTTCTGATGAGGCGACATTTCACGTAAGTGGGTCTGTCAATCGACACAAATGTAGGATTTGGGGATCAGAGCCACCGCATAAATTCATAGAACATCAGCGAGACTCGCCCTAAGTCAATGTTTGGTGTAAATTGATGCATGATCGTATCGTCGGACCTTTCATCTTCGCAGAGACGACAATTAATGGGAATATTTATTGTAATATGTTAGAACTATACGTTTTCCCACAAACATATGATATTGAACAAGAAAAGGGACCAATTTTCTTCCAGCAAAATGGCGCGCCACCTCACTATAGCAACCGTGTCCGTGATGCGTTGAACTTGCGTTTTCCTTATAGGTGGATTGGTAGATGTGGGCCACTTGCATGGCCACCTAGGAGCCCAGATCTAACTCCACTAGATTTTTTCCTTTGGGGACATGTAAAAAACATTGTGTATTCCGAGAAGATCCGTGACATTGCTCATCTGAAGGAGAGGATTGTTGAAGCTGTAGCATCCGTCACACCTGATATGCTGCTGAATATATTCTGAATAATATTGTAACTACAGAGAAACGACTCAACCGATTTTCAACCTTATTCGTTTTCACTCAATTTAATTGATTTGATAATTTACCTTTTTAGTAGTATGGTATTCTTCTTTAAACTTTTGTTGTCATCGTTATTATAATTAATAAATAACGTACGAACATTGAACTTTTTTTCAAAACAAACAAAAATCGAACTTGTAAGAAGGTGAAAATTGAACTTATACTGTTCAATTAATATTTAGATAAGGTATTACAACATGAAAAGCACATTCATTATTTCTTAAATTGATATATATTTTTGTGGCCGTCTCCCGCTCTTTGGCAGCGGAAAACCCCCGTTAAAAATCTCAATTCCGAATTGGCTGGAAACTGCATCCTCGTTGGCTATTATCACTAAGGATCGCGACGAGGACACGGTCTCAGTCAATAAATTAAACCACGCTCTAGTTTCCGAAATTATGATATATTTTACTATAATAAATTGTTACAAAGACTTTTTACCACGTTTTATTACTACGTTCCTCTCCCCGCAGAAACAAGATTAGTTTTAAATTCAAATTACTGATAGCAGAAGCGCGTCCGACGTTTTTGTAGCTCCCGGCACGAACTGAGTCACTCCAACTGAATCTTCTCCCCCTCCTTTTGGTGAACTCGCGCTGATCCAACAAAATCTGTTTTATTGATTGTTGCGGGCTCTTTATCAATGAATATTATAAATTAATATTACCTTTTCATCAATCGTAATTTATTAAATTTATATTATAAATGGTGGCTCCTTGGCTAGACCACAATTGTATGTATGCACAGTCTTTTACCCCTCAATAGTCGAAACAGATAAGCTTATTTTATTAATGAGTGAAGACTATTTAATATAATATTATTCACAAAAATATTTAATTCAGTAGGGGGAGTGGGTTTGTAGTTAATTGGGCATTATTTTTTGTTCAACAATAGATGGTTATATTTTTATATACTATTTATTAAATCGAACCTATCTTGTTTTTCAATACCAATAGCTCTCTGTTCTACTTAATTAAAAGTGATAAGCACAACCAAGATGTTAGCTATAAAACAAAAATTATAACAGATAGAAAATATAATCAGTGTATAATATAATATTTACGTGAAGTTCTTGATTCTAACTGATTAATTATTTTAATAGTATTTTTTCTCATTTATTGTCTAAAAAAACGGATTGCTTGATGTTTTACAATAATTATATAAATTCCGAGACTATATGTGAGAAAAATGAAGTAAAATCAACGGTGTTTAGACATTAAAATTACAATGTATTGAACTTTTACAATAAAACCTGACTACAATTTAAGTATTAAGAAATTGATTTAAACATGCCCATGAATATGCAGAACCAATTGTTTACCATTTGTATCATAAACATTTATCACATATTTTCATTAACATGAAATGAACATAAAAATTTAAATTACAATGTACTTCTATTTAAAATTTTCGTTAAAAATTCAAAGTGATCGGTCAATTACTTTTTTTTTAATATACTGAAATATAATAAGTATTTTTACTTTAATTAATATGTTGTACGAAATATTTATTCACAAAATTTTTTATGACTCAAGCATATTTGTTTAGTCTACGGAGATAAATATCACGCTCATATTTAAATATAAAGAAAGTGTTGCCTAAAGAAATTTTATAATAAAATGACAGTATCATTTTTTATTTTCAATCAACAAACAGGGAAAAAATTCCAAATTTAAACAACTTTATTTCTTCATGTAAATGCATGACATTTACGTAATAATAAATACTTTCGATTTCTTTCTTTTATTTATCTTAATCAAAAGGCAACACTTGATTTAAATTTCATTATTGAATTTGATGTTTGAAAACACGCAATCACTTCTCTGCAGATTAGAAACGTCATTTAAAGCAATGTTTATTAATTCAGGGGGAGAGTAATTACTTCAATCAACTTACCTCTTTGACAGAGTTTGTAAGAGTGAAAGAAAATCTATTAACGTCTAACGCCTTCCACTGAAAACATTTAAAGGTAATAATTATATTGAAAAATGTATACACTAGTAAATTTCTTTTTGCTCTAATTTAACAGATTTACAGTTTATTAATAGTTTATTACTAGATTGACATCAAAATAAATTAATGTGGGATAATGAGGTGTGAGTTGTTATATTATTGGTAATTATTTGTACATGAGCTTAAGAGACAAAGTGTAGGAGGAAGGTAACAAATATTATTCAAACATATAAATATGTGTACAGGAAATACCATATTAAATTGTTTTAAATCGAACAATTTCATCTGATTAGATTTAGATAAAAAGTAAACCTTACTGAAATGATAATTTTAGTAGTTATATATGATGTTTGAAATAGGCGATAAACTACTTCCAATCTAATTCTTAAAATTATTACACACACACACACACACACACACACACACACACACACACACACACACACACACACACACACACACACACACACACACACACACACACACACACACACACACACACACACACACACACACACACACACACACACACACACACACACACACACACACACACACACACACACACACACACACACACACACACACACACACACACACACACACACACACACACACACACACACACGCACACGCACACACACACGCACACACACACACACACACACACACACACACACACACACACACACACACATTTCAGTAAAATGTTATTGAAATTATGTAATTAACCTTTCACTAAATTTTTTTTTAAATTGTTTGTGATATAATCAAACTCACTTCATTCTCATTCGAATGGCTTATTTTTATCCTTATTTACTACTAGCAGTGAGGTATTATTATCATACTAATATACATTGTAAAATTATATATATATATATATATATATATATATATATATATTTAATGACTTTATAACAATACATCATATTCAAAAACGTAATTTAACAAAATATTTTTTTCTTTAAACACAAAAGAAACATATTTGTTATTTCTGTAGCTTATACGATACCAGATCTGTGGTTGAAACACTTAAAGATTACATCGTAGTAATAATTTAGAACTCCCAAAATTAGCATAGAACCAAAATCTTAGGGGGAAATATAAATCATTTTATTTTCAATAGAATTTTTCTTTACAAAAAGAATAATGGAAGAAATAGTTCAGTATGAAAGGAACTAGAGGAGTTCTTTAAAGTGGCGACCTTCATTCAAAATACATGCATCTAGGTATTTATTTCCTTTTACTCCTTGACTATTTCCAATAATCCAAGTGTGTGACGAATCCATTCAACCTCATTCATAACTCTTTAGAGTATGACTTTCACTGAACAATACTTTATACAATGGTTTGATCAAAACTAAACTACAAATAACTTTGCAACATATATTTTTTATTTTAACTTAAACATTTATAATGTTATTGAGAAACTGTTTCATTAACAAGTATTATTAGTTACATGATTATATTCTGACACATTTATTGAATTATATTCAGAATTACTTTTAATTATTCAAGGATGAGAAATACAAAAACTGTATTTTTCTTTAATAACAATTAACACGTAAGAAATATAGGCGCCTACACAGTTCTATATTAAGTTTTTGAAAAAAAGCTGTTTTTGTGGCGAACAAAGATAATTCTCAAAGACTACTGAAAACTATTTATTTCTAGTCTTCTCTGTGTATCACTACGGTGAGCTTATACTATCAGTAACTTACTTACTCAGCTCAACGGCAGTCGCACATTGTCTCTTGTTTAGTATGTCCTAAACATATCATTTAAAAACAGGAGGAAAAAGATAGTTATTGAACCAGACCTTATAGATATGTTAGTCACTAGACACTATAAAAATTTGGAAAGGTAATTTTTAGCAGATGCGGCACTATTCCACTGTTAAAGAGAGGCGCTCCATACGTTGTGGTTTGCATTTGAAACATCGTCAAAATAATCAGCAAAAACGTCTGAAAGCAACTCAAAGTATCTTACACCATTCAATTTACCTTCGAACGAATTACGAAGATTGTGGATCTCTATTGGAAAATATTTGCTGGGGTCGACCCACCTAAAATATTTTGATTTTTTTCCGTTGAAAAGTAATTAATGCTATACCGTTCACCAATCTTTTCTTCAAAAAGTTGGTCTCATCAGTACAAATTATTTGTTTAAAAAAATGTTTGTCAGTTCAGCATTATTAATAACCAATTAAAAAAGCTTCTTTAATATGCAAAGTCTTTATCTGAGAACATTTAAAGTTGTTACCAGGGGACTTAAATTTAATAAAGGCGGAACCAAAATGGTAACAATGTTTGAAAAGAAAAAATAAAAAAAGACAAAGACAAATTTAGTAATTAACAAGGCTCAAGTTTATTGAAAGCAGAAGGAAATTTCGGCGCTTCAGACTTTGTCATTTACAACAAAAGACATCCTGACACAAATCATCAATAAAAAAAAAACTTATGATTAACAATATCATAAATTGTAAAAGTTATAAGCCCTTAATTGTAACATATAATAATTTAGAAGAAAAAAATTTAATCAACAGATTCTAAAAATTTATCCCCCCTTTTAATATGTATATTTATAGTTACAAAAATTTAACAAAAAAAACAATGAGCACAGCTTAATAATTCACAGAATTATAATTAATCAAAAAAAAGATTATACGCCCTTAATGTAAAAGTATAATAATAAAAAAAAATTTAATCCAAAGATTCAAAAAAAAAGAAAAAAACTTATCCCCCCCTTTTTAGTTTATAAGATGATAGTTTCTTTTTTAAACAATTACAGAATTTAACAAAATATAAAAGAGTTTGATATTTTAAGTTCAAAAATCATATCTATAGTTAACATGTTTATCACTAAACTAAAGATACATAATATAATTGGTTTGAAAAATTTCTTAAAAACTATATTGGCCAAATAAATTTATATATTTTAAACAAACAAAAAAAGGAATTTAGAATTTTGAAATTTTGTTAATTGACGTCAATTATTTTAATTTGGAAATTAACCTCTTGGAGGTTGTTAGGACCGAAAATTGCATGCAGGCTCCACCCAATAATTGTTTTTTTTATATATATTTTATAATTAACTACACAGGTCTACATTTAGAAAATAGTCTTAAGGAACACATATTTGCGAAAGTAAATTTAGGCACATATACAAAATGAGTTAGTTAAAGTTCTGTAAAGTCAGCTGTAGAAAAAGACATCACTTTTATGCACTTGAAAATGTGAAGTTACGTTATACAAAAAAAAACGTGTTTTGCCAACAGGACGAAACTTGTTAGGATGTTTCGTTGGTTTGCGCAATGTGAGACAAGAATTTCTTTATTTCTCCAATTTCTCCTATTTGTCCTACCAGCATATTAGCTGTGAGCAAAAAACATGTTCTTTTAGTGTCTGTACAAAATCAGACATGTTTTAGCATTAATGTTCATCATTAAAGAAATATCTGATTATTTGCCAAAATTAAAGAAAATTGATTGTATAACAGAAATTCGTTAAGATGGTACTTAAAAGCTTCTTAGATTATTATAAATCTATTTATATATATTTTAATTTTGTTTAAAAGAAAGCTTGTATAAGACTTGTAAGATTTTGCAAAAGCTTGTAAAACGAAATTTTCTGATTTAGAAGAAATTTCCTCAATTGTTTTATATTTGACATGTTCATATTCTGATCATTTAATGTTCAACACTAGTTTGCACTTATTTCACAAAAATGTTCAAAACGTAAAATGTGCCTTTGCAAGATTTTGTAAATGATGTTTTAAGAAAAGAAAATTTTTATAATCATTTAGTTTCAAAAGGAAATAGAATATTGAATAAAACATGAAATACATATTTTAAAGAATACATGATAATTAACAAATTATTTTAAAAATTAACAAAATTTATAATATGACAAAATCTGTAAGGTTGAAGTACCTGGTAAATCCTGTCGCAGATCACGTGAGGTAGTACCGAGAAAATGATGGTTAATTTTAACATTTTTGAACCAGATTATTAGACTAAGGCGCACAATTAGTAATTTAACATGATGTTTTAGAAAGACGGTAATTTTGAGAGAAGAAAGAAAAACTTTTAGCTAACGGAGTTATGAAGAGTGTAGACCATGTTGTTATCGCATGTAGACTGTGGACCGGTAATCGAGAAGCTAGCTTGACCGGCGAAAATGTACTTTGGTTTCAAGTATCAGGTGATGCTTGGTTTAGGAGCGGGCCGCTAGATGCCAGCATCTGTCAAGCGACGGAAAGTGGAATGTATATTTACGAAATGAGTTAAGTTATTGCGGTAGTGCTTTTTTTTGGATTTAAATGCTACAGCTCTCCCCCCCCGAAAGACGGAGTTAGGGTAGAAAAGAAAAGGGGCCAGAAGGGCCTCCCGCAAAATTTAGAAAAAGGAGAGAGAGAGTGTGCTTGAAGGGGTAAAAAAAAATTTCCTCTCAGACAGGTGTTTTAGACCTCGAGATAAACAAAAGACAAACTAAGACTAACATGCATAGCGAGTGCCACATTAACTATATGTAGTTCGACAGAACCGGTCAGTATACCTTCACCAAGATAAACAACAAAGAACAAATGCACCAAACTTAACTATTAAGAAGATGGACTCACTATGTCCTCGTCCGAAGACGTTATGGTGACGAAGAAATAGAAGAGTTCATGACGCTCTCTATATTCTCGTCGCATCGATTACACCCGCGGAGTGCTCGATGTCAAGATATGTCTAGATAGGGAAACATGTCAGGTACATGTAGCGGCCATTGCCGTAAAGTGGAACCTCATAGTTGATCAGACTATGGGTTGAAAAGCGTCAAGTCCGGGAAACAGTGAGATATATCACTGGACAAGGAAAATCAATATCTCTTCGCCTGCAAACACCTATAAAGATTACGGCACGGAGGGGCTCTAGGAGAGCTCAGCCCACCGATGCCCAAACATACAGATGTGCATTTGGCTTAGAGGAAATACGGCTTGGTTCCGTATTTTATTATGTTCTGCAGTGCATAGAAAGAAGACTACCAGATGACAATTTGTGCGGGCCAAGAAAGATCAGAAAGAAAATTAAATCGTAAAGGAGAAGGTTCTAGAAATTTGTTAATATTTAATTTATATGATGAGGTTTGAGTTGCTCGACGTGTGCTTTTTTAATAAAACGAGGTGAATTGGCGAAAGAAAGCGCAACGGTAACTGGAGTAAGAAAATCAATGATCCGGAAGGGACCTGACCATCGAGGCATCAATTTAGCAGCTCGCTTGTCTATGGCAGAGCTAAGAGGGTGTGTTTTACACCAGACAAGATCGTTGATTTTATACAGATGAGGCTTCCTGAATTTGTTATAGGTCTTTTCGGCCTTTTGGTGCGCTTTCATTATATTGTCTTTGGCCTGGCGCCAAACTTGTGATGGATTAGTATTAGGTTTTGGAAGGAGATCATGTATGTTCCAGCTGAGACTCAGTGGTGTATTGGGGAGAAAATTAAAAAGAATACTAAAAGGTGTTGCTTTAAGAGTCTCATGATGTGCGAAATTGAAAGCCAGCTGAAGCCAGCAAAGGGAGTCGTCCCAAGAGGATTGATTTTTGGAGTGATAGGCGATAAGGGCTGCCTTAAGGTTTCGGTTGAGTCTTTCCGCATTATTAGGTTGGGGGTGATAAGGAGATAAAGTTGCATGCTTAATACCGCGAGAAAAACAAAAGTTGCGGAAGACATGTGATACAAAACATTGTGCATTGTCAGAGATTATTATCTTTGGAAAACCGAAATTTTGAAAAATGTTTTGGCTTAAGGCCTTAATTGTACTGTGGGAAGTTGCATCTCTGACAGGCATGAGCCAGGTGAATTTTGAGAACTGGTCAACTGCGACCAGTATCATGTTGTAGCCCTGTTTTGTCCTAGGAAGCTGTCCGACGTAGTCGATATGTAATTTTTCCATGGGACGATTGGGAACCGTTGAGGCAAGGTATCCTAATTTGGAGTTGTGAGCAGGTTTGCTTACAGCGCACACCGAACAAGCTCGCACTTTAGAAGTGACATCCTGTTTTAAAGTTGGCCAATAAAAGTTCTCCTTTACCTTAAACAAAGTTTTAAGTACTCCAAGATGACCACCCACAACGGAGTCGTGATGATAATTAATCACCAGGTCGACTAAGGACTGAGGTAAATAAATTCTGGTGGGCTTTTCCAGATGATTTTTCAGGCAAAGAACACCTTTACTTAAACAGTACTTCTCCGAAGAGATGTTCTGTTCAAGATCGGCAATGATATTTTTCAAAATAGGGTCGGCCTTTTGATGAGTCTGGATGTCATGAAAAGCTAGAGGAAAATTTGTGAGGAGACTGGTACACGAAAAGGTGACATTTTCTTCGTTGAAATTTTCCGGTTCAAACATGCGCGAGAGGGAGTCTGCTATGATGTTCTGAGTTCCTCTTATGTGCGCTACCTTAAATTTCAATGAAGTCAACTTGGCAATCCACCGGCCTAATTTACCAAGTTGACGAGGACGTGCTAAAAGCCAAGAAAGGGCTTGGTTGTCGGTTTCTAATAGGAATTCCCGATGCTCTAGATATTGCCTAAATTTCTCTACTCCAAAAACTACTGCTAGGCATTCGGCTTCATATGCAGATGAGGCTTTTCTTTCTGCAGGTGTTAAAGTACGTGAAGCGTACGCTATGGGCTGTCGTGAGCCGTCAATTTCTTGGAGTAGAACTGCTCCAAGGGCCACCGAGCTCGCATCCGTTTGCAGGATGAATGGTTTGGCGAAATCGGCCATCCGGAGAACCGGAGGCTGTGTTATTGCCTCCCGAAGATGTTTAAAAGCTTTCTCTTGTTCAGCTTGCCAAGAGAATTTTTGGCCCTTCCTCCGAAGCAGATTTAGAGGCGCAGCGTGCTCCGCGAAATTTGGAATGAATTTAGCAAAGAAATTGACCATTCCAATAAATCTGGAAACGGCCTTAGGGTTCTTGGGTTGCGGAAAATTTCTAATTGCTTTTGTTCTAGATGGGTCGATTTGCACGCCACGAGAAGAAACTAGGTGTCCTAAAAAGCTTATCTCATTCACAGCGAAACGGACCTTATCTGGGTTAACAGTCAAGCCAGCCCGCCGCAAACGAGTAAGGACTTCCCGAAGATGTTTTTGATGCTCTTCCCAAGTTTTGGAGTAAATGACTAGATCATCCAGATAATTAAAAATGAATTTGAATTTGATGTCATGGAAGACCTGATCCAAAAGTCTGGTAAGCACTTGGGCACCAGTACAGAGTCCAAAAGGGACTCGAGTAAACTGATAAAGCATCCAAGGAGTACAAAAGCTGGTAATTTGCTTGGACTTTTGAGACAAAGGGATTTGATGATAAGCTGAATTAAGATCGAAAACTGTGAAATATTTGGCACCGACAAACCAGTTAAAACTTTGATGTAAGTTAGGTAGCGGCACCGCTTCGACGACGATGTTTTGATTGAGCCTCCGATAATCAATCACCATCCTTGTTTTCTTTTCGGGATGTTGAACCAGAAAAACAGGGGATGCATATGCCGACCGGCTGGGTTCTACTACTCCTGAATCTAACAATTCGTTGATGTGTTCGCGGAGGTATTCCATTTTGGGAGGTGCCAATTGGTATGGAGAACACTTGACCGGAGTGTTGTCCTTCAGTTGAATATCGTATTCAACTAGATGTGTTAAACCTAACCTTTTTGTGAGTACCTGAGGAAAATCATTAATTATTTTTAAAATGGCGTTTTTATCGTCCTTTTGAAGATGACCTAAAGGATCAGGAGCAGTAGATTCAGATGTTGTGGACACTATAGGTTTATACGCAGAATTACTAAAATTACATAGAGGAAAAACAATAGACCTTGAAAATTTGAAATAGAAGTTTTTTGCTGAAAGATCAAGTACCAGTCCCGTTTTAGATATGAAATCTGACCCGAGGATCAGAGGACACGACAACTTATGCGCCACCAGGAAATCCACATTCCAACTACAATGTTCCATTTTAAGATGAAGACGACAAGAGTAGGAAATGGGCAACCTTTTTCCAGAAGCCGTGACACAATCAGCCTTCACCCTGGTGATGGATTTAAAAGCCTTGGTGTTCTTCAATTTTTTAAAAAGGGCTTTAGAAATGACGCATCTTACTGAACCGGAGTCCAGCAGAGCCTTAACTTTAATTTGCCCAAAAGCTACTTCCACCAAAGGCAAAAACTGATCGTTCAGACCCCTAGATTTAAGAGAAATGTTATTTTTTTTTTGAAGTTTGCAGTTGGAAAGCTTAGAGCTGGAATAGGTTTGCCTGGACCTATTCCGTAGAGAGAAGAATTTACAGCCCCAGATATAGTGACCGGGTATGCCACAATGATAACAGATGGGAGTAACGTAATTTTGAATTTTATTGCCGAAATTGTTTCTTCTTGAATAGGAAATTGAGTTTAAATTTTGAAAGGGAGGTTTATTAAAAAAATGTGGTTTCGTGTTATGTTTAAATCCGATGTGGTTGGTTTTAGAAAGGGAGGCTGGCCTGGAGCTACCAACTAGACTCCAAACCTGCCTCCGTTTTTTGGAGGATATTGCCTTGTTGGAGGCCGGTTTCGACACTCTGGGCTTCTATGTCCCGGCTGCCCGCAACTGTAACAGACTACAGGTCTTGTAGGTCTAAAATCAGGACTTTTAAACTCAGGTCTCTTTAATGGAGCCCTTTGCCTGTCAGTGTACATGATGTTATTTACGTGAGCGCAGAGTCGATCTAGATCTGCGAAATTTTTAGGCTTAGTCGCAAAAACTAAACAGTTGCGGACTTCCGGAGACAGTCCCTCCAGAATGACGTCCGTGACCTCCAATTCGGACTTATCTAAATTAAGTGTTTCTGCAGCCTCTTTAATTTCATTTACAAAGATGTGCACCGCCTCGTTAGTCTTCTGGGGCCTATAAAATAACTCCTGCACTAAAGAAGCTAACCGTTTTGATGGTATAAAGAGACTTAAGGCCTCTTTATGAAAGGTATTAAATGCCTGATGTCTAATCAGACATGAATTTAAAGGGCCCTGAGCATAGGGCATCAGAACATTATTAATGTTTAAGGCTACGTCCGGGTAAGTTTTAACTATTTTTAAAGAAATTTTAAAAAATTTTAATAATTTGTCAAGGTCGAACCCATCTGTCTGAGGAATTGTCTTAATTATTTGTTCGGCAGGATGACTTAATTTTCCGTATAAGGAAATGTATTGACAGCCTTTCGAGCTGCTAGGTGTAGTTTGCTGAGCCTCAGCCTGCGGCGTGTCCGCAAGGAGATTTGGCCCATTAGACCGAGATGGCTCTGCAGAGCTAGCTTTAGTGGTTCCCCCAGAGGGCGTTAGCGGGATGCTTACGTTTAGTTTTAGAGGAGCAACGGTTTGCTCAAAGGCTTTAAATTTTTCTTTGAGCGTAGCGAAATTGTTATGTAGCTCGGCCAGATCCCGTGGCACGTTGTTGTCTGCTACTTTTAGTTGTTCAGTGTGCACCCGATTTAGGAACTCTAGTCGTCTTCCGAAGACGTTTATGCGCGCACGAACACGAATCATTTTGATTCCTCTTTCGGAATCGAGGTTCTCCAGGTCGTCTTGCAAGACAAACAAGGAGTTCCGGGCTAACGCTATCTGTTGCAAGAGGATGTCTTCAGTGAAGTTTCCCATTTCGGGCTCGACGCTGTTCTGCAGAAGGGACCTAAGAGAGGTTCGCATTTTAGCTACAATGTCTTTTTCACCACCTCTAGCTACTACCTCAAAAGCAAGCTCGGTATTCTTTAACGAATCCACTAATCGCAGCAAATCCACTGCCATCTTAACTGTTGCTGATAAATAAAAAAAAATTTAATCAAGTGTTTTTAAATAAAAAAAATTTCTTTTAAGATGATGTAAAAAAGGTGAAAGAGCCAGAGAAAGACTCAAGAATTATATGTAGTGTAGTTGTTGTGTATATATGTGTGTGTGTAAGTATGAATTGATACAGACAAGCGAAAGAAAACTCGAGAAAATTTTTTGAAGGAGATTTTGAAATTTTTTTTGTTTTTTTTTTGTTTTTAACTATTTTTGGATTTTATTATTTATTTAAATTTTTTTTTTGGATTCCCGAATGAGCCCGCTGTCTGGATCAAATTCAGTGAATGACTAGGGTGCAGTGTATGTAAATATATATATATAAAAAAAAATATTTAAGCAGACAAAATAATAAAAAAAAAATTTTATCGAAATTGGTTTAGAAGTTTTTGTGTAAGTGTTTATAAAAATAACTAAATAATAAAAAAAAAGAGACTATAGATTTATAGAGATTTAAATATTTAAACTAAATAATAAAAAAAAATTTCATCAGCAACAGTTGTGCAGTATTTGAAAAAGCTGCAAAACATAAAAAAGAGCCTTGTTTACAAAGATAATTTTGAATTTAAATTTAGATAGTTCCAATGCAAAATTTTGAAAATTAACTACGGTTCCAGAATTTAAAATTAACCACGCTCTGCTACCAAAAACATGTTACCAGGGGACTTAAATTTAATAAAGGCGGAACCAAAATGGTAACAATGTTTGAAAAGAAAAAATAAAAAAAGACAAAGACAAATTTAGTAATTAACAAGGCTCAAGTTTATTGAAAGCAGAAGGAAATTTCGGCGCTTCAGACTTTGTCATTTACAACAAAAGACATCCTGACACAAATCATCAATAAAAAAAAAACTTATGATTAACAATATCATAAATTGTAAAAGTTATAAGCCCTTAATTGTAACATATAATAATTTAGAAGAAAAAAATTTAATCAACAGATTCTAAAAATTTATCCCCCCTTTTAATATGTATATTTATAGTTACAAAAATTTAACAAAAAAAACAATGAGCACAGCTTAATAATTCACAGAATTATAATTAATCAAAAAAAAGATTATACGCCCTTAATGTAAAAGTATAATAATAAAAAAAAATTTAATCCAAAGATTCAAAAAAAAAGAAAAAAACTTATCCCCCCCTTTTTAGTTTATAAGATGATAGTTTCTTTTTTAAACAATTACAGAATTTAACAAAATATAAAAGAGTTTGATATTTTAAGTTCAAAAATCATATCTATAGTTAACATGTTTATCACTAAACTAAAGATACATAATATAACTGGTTTGAAAAATTTCTTAAAAACTATATTGGCCAAATAAATTTATATATTTTAAACAAACAAAAAAAGGAATTTAGAATTTTGAAATTTTGTTAATTGACGTCAATTATTTTAATTTGGAAATTAACCTCTTGGAGGTTGTTAGGACCGAAAATTGCATGCAGGCTCCACCCAATAATTGTTTTTTTTATATATATTTTATAATTAACTACACAGGTCTACATTTAGAAAATAGTCTTAAGGAACACATATTTGCGAAAGTAAATTTAGGCACATATACAAAATGAGTTAGTTAAAGTTCTGTAAAGTCAGCTGTAGAAAAAGACATCACTTTTATGCACTTGAAAATGTGAAGTTACGTTATACAAAAAAAAACGTGTTTTGCCAACAGGACGAAACTTGTTAGGATGTTTCGTTGGTTTGCGCAATGTGAGACAAGAATTTCTTTATTTCTCCAATTTCTCCTATTTGTCCTACCAGCATATTAGCTGTGAGCAAAAAACATGTTCTTTTAGTGTCTGTACAAAATCAGACATGTTTTAGCATTAATGTTCATCATTAAAGAAATATCTGATTATTTGCCAAAATTAAAGAAAATTGATTGTATAACAGAAATTCGTTAAGATGGTACTTAAAAGCTTCTTAGATTATTATAAATCTATTTATATATATTTTAATTTTGTTTAAAAGAAAGCTTGTATAAGACTTGTAAGATTTTGCAAAAGCTTGTAAAACGAAATTTTCTGATTTAGAAGAAATTTCCTCAATTGTTTTATATTTGACATGTTCATATTCTGATCATTTAATGTTCAACACTAGTTTGCACTTATTTCACAAAAATGTTCAAAACGTAAAATGTGCCTTTGCAAGATTTTGTAAATGATGTTTTAAGAAAAGAAAATTTTTATAATCATTTAGTTTCAAAAGGAAATAGAATATTGAATAAAACATGAAATACATATTTTAAAGAATACATGATAATTAACAAATTATTTTAAAAATTAACAAAATTTATAATATGACAAAATCTGTAAGGTTGAAGTACCTGGTAAATCCTGTCGCAGATCACGTGAGGTAGTACCGAGAAAATGATGGTTAATTTTAACATTTTTGAACCAGATTATTAGACTAAGGCGCACAATTAGTAATTTAACATGATGTTTTAGAAAGACGGTAATTTTGAGAGAAGAAAGAAAAACTTTTAGCTAACGGAGTTATGAAGAGTGTAGACCATGTTGTTATCGCATGTAGACTGTGGACCGGTAATCGAGAAGCTAGCTTGACCGGCGAAAATGTACTTTGGTTTCAAGTATCAGGTGATGCTTGGTTTAGGAGCGGGCCGCTAGATGCCAGCATCTGTCAAGCGACGGAAAGTGGAATGTATATTTACGAAATGAGTTAAGTTATTGCGGTAGTGCTTTTTTTTGGATTTAAATGCTACAAAGTCATGATATTTATGTTGTTTTAATACTCCTCACACACACTATTAGAGTTCAATCAATTTTTCTCACTTCAGTGATTTTTCCATTTCCATTTTTTTAATTGTATTGTGACCATATACGGTATTTATGAAAGTATAAAGTTGGATGTTGTATTTAGTTTATGTAAATTTTACATAGATATATAATATATCTAATACTTGTTATCTTTTAACCAAATGTGTGAAATTGTTGATATATTACAAGGGAGGTGAGCCTAATTTGAGCTACATAAGATAAATTACCTCCCTAGGGCGTTAATGTTGATAATTATATTATACTGCATATTTTTCTCTTACGGTAGTAATAATGAAGAATTTTAATATGTAAGAAAACAAGACATATATTAAATAATATAAACCCTAAATAATTTGGATGTAGGAAAATCGTTTGCTTATATCCGACTACACTTAAATTGGACCTCTAAATTTGTAAAAAAATAAATAAATAAAAAAATAATAATAATTAATGTACATTAATCACAAAAAGAATTAAACATTTACAACTTCAAAATTCCAAAATAAAACATATTGAATTACAACAAAATACATACATAATGTACACATGTAAACACACAAGAGGCGTTAATTAGAAATGTACAAACTTAGATATAATAATAACACAATGAATTAAAACATACAAATCTCAACCTTCGTATTGAAGACAAGTTAATTTTGCATTTGTTACAACAGAATAGTTTTTGAGAAGACGACACTTTAGCTTAAATTTAGCTTAAATTTAGTTAGAAGACGACACTTTAGTTCCCAGTCAACTCATTGTTTTTTAAACATCGGATCATTGAAAGATAATTAGCCTTTTTTACACAAAATGCAATACCAACAAGAGTCATTTTCTTCTGAAATACGTATTCATGCATTAATACTAATTAACGTAATAAATTTCTAGAAGTCTTTTAATAATTCTTTTTTTATTTTTTATTTTTTTTTCGTCTTTATATTATATCATATATGAATGTGAGATAAGACTTGTAGATAATTGTAGAACTTTGTTGTAATTTGTATTCATTTTCATGTTGTGGTAATGAAGGTAGTGAAGAAATTTCAGACTCTAAAATAAGAAATGTGGGTTTTATCGGAAATATATGTGATTTGATGTATCCACGTTGGAAGTTCTCTGTTTATGAACTATTGAAGGATGTGATAGAGGAGGTACAATAATAAGAACGTGCATCTGCTTTTGAAGAGGAAGGAGGAAGTTGAAACGAAACATAACTTGTTGAAATTGGAGAATTTTTATTCAAAGACGTGTTTGTGAAAGCCTCGATATTCGGGAAAGTTAAACACAAATGAACTATGAACAGTTTCTTCAGCAGTAGTCCTGAGCTCAGAGGGGGTGAAATGGGAATCATCAAAAAATGGATGCATCCGACGCCTAAAATTCCACACATTTTTATATCTCTGGTAGCAATCTCTATGATTTCGACTTTTCCGCAATTTTCTCTCATTGAATAACTGATTTTATTTTTGGACATGATTGTTTCATCATTTATCACAAGATTCTTTGAAATACTTCTTAAACGGCTTAAAATAACTGACGTCCAGAGGTTGTATTTTGTGCGTCGCAATGGATGGAAAATACATGGCTATAACACAGTGTTCATTAACAAAATTTAAATTGTGTCATTTAATTTTTTTAGAGTTGTATGTTCACCTAAAAGTAAGAGAAATTTTCTATGTTTTGACATATTTATAAAACCTACAAAATGTTCAACCAGTCAAAAAATACGTCTCTGTCCACCTGTTTTGAAAACAATATTTGAAGGTATTCCACATTTTTATTATTATTAAAAAGTACTTCTTTTAAAAATCAGTATTAGTGATATACAGCTTCCTTCCCCTCCTCTGCACTAATACAATAAACACATTTAGTGATTATGATCTACCGCAGCGCTAGTGATAACACGTACACTTGATGTTAACCAATGTAAGAGATTATTATTTCTGACTTTTAAACTGTACTTAGAGCAGTTTGATCACCACTGAACGATGTTCTGCAACAAAGCTTGAGTGATAGTTCCACAATTTGTCACTTACAAAACTGCCATACTAACGTCTTATAGAAACAGGCATTGATCCAATTTAAGTGGTAGTCCAACTTACTTACGTTTCTGTTATTATATTTTTAAATGTGTGAAACAATTTATCTTTAAAATATAATACTTGATTATTATAATAAGTTTATTCATCATATTTAAATCCACTGTATATGTAGATACTGTTTGAGGAAAAAATAAATTACCTATTTCCATCCGGAACTCTTAATATTAAAAACTATTATTATTCCCAATGTCATCTCCAGTAGAACTGGATATAAAATCAGACCAATATATCCAGCTAGGTCACACAGTACATTAAACTTTAATTTTAGTTTGGCAGTTTCTTAAATTTAATTATCCCCAAGGAAATTTTCAATCTAGTGTTAATATATAAAATTGCTTTCCAATCGAATATTTGGAAGTGAAATGTGTTTTAACATTAAAAAGAAATCTACTAAATTTATTATTTATTTAGTTTTAAATCAATTACAGTCATTTTATCACTCTTAAAATTAATAACAACCTAACTAATTTTTAAATTAACATTATTATAATCGAAATATTAATTTGTGTATCAGCAACTCTTTACCAATTAAGTTAATATATTCTTTGTTCATCAGTTGGAATTTCTTTCAATATTCCTATAACATGTAAAGTATGTTCTAATGATAGTTTTGTCTTTTTTTTATAGTTATGTAAACACAAATATGGTTAATATCAAACATTTATCCGTAAGAACTGATTGTACAACAGGAATTGTTTAACTTATTTGTTGTATTTATTAAAATAAATAATAAAGTAATTACTTTTATTATAATTTGGGAACATTCGTTATTTTTCATGTCTTTAATCGACGTCTAACTGTCTGAACGTGTGACTAAGTTTTAAAGTCGTTGTTTGATTGCTGTATTATTTACTTGTAGAAAAATGGAATGAAATTATTTTAGGTAAGCCACCATCTAATTATGGAGGGTTGAGGTATGTTTATAAAAAGCGAGCTTACCAAGACGTAAGAGATGATTTTATGAAAGATTCCAAAACTAACTATCGTTATCAAAACCATCAATTATTAATATATTCAATTGTGTACAAGATACTGGGTGTATAAAAGAACCCGCTGACGGTGAGCCACCAATATTATTGATTAGCTATGACAAGTCCCAGAATGTCGTCAAGTCATTTGTTGTAGTCCCGTATTCATTATCTTCTTTTAGTAAAGTTACTACTCAAAATGAAGTACGCAATGATTTTGCTTGTGTTATATTTAATCGTACCACCTACTACCCATTTAAGATACATCTTCCACACAATCTTTCCGAAGATGATTTTAATCGTCATCTGGAATTTTGCAATGCAATAATCCAACTAATAGTGACAAATCCAAATTTCTTGATTACCATAGTATATACCGATATTGTAATATTTATGTGAATGAAAAGGTCAACTGACATATCTGTATCAGCTGCTCTGACACTAACCTTTACTGGAAATTGGAAGTACACACCAAATATTTACTAAAGGTTAGAAGGAATGTTTGGACAATGTATTAATATTTGGTCCATTTAACAAAGAGGGGAATTTTATGGAGTAACTAAATACGAAATATTATTTACCAAAATCATCCTAGAATTAGGAATGTGGAAGAATTACGTTTCAATTCTTTTAGGTTCAAACAATATAAAGCACCTAATAATTACACAAGAGACAAACTTTTTCTTCTGGACCGCAGTTTCCCAAGACCCTGGATAGGTCAGAGAGCGGTCACCTGACTTTTACTGTTTCGATTGCTTTTTTCGATCTACTTAAGAAACAAAGTTTATACATCAAGAAGTAATAATATTAATTTCTACTTCATTACTATTTAAACAACTAAAACACTACTAGATAAAATTATTTTTAAAATGTCAAAACAATATTTATTTATTTTTCAATAATTCTGTTTAAAGATAAAATAAATGTTTGTACGATATATCAATCTTTAGTAGAACCGTAGATAATGCCAGACATTTTTTATTAATATCTTACTTATATATATATATATATATATATATATATATATATATATATATATATATATATATGAATAATACGTACATTATCCGTATTATATACGAGGTCTCACAATATAAAGCCCCCACAGAAATCAGATACATTTATAACATCGAACTTCACTTCATTCTTTACAAATAAGGCCGAACCATCTTGTGAGAGTGGATATCTCTTGCAGAAACATGTGTCCATACTGAATATACAAGGGCAACTCGTCCTGGTTCAACCAGTATTCATTAAGCATAGGATGACCGTCGGAGTGTATTCCAGGATTTATCTCCAATTGACCAAGCTTATTACTAAACGACTGGATATTAACAATTGCAACAGTCACCATTTTCAATTTAAGTCCTGTTTCAGGTGACTCCTCTTTATTGGGGACTAAACGGTTAGCGTTTTCCATGTTACATATTCAGAGGCAACCAGTTACAAAAAGCGGATGCTTTTAGAAGGTTTCACATATGTGCGTTCAAAGTAATTACATTGAACTGGAATATCTTGAGCACATTCTGGTACCATATTTTTATTCAGACTCGAAGTAAAATACTCTATATAATGTAACCTAGGTCATGTTCCATAATAGCGGTAATATCAATTAACCATATATTACAAAATAGAGACCACCGTTTGAACACCGTGCAGTCAATCCCACGAATTACTTCTTTTAGTCACAGTGAGCTGCTTTTATATTAATGTGGAATTGTGAGCAGTATAAAGTTTGTGTTATTAACAGACTTAAACATTTTTAAATACATGTCTCTGATTTCCAAGATATGTAAATTATTGGAACAGTTTGCACCAGTCACAAGAATTATACAAAACCTTACTTCTACAGTTCTTGCAAGATTAACAAAATCACTGGCAACCACATTAAAGGAAAGACTATTTTTAACATTATCCTGAACCAAAGCGCTGCTAGGCATCCTTCTCCGAATCCAGTTGCCTAGGTTTTTTAAATAGTTATCCCTTAATATGCATACCCTATTATCATAGGTATTAATTAGGTTTGCTACAAAGACCATCATGTGAAGTTACTGTGTTCATGGTGTGTGAACCAGATGCACACTGATAAATGCCATCTGTTTCTAACGAGAACGAATAACATTAATATCAGATTAAAATAAGTATGGAGTGAAGTCACAATTTGTCGATACATTATCAGTTTCAGTAAAAGAACTATTCAAGTCACTATTGATAAACTTATCAATATCACATTGGATAATTTTCATTATTTCACCACTTCTACAGATCTCATAATTTACGATAATATTTTTTCGTTGGAGTTTAATATTTTTCCTTTCAATTCTGACATTTTATTCCGACATATTTCGGAAGATAATCTTTTTCTCATCCATTATTGAACGATGAATATAATAATAGCTTGTGTATCTTGTCTGAATCCTAATATTATAGTACAACAACAGCTAATCAACATAGGTGCATTTGATATCATAACATTTTCAATTACTTCTTGTTGCCGAATTTGATAGAGTCTATGTTACCTTTTATAACAGGGAGATAACTTTCTGTCACATAATTTGATAAAGTAGAGTGCTCAATTTATCTCGAGATTGACAAAGCAAAAAGGATTCTATTATAATGGATAGATAATTAACTCCATCATTGAAAATTCAGCAGTCTTGCTTTATGAAAGAATTGCCTTCGTTCTCCGTTGAAAAAATATCATAATATGTTTGTGAGACTTAAGCCCTGGCTATTAAATCTTCTGTAAGATACAAATATTAAAAGTAATGTTTAGATCTATAATAAAAACTTAAGGTATACATTTTAAGGTAATCTACTTTACTAATTCGTATCATATTGAATCATATTATGTCATTATCATATCATTATTATGATTATCATATCATATCATATCATTATTTCTTCTTTGTTTAGCTGTATATTTAATTAGCATCCAACTTTGTTAATATGGATTTATACTCAAATATCTAACTGTTTGCTGTAAAAAGCAAAAACTCCAGTTGACTTTGAAAGTAAGGCATGCAAAAATTAAAATATTTAAAGAAATCACAACATCCTTGATTTGTCTATAGAAAACATAAAGGATAATACAGTTTATTAAATTATTTTCAATCGTAAAACGTACATTTTTCATTGAAAGACATGCCATTTGAGATGTTTCCATATTTTTTATATTTGACCCGTCAACCTAAATTTTAACTGTCTTCAATCATTATGATATTTTAAAAAGGAAGTCATATTCAACAAGTTTTAGAGAAAAATTTTTAGGATTCATATTTATTTTTAAAGGTGTCGTTCAAATTTGACTATTCCAATTTCATGTAAAAATAAAACATTAATTATTATTGTTTGTGAAAGGTATGTAGATATTTAATTTGACTTAATATGCAAATACTAAAACTTACCAATATACGTCAGTATACATGAATATCGATTATAAGAATTTATGAATTATATTTACACTTTATGATATAAATTAAAAGATCAACGTTGAATGTTCAGCTTAAACTTTTAAAATATAAAATCTGTATTTAAATTTTTTTTTAAAAAAGAAAGAAATAGATATTTCACTTTATTCTTTGTTATTTATGCTACACAAAATACAATAACTCAATTAGTACATTTTAATTTAATAAATACAATCATTTTTCAGGAACGCATGGATATATTGAAAATTTGAGCATAGGCAATACAATTATAATATGAATTATAATTTATTATTATAGAGGCTTGGGTTGCATAGATAATCGCCATAGCAAGAATATGAAGTTGATGGTAGTGAATTTTAATATATTTGAATAAAAGTTATTTAAAGTTTGCATGTCAATAAAAGTTATTCTCTCAATGTTATTTATCGAAGTTGGAATATGAATCAAATTTCTTTTGTTAAAGAATATCATAAACAGATATAGAAATCACGTAATGCGTCCACATTAGACCTATAATTATATAATTTGAAATACTCTTCGCTGTTTACTCTTTAAACCTTATAAAATATCCCTTATTTGAAGGCGTCAAAAATTAATATCCTTTCTTATCCTCTTTCAAGCTTTGTCAAACAGGTGTTTTGATCCAAGTAATTTATTTCCCCCTTCAAGTCAAACGACTTAAATTAAGCTCTTTGTATACAAAGTATGTTTAACACTTTTGAAAAATGAAGTAGGTTTATAAACTTTTATATTAAACTATCACTCATAGTTAAGATACTTATGTGAAATCAAATTTGTTTTTATATTTTATGCTTTATGTTTTTGTTTTACTATTAGAGATAAGCGATATCTGATAATTTGTAAAACTAAACTACAAAAAGTAAACTATTAAATATTTATAATTTAATAACTTATTAGTTCATTGTGAAATTATTAATATCATTTTGATATAAACATTTTCCATAAGAATCTTATTATCATTCCTATTTGATTTTATTGTCATTAAATTTCTTAAAATTGTATACAAAATATATAGTCAGTCAAGTTTGAAAACATTATTTTTACAAAACGTATCACCCCTAACATATACACATACCTTCTTTATTAATACACAATTCCAACATACAATATAGGCTAAAGATAATAAACCGCAACAAGTACACAAAACCACCAAAGCTAAACAATATTAAAACTAGTAAATAAATATACAGTACACATTTTGGCACATAATAACTAAAACGCCAATATTTAAGTTAAAAATTATTTTAATAAACCTTATGAATCTAAAATTCCTCTATGCATAAAAAGTGCTCTCAAAAAGTCAAGCATGAAATTTACGATGCAGATAAAAACAAGAGTAAAATTTTATATATATTATGATTGTCAAATATTATTACATACTCTCGCTCCTACAAGAAGGTGGGATTTTAGGTATTTATTTATCTTGTAGTATTCCTTAATATTACACTCTATGGAGGTATCTATATTTAATCTCCTCTTCCTAGTTCGCATTGTATCACTGTTTTGCAAGTGATCACTAATTTGGTTTAATAATTTTATTGCTAATAATTATTGAAGCTATATTAAAATGATCCTAACTATTTAATTTAACGAACCATTTAAAAACGATGATGACTAACAAAACTAATAAAAATCGATTACGTTGTATTCAGTGCATTGAAAATTTTATTATATTTATAATTTTTATAATTTTTTTTATTCTCTGATTGAAACGTTTAAAAACCAGAAAACATTAAGAGTCCAAAAAAGCCCTTGTGAGTAAAGCTGTATCTTCTTGAAAAGAGGTGTTCACTGATGTTTGTCCACGGTGTCACCTCTAATATTAAAGCCATGACTATTCGCCACGACAAAAAGTGAAACCATTTGTCTGGTATTGGGAACACAATCAATAATTTCTCATAAACTTAATAAGTATATAAATTTCTGTTATTGTTGCATATACTTTTATAATGTAGTGTGGTATTTATATATGTGGTCGACATAATCTACTTTAATGAACATTAATCCGATGAAAATATTTGAATGTAGAAAGTACATGTTATCATTTTTTTTCAGTTTTTTTTAAATTTATAGGCTAGGCGTAACTACTATATGATTGTCTTATGTAAAGCAGTTTTAAAAAACACTTCTATATTCAAAAGCATACATATCAACAGTATTCATAAATGAATATAAATTACATTTATTTGTTGAATTGGACACAGTTTTCGCAAATAATTGGTTTATTAAAGTAAATGGTTTATGAATGATAACGTCGCTGCCCTTAGTGATGGAGAACTACTAATTATATTTCATCCCTTGTACGTTATAATTTAATTAGTGTTGCTGTACATTAGTGAAGATTGTCGCTCAAGAGCTTTTCAGATAATAAACATAGGCTATTATTTGAGAGATATTATGTTTACGTTTGATTTAATTTTACATAACATCCCACAAGTCAAGCTCAATATTTATTCAAGAATGAACAAAAATAAATGATATTTTAATTATAATTCTCATTTAAAAACTAAAGCAATATTTGTATTCACCCAAATAACACAACACAAATAAAGAATGGAAATCTGTGGACGTATATGATATTTACTGAATATATTATTTTACTTTTTAAAACTTACTCTTCTTCTCTTAACCACTTGACGGTCCATTAATTTATAGAAAAATGACCATTTCAGGTCATTTTTTTTATTAGTGAAAATAACTGTTTGGTTTAGACTTACTTCATTGCCGATAAAATTTTGTTTGTTTGTAGTCATTTTCTATTTTTTTTTATAATTTTCAAATACCAGTAAAAAGAATAACCCGAGTTAACTCGTGTGCTAAAAAAATAAACAAAATAAGTTTGCAACATATTCATTTTAATTGTTCTTTGTGTACAATTAAACTTTTTTGACATTTCATTTGTTTTTCATTATAATATGAATTTTAAAGTTTTTTATGTAAATTGTTATAAGTTGCCAACTTCAGATGTCAGCGACGGTGTGATACACTTTAATGCATGGCGCCACACACAAGGCGACGTCGCACTCTGCGCAGTAATACCGTGACTCTCGCCGAATCTTCTTTCCGTTGGCGTCCTTCACTCGGCTGCAAAGTCCACACTGACGTGTAGGGTTTGCTTTTTTCTCAGTGGGTGGTAGGTATTCAGGGAAATGCCGTTCAGTTAGTCTTAGTGGGCTTAGGATCTGACTGGGTCTTCCAGATTTTGGCTTCATTGTATCGGAGTGATACTTTTCCATAGTCTTCTGAATTACTTCAAGCCTGTACAGTAAAGGACTTAAAGAGCCGTTACACTTTTTGTAAATAACATAAGAGTTCCACAGAGAAACGTCTAGAAGGTTGAAGAATACTTTTTTATACCACTTTTTACCTCGTTTCCTTGGTGTGGAGTAGCTGGAAATGTGTTGATCTACTCGATCAACACCACCCATTGTGTCGTTGTATGAAATTACACATTCTGGTCTTTTGGTTGCAACACCCCTTTTTTCTACATCAACCATTTTTGTGGTGTGGATTGTTGAAATGAGAGAAACAATCTTTTTGTCCTTCCATGCCAATACTGTAACTTTTCCTCGTTGGCAGCCTACTATATCTCCTTTCGTTAGTTTTAGTTTTTTTTTTTTTTTTTCATTTTCAAAGGTATTCCTTTTCGGCCTAATTTCACTGTACCATAAGTGTCAGTCCTGTGGGAAACAAGTGTGTAAAATGTGTTCAGCCTTGTCCACGACATATATTTGCAAATATGGTGATATCTGATACGGCTTATTGGCCGTACTAGGTGTAGTGCAGTATTTAATACATGTAAATATAAATGGGGACAATAGATTTTAATATAATCCCGAGGGCTCGAGATTATTACTATGTTACAACTGTTGAATAGGAGCCGGCATATTTTACAACTTGTAATGAGATATGTGAAGTATTCTTAATAATGTAACAAGATAACAATACTTATGATATTTATATCAATCCATATCTTGAAAATAACTATAAACTCTAAATAACTAGAGGTTGAAACAAATAACTGATGATTCTCAAAACACCATAAGTTACGGAGTGGGAAGAAACCTGTCTTGTGGCCATTTATAAATAACCTTATTAAACAATTATTTATAATTTGTGGTATATTTATTGCCCAATATAAAATTTGTCAAACTAATATTCGGATGGGTTTCCCTAAATCTGATTATTTAGTATTAACTCTAAACTACTATTTACTCAACTTGATATGTAATTATTCTACAAAAAAATTGCACCCCCTATATTCAGTAACAATTTTCACAAATTATCAATTTTTGAAATGGTTTACAATTATAAAAACTAATTTTATCAAAAAATTTGAATTACTTTACCTCTACATGACTCTAATTTTACTGATTTTTGAACGTCTTATTATTAAACTATAAGTAGAATTGTGAAAAAATTTTGTTTAACCTTTGGTGTGTTAATATAGAATTTAAACACATATCTTTGGAGAAGCTATTAACACATTTTATTGCTATGTTTTCGCATCGTCATTGGAAAATACTTATTTTTCGTGGTTTTCCTTTTTTTTAGAACTTTAATCATATCGACGTAGCCATGTTCTTTAAAACGGAAAAAAGATTTGGTTAGGTAATCAACTGGTTGGATCCATAACCAAGACGAATGAATGATTACTTTATCACGAAAACTTTAAATATTTTTTTGATAAAAATATATACAGAGAAATGTAAAACATATTATTTCTCTAAGATGCAATTAGACAGAAATCAAAAATAATTTCATTATATTATGACATTTGTATTTTCTGAAACAAAGCTTTGTTGGTAAAACATTATTTGAAATATATGCCAATGTTTGATTTCATAGACAAATATTTACTGTTGAGCGAAGTATATATGGTAAAAGAAAGTTCATGAAAATTTAATACCTATTAGTGAAGAAAATAAGGTTACCAAACATAATGTTTTCATTAACAAAATACCATAACATATGATTTTACGAACACTTTGTCTCTACATGAGCATACTGTTTACTGTCTTTTGATTTTCTAATGTGTAACTGAAGTATTAATATATATATATATATATATATATATATATATATATATATATATATATATATATAAATATATATATATGAAGTCAAAGCACTATATTATACTTGGGAGGATGATACACAACAAATAATTCATAAGTAGAATGCTGAAATATATTTATCGTTTTAACTTTTATATTTTAATATAACGTTTGTGTTTAAGCTAACATAAGGTTATGGGGTTAAGTTTCTTTTTTATTCTACGTCCCGAACACAGTGACAGAGCAATGAATACATATACTATAGTATATGTATTCATTGGACAGAGTAAGTGCTATAATTGCTACAGGATACAGAAATGTCTGTCATTGCTGAGTTGCCATTACCAAATGTTTTAAGGAAGAGTGAAGAGTATATGGACTAGAGCTTGGATAAGATCTATGTCAGATTCAGCTGGTATTTATTGGCGGTCAGTATGCGGCAGTTGGACTTACCGGAGTAACCGGAAGGTAAGTCATCGGAAAAGAGACGTCGACTGGAAACAGTCAGTAATGAATGATTGATTACTCAGTTCCTTCAGCGAAGGTCCTAGCAATTGAGGATCTCTAAACCCGACACTTTGGAACTTCAGGAATAGAAGTGTGTAACTCAACTTGGGTACTCTCTTATTGTAGTAACATTTCTTTCGTTCTGGATTACAAATATAACTGTTGAAAACCGTTGTATTAGTACAGATAATTGGCCAACTGATAACGTATAAGTATTTGTAACGATGACAAATAGTTATATAAATATATAATAAACTGAACCATTGATTGTTATTAAATGAACACAGAACACATATTCGGTTTTATAACAGTATGCCAATTAATTAAACAGATATTGCTCATTGTGATGAATCAGAAAGTTCTTTAATAAGTATTCCGTAGTCGATATTTGTAAAATTTAAATACTTTTTTTAATGTCAATATTTTGTCTTGTCTGCAAAGACCAAATGGAAATTAAACCTTTGTAATTATATATAAAACTTTAAAAATTCATTTCTTGTAAATGTTTAAGCTTTTAAATTCGTTTAAGCAATATTAAATTTACTTCATAAAATTAGGTATTAGATTTCTTACCGTATCTTAAAAATAGAAAGGCTACTCATATCTTAACATACAAAAAAATATATACAGTTGTTAAACGTAAGACAATTTGAAATGGGTGTAAAAATAACTTGAACTGAATTAAAAATGATGATTTAAATATGAAATGCTCAACTCAAAACACATTCGAAGATGCACCGTATATCTTAAATAATATTAAACGTGACTGGTGCTTTAGTAAAGAACCATCGATTTTCAACAGATTAAAAAGTAATATTTACAACTGGATTGTAATTTGTAGAAATAAACTAGAGGTACATTCCATTCAACGTGCATATTTATTCTTCAATATATATTTGCCAGACTAGATATTACATGTTAGGAAAATTTATTATGGCAACCGATACAATTTTTTTTATGTTGGACATTGTCAAATTTGTGTCACTGGCGATTTTTAGTTTTCTGTTAGATTCTAATCCCAGATTAATGATTTTGTTTTCGTTTCATTTGTTTTATGTTTTCCATATTCCATATATATTTTTATATTTTACGTCATGCTTCGTTTATATAATTCACGTAACTATATTAATATTATATAATTTGTAAAGTATAGTTTAAAACTGTGTTCGCTCCACTAATTTCATTTTGTTCTACTTTCGACGTTCTCTACATGGTTAACATATAATACAACATAGTAGGGTATTATGAAGGAGTTTATGTGAACATTGTAACGGAAGATGACAATATAGTCCTTCAAACGATTTCCTGTTTTGGAAATTGTATGCAATAATCAATTTTTTATTTTCTGCTACCAAAATCTTACACAACTTGTGATTTAAATTAATAATTAAACTTGTGATATAAATTAATTGTTTTAAATAACTACCCTGATATGTTTATTTCATAGTCACATAGGGACAATTGCTATTCAATAATTATCAGAAATGTTTATTGTTTTAGGATCAAAATAAAAACTGTCCAAATGGTATACTTGAATATTATTGTATTAAACTTGTATTATTGTATGGATCTTTAAACTTGTATTAAAAAAAACCTTACTTACAAAAAACGAGATTTAACATCTAAAATTAATCTGACAACAAAATTAACGTTTATGAAAACGTCACAATATTCAGAAATAAAACATAAACTATCAAATGTTATACGATATAATCTTTAACTAAACCGTACATCTGAATGGGGAAACAACATTTCTTTTTTGCAAAAATAATTTAACAAAATTATTACGCGTATGTAATGAAATTTCATAAATAATTCTTATAACTTTTTCAAAATAATTTAGAATATCTCGTTAGAAAAGCTCGGGTTCTCCGTGGAATATTAACTTTTTCTCAAACATAAGTCTTTATTCACCAATCACGAACACAAAATATTTACATAATTATTATTAATCCTAAGGGTAATCTCTATGTTTTTATGGAAGATAGTTCTTCAATGTTTTTATTAGTACAACTTGGTCCTGAAACTCAGATCATATTTTGATATTTAATGTTATTACTTTTATTATAAAATTAAGTTTATTGAGTAAAATGTGTCAGAGCATATATAGTAAGTTAGTTGAAAATTAAATAAGTACGATTTTTTTTATTATGATTCAACTTTTAATAAGAAAGGTTTTATAAAATGATACTTTTGGGAAAAAACATGATGATTCAGAATTAATAAATAAAATAAACAATTGATTTTTTAAGAAGCACTAAGTCAATAACAAGATATTTTATCTTATTCTATGCTAAATTTAGTACAACATAAAAGTTAATTTAACAATAGCATGTTAAACTTAGCCATGCGTTTCCTTTCTTATATCTTGAATGTAAAGCTGCAGTAAACTTTAAGTTTCTGTATTTTCGGAGTGGAGGTAATATTTCCGTCACATTTAGCCTACTTAATATTCTATGATACTCACTCTGCATAATCTTTGTCGACACGTGACGATAACGCCTTATGTTTGTGTAACTATAAGCACGATATACACTAAACAAATATGAAATTTTTTTGATAGACTTTATATATATATATATATATATATATATATATATATATATATATATATATACAAAATCGTAAGTCTTATAAACAAATATTGATATTATTAAACAGTTGTAGATTGTTTTTGTTGATTACAAGTCAATTAAGTGTTATAATGAACCTATATTTCTTAATTAATCAACGAATTATGAAAAGTGGATTAGTGGGACAAAATTTTAACACATATTGAAGAAAAATAATTTAAATGCTGAAAAATAGCTAATGTAAATTTACGTAAAATATATAAATTAATTATTATAAAAATAAACTCTTTAGCTGAATATCAAATATCCATAAAGTGTTGTGTAAAGAAATTCAGAAGACAAAATGTATTCTTGTTTATTAAAATAGAGTTTAATTGCGGTAGGTCTTCCCTAGTGACTACTTTTATATTAACAAAACGTAGCAGTAATTGATGAGGTAACAAGGACATAGAGAGAAACAACAATTCATGATAACTCTTTCAAACTAGGAGCATCAACTTCTTACCTAATACACCAGCCTGTGTACTTTATCACGGATTAATGTTCAGCAGTTACGTTAAAAAAATGGTCATGAGAAAACAACAAAATAAAAGGTTTCACGTAGTTTAACTTGAAATAAATAAGCATATGTTTTGGGTTGAAAATCAACGGTCATCGGTTGAGTTATTACGCACACACACAAACTACGTTTTACGTTCGTATCCGACCTTTACCGCTTCAGAAACCACTTAATAGCTATGGATGTCTTCTAAAGTAACTTAATGTTTCTTCTGTTGGAATGGGCTAGTGATTCTGGGAAACATTTATTACCAAAAATGTGAGAAGATTAAGTAGAGCGGAGGAAACGACTTCATGTTGAGGAATTGGTGAGAAACTAGTTGAGCTTATATATATATAGTTTTGTCGAGCAAGGTAAATAATGCGTCATAGTTACATGAAAATGAATGTATCCATTAGTATATTCAAGTAATCGATACATAAAATGCAGCACCCTATCAAACGTCGGATTTTGAGTACTTTTTATTCTTGGGTTGGGTCCCTTTGTATTTTGTATCCTGTTTCTTTTCACCAACTGTTGTTCTTTTACGACCTTGGGTTCAATTATAAAATTCCAATGCCCTCTTTTCATATATCTCAACACTTCAATTTGAACAAAGTTATTGGTTTGTATTGATGATCATTTTATGATCTGTTATTGTAAATATGAATATATCAGTGTAGCATTTTGACTAACTATCTAGCTAATATGTAAATATAAAATTATCATTTTTCCCCTTGTAACAAAAATTTTTAATAAACAGTTTGTAAGGTTTTAAATTTTTGTAAATTTAATGAGTAATCTTAAGTTTATATTAATAAACAAAAAATTGTTGAATATTTTAACTAACCTAACATGTAACAATTAGCATACTGGCTTAAGTTTTGTTTGTGTGGTAAGGTGAAGGTACTGGAGTATGGTACGTTGACTTTGATGACTGTGGAGCATGAATGATATGATGTCAACTTAGTTGGTACTATCAATAATAACCTATCTGGTTACATAATCTTAAATGTATAAACTATGTTGGACAACGATGTTGATGTTGTTGTATAGTTGATTTGTGTTAATCTTAACATTTTTTGAAGGAAGATGGCCCACAGTTGGACGAAACGGGAATTTAGCAGTTCAAAAGTCGAAATATGATGGTGTTTGTTATCTAGTGAAGACCTGTTTATCTGTTAACAGACATCTATGAGATCCCTAAACTAGATATTATAACCAAGTGAACAACTTTAGAATTTCTGAGAAAGCGTTAAACTTTAACTGTTGGACTCGAGAAGGTCACACAACAGTCTCTTTTAAATTCTTAATCATTTATAGATGCTGTCTTCCAATCATTTATATTTATTTCAAATCTTATTCGTGGATAGTACTGAAAAGTATAAGTGGAAAATGGTAAGTTTAAAGTCCTTATATGTTTTTGATGTAATAATGCAAATTTTTGATAAATTAATTGTTTTTTTTTTTTGTTTTTTTTTTGGTTTTTTAAATGTATGGACTGCGTTTTCCGGAGAATCTAACAAAATGTGGAAAATAAATTATTAACAATCTGGAAACATTCCTGAACAAAAGAAAAGTCATTAAATTGTATCTGTATCTTTTACCCTTAAAGGGAGCAATAAAATTAAGACCTTTTTGTGGAACCAAAATTGTTGCGCAGCGATTATTATTATTTGCTCAAACGTTAAGAGTGGCTTGAAAATCTTTTAATATCCCATTCAAAATGACACGATGGTCGGTTTTTGGTAATAGACAATGAATTTTATCATCATAAAATTATATCCCTGTTCAAATTCAAACATCAAAAAACAAAAATGTTAGAATCGTTAAGAAATAAAATATCGTTTAAAGTAGTGAAATGTACCTGAACTAAAAAATTGTATATCTCAAAATAAGTCCCGGTATGATGAATAACTTTTCAAACATCTTTTAGGAAAACATGGTCATTCTGTTGTGAGACATTGATCACCCAGAACAAAATGGGGTTGAACGAGTGAATACTGCAGAAGCGGCTTCTAATGTAAATAATAATATTACTGTAATACAACAATTAGTGATACAATATTTCAAAATTGGCAGCTAAAGAAGACGGGAAGATGTTTTTTTCAGGACTCAAAAAAGTGCAAAGATAATTACACTACAACTCTATGCCACCTCGTTTACGACAAGGATGGAAAGCGTGGCTGGACCGGTTTGGAGGTGGCAGGTGTCAGGCGGATATATCTAAAGTTAAAAAAAAAAAAATTCCGAGTAAACCATTTACAAGTAAACGATAGACAAATATACAATTTTCCAGATCAATAGATTATTTAAGGAAAAGTTTTAAACATATTACATTTTATTTATACGCTCTTAAAAATAAAAAATACATACATATAGGCCTATATATATATATATATATATATATATATATATATATATATTTATCAAAAAATTAAATTAACAAAGAAATCCCTCCCCAAAAGAAATAGGCTAACCCTCCCCGTTGTAAAAAAAAATACAATAATTACTTAACTTAGATTTACCTTAAGAAAATATCACATATTTTATTTAAGTCTAAAACAAAATTTAAGGATAATACTTTAATAATTTAAATGACAATATTTTTGTCATGACTAGAAAAAAATTATTGTATGAGAAGTCTCTCTCTAAAAAAATAGTTGAATTTTGAAAAGACCCCTTAGGGGTCGTGGGGTCGAAACAAAATGCTAGCTATCCCATCAAAAAGAAAAAGAAAAAAGAATAAAATATAGTTTGCCTTATTCCACTTTCACATTAAATATAAGTAACAATTAATTTTTTGTTTTTATGCTCAGCCATGTATTAAACAAAGTCTATAAGTCCTGGCAACTGCCAAATACAGAAATTATATGAAAAGATTTTGTTCGTAGACACTTTAGTTTCATTTCATTTTTAATTAAAGCTTGTGGACTGAAGAAATCGCAGTCCGTTTCTTGGACCAGTTTTTTGAACTGCATTAAATAAACAAAAAAGGCATAAGTATGACAAGAAACTTAATTTTTTCAGGTTTGAAATTAAAATTTATGTTTCATGTTAAGCTTTGCCAATTATAACTAACATTGTGTTATGTTAGAAAAAAAGAAATGATTTTATATCAGGCTGTAATGCAAAAATATTCCTAACTTGGCTATAAATTTAAATTTTGGTCATGTTTAACCACACTTTTTTTTAAAATTTAAACTTAGTCCAAAAAACATTTTTAATTCATGGATTATGTCCCGTTGTAGCAAAGGACGCATGCGCCAGGAGGAACAGCTGATTCTGTCGCAGGCTTTTTTGTGGCCGTCCACTAGACAGCGTTCAAATCAGAACTCTGTACTATTAAATTAATATGTACTATTAAATTTATGTGTTGGATTGTTTTATAATATAAAAAAATGTATGTAGCGGATTTAAATAAACGCTACACAACAGACAGATGAATTATAATTACATTACAACAGAGAGAAAAAATGATATTCAAACGGAAGAAACTAATTCAGAAACTACAGATAACCCTGAAAGTATTAGTGGAATTGAGCCATTGGTATGAAAGTAATTAAAGCGCTATAGTTTTATTTGGCTTTAAGTTTTGCAATTCTTGATATCATTACAAGTTTGTGATTGTTTTATTAAATTTCAGTGACAATTTAATTCTCAAATAAATATTCACTCTATACTATATTGATAATTAGAATGATATAAATTCTACTTCACCCAACGACCTATCTACTAACAGCCTATTTACCCCCATTACATGTCCCTCATTTGCCTAATTTAAGCGAGATTTGCGGGAACTTTTTGTATTATTGTTTTGCCCCGTGGATGGAGACGTAACAATGAATCACTGTTTGGCGTGACAGAAGAAACAGAGATATATTAATCTAGTTAATGTTAATACTCTATTTTCTGGTCAATGTTATGTACAATACTAGCATAGTAATCTCATAATACTAGCACAATACTCGCCTAATACTTGCACAATACATGCATAGTACTTACACGATACTTGTATATACTTGCACCAGCTTTTAGCCGTAAAATACAAAGAAATGGAATGTCACAACAAAGTACTTTGTTTTGTGTTCACTTACAAAAAGTTTTGTATCCTTTTGTTTTATACAAAAAATTAAGTTTTAATCAGTTGAAATGTAGAGTTCAATATTTCTTAAGTTATGGCTTCAAGTTCTTTAGAACTATTTACCTAATCTAACAGGATGTAACAATATTCTACGTTTAAAAAAAAGTTCAAACATTAAATGATTTATGCAATTTTAGATTACTAATACAAAACTATTAATTGAATTCTGACTAAATTTATCTTTCTCCAGAAGATTACAGAATCAATACTGAATTAATGAGATTTGATGTTTCTATGACAAATAATGTAATCGGCAGGAAATACAACGACTGGTTATGCGTCAGTATTCTAATTTTATTTGGATTTATATATTAATTAGGCATTTATATTACTGGTCTTTTAGTAAAACAAAAAGTTAGTGCAACCTTATGCAAATTGAGATTACCTTTTCATATTACAGGTGTTTTGTCTTGATTTCATCAAAGAACTGCACTATGAACAAGTTATTTGTGAGGTTGCATATCTTTCAATGGATGATCAAACTAAGATGCTCTTATCTCTTAAAGATCTTATCTATGAATATAATTTATCAATAGGCCTTTATATGAACTCTGATCTATGCTGCACTCTATCTGTCAACTTGACACCATTACGGATCGTAATGGTAATATAAATTAAAAGTGTTTCAGGTATTACATGCAATTTTAAATCTGGATTTTGCAATGCAATGGGTCTGGACGTATTTAGGCCGTTAAAATCGATCACTATTTAATGATTTTCGGAATATGTTGCTATTTATTATAATTTTTTAGTAGTTTTGGCAGTAAGCGCCACAAAAAATTGAACACAATAATAAAAACTTATTTTACCCGTAGATTATATATATATATATATATATATATATATATATATATATATATATATATATATTATATAATTTAAATAATAGAAAAAATATTCAAAACAATTTTCCAAATACTGATATTTTATTCTGATAAGAAATACTTTGAAAAACTCAGCTTCTGAAAAAAAAATCTAAATTATATAATTTATTTTGAACTTTTTTGTTGATCAAACTTGTGTTAGGGGTTTCAGTGTTTTGTATTGGTTACAATTAAACTCTATTTAGAATAACATAATATTTAATTAATTGACTAGAAAACAATAAAGTTACAAAGTTATGTAAACAAGAAATATAATATAGTTTTATTACCTTCTGGTCATTTATTAGTTTTATTACAACGTTGAAAGGTTTTTACCCTAAAATGTTGAATCTGATGAGTGATCTAACAATTTAATTTTCTTTTAGATATTTAGTTACGTCAGAAACTAAGTACCAAATTTCTTTAAAAACATACATAGATAACTATCCACATATTAGTTTTAGCACAAAACTAATACGTATAATATTACTTTATACATTTTATTCAATTTTTTTTATTCTGATTTTTAAAATTCTCTAAACTAATTTTATTCGTATTCAGGCTATTATTGATTGTACTGTAGCTTAATATTTTAAACTTAATGAAATATATAATTTGTATTACAATTTTCTTTTAATGGCGTTGTATAAAACAAAGAACGCTCTCAACAACTATTATGTTTAGCTATTTATTATTATTTTTTTAAATATTAAGATTTACAGTAATTTATAAGACATATGTAGTTTTGAAGTTTTATAAAAATCACTTATGTACAAAATATGTGTAATATGAGGTGATATTTTTCATTTCGTTTTACAAATATACCTTCAATTGTGATTTATGAGTTTAGATTATATGGATTGATGGTACTATGGTACACTAGTAACTAAACAAAAAGGTCTTTCGTGCCAATACCACTATAACAGGACGTACATTTCCAGAAAGGATACACAATCCAGCATTTTTGTAGTTTAGTTTTTAACTATGTATATCAACATCATTTGCCGTTAATGGTTAGTGTCCATTATTTCTGAATTTGACAACTGTGATATGTAATGACTGAATCGAGGGTGCAGAAGAGTCACCAAGATAGAAAAAAGTAATATGTTTCTATATTGTAGTTTTAAATAATGTTTTTATTATTTTAAACTGTTAAAAAAAAATTCTTCCAAAGAACCTCTATTTTTTAATATTTTTTTGACTTATCATGCCATGAAACGTTATAAATATCAATTTTTCTTTTATCAAAAATGTTAATACGTTATACAAACTTTGATGAAGGAATGTGTATATGCTGGCATTTTTAGAAAGTAACGCCTTCTCTAAAAGAGGAAGACACTAATTAATAATTAAAAACTCTGCTTCAAATTGTTTTATACAGTTAAGTAAACAACTAAGCGATCAATAAATTAGAGTACGAAATATATTGTTGGAAATGTATCATTTTTTTTAAATGGTTACCTAATTGAAAAAAAAATGATCTGCTTTGACAGAACACTATTTTATCAGCTATTACAATTGCAAATGAAGCGTTTCATTTATTATTACACCATCAATTCAATCGTAACTTCTATCGAGGTCGTAGGAATTATTTCAGTGGAAGTTCTAAAAGCCAATACATGACTGTCAATCGCTTCACTGGTCCGCAACGCTTTATCCTTGCCAAACCCATTAACCTTCTTTACAGCAATGTGATGCTACAATATGTTATCCTCGAATACATACATAGAAGGATTTAAATTTTTAACTTATGTCATTGGTTTATGTAACGTCAAACATATAGTTCGATTTAAATATATATACGAGTATTTAGTAACCTCCATTATTTAAAAAACAAAACAAACAAAACCTATATTAGTATGAAAATAGCTATAAAAAATATTTTTTTATTTATACTAATTTTAATTGGTCTATGTAATTCAGACTTTGTAGTTTCAGTATAAAAATAAGTACAACTTATTTATTTATAATTAATGAATTTCAATCAATAACATAGTTTGGAAATACACATTAAACGTGCAAATGCTTTCAGCAATTACTTACATATTATATGCTTACAGTTTTTAAAAATTACACGAAAGCAACCCAAATATGAAGATTGGTCTCGAGGAAAAAATTTAAGAATTCTTTTCATCAATACTACAAATATAAACTAAAAGTATTAAAAAATTATGAAATCTGATCAATGTGTTATCTGTTATGGTAGTTTATTTAAAGGATAAATGTATGCGTTTATTTTATAAAACGTGATAACAGTTAATACATTGCTGTATCTTTTGAGCAATACACAAAACAATATTCATATAATATTGAAGAAATATAACATTTGGCTATTTGAAGAGAGTAAGCAAAACTTCTCAAATATTATCAAAATTGGAAACATTTTGTTACAAATTTACTATGTATTTATTAAAATATAACTATTAATATATAAAAAGTAAAATATATAAAATGTAATTTAGAATAATGTACAGAAACCAGATATATTTAACTAAATCATGAATTATTAGGTAATAAGTAAGTAATATATAAAAGCCTTAAGCGTTCGATTGTGATTATTTTGAGAAAAAATAGAAGTTATGTAATACAAATAAGTAAAATAACAGTCAATTATATTCATTGTAATACACATGAAAACATAAATATACAGTAGTCAAACTAATTGGAAACCAAAATTTGGTTCATTGGGCATGCACCAATAACTATTAAAAAATTTCAAATATAAATAAAAACTGAAGGAAATTCGTCTGTGAAAATGTTAGAATACTTGGATTTACTACACTTTGTCTTTACGGGGAAACGATTAAAATTACAAAACTTTAACGAAGATAATATGGAATGAAGGTCTTTATGACACTTCAAGATATATTAGTTTTGTAATACACAGATATCTAAATATAAATAAATAAATAATTAAGAATATCAATGATAACAATTATCTTATATAATTTACAATCAAAGAATTTTATAAATGTTAACCTGGCTTTACAATATTAACTTTCCCCTTTTTTCTATATTTCCCCACTCATTTTCACTTTACACATAAAATAACCATTTTAGCATTTATAGCAGAATTTAAATATTACAATAGCATACATTCTGATTTAACATCATTGAATTTGAATTGAAGCCGTAACTAAAAGTTTACAAGTCAATAGTGATGAGTTGCGGCAAACAAAGCACACATTATTCATTTTACAATAAATGTATGTTTATTGCCATTAGTTTGTCGAAATAAATTAAGTCAGGAAGTATGGTATGTTTTGATGAAGAAAAATTTTTAAACTTAAGAAATAACGACAAGGTCTGATAAAGAAATCACACTTACTTTTTTCTAAATTATATTATTGGATTAATGGACAATTTAACGTGTAAAATCCATAAAGCTTTTGTAAAAACTAATTATTTAGGCTACCAAGATTTGATCAAATAAACTCAAAATTTCATTCATTGGTTTCATGGATAAATCAAAACAAAAAGAAGAAGGAGAATTTTCAAACAGGGAAAAAAAATCATTTTGTACTTTTCCTAGCTCGATATATGTAGTGTTTAGTACTAAAATAAACGTTGAACCCTGTAAAATATTTTCGGATTATTATAGAAATGTAATTATTATAATTAATAATTTGATTAACATACGCAATTAAATTATTATTAATAACCAAATATTAAAAATCTTAAAAGTCCCCATAAATGGATTTTCGTAGCGTCCAAACGTATTCTGTTTCGGAATAAGAATGTGAAAATGATCAAATGCTTTAGATTGTAATTTCTTTTACTATTTTCGAATATTTCAAAGTCAATGGCCACTATTTAGTTTTTACCCAATCATGATTAATATTTTTTATGTTACATCTTGCAGTCATTCATTAGGTATTATGTATACAATCGTCTGATTACCAACAAAATTACATACACAATCATTAATATTCATTGCACGAAATCAAGTAATCGTGACTAAAAAGTATAGACCGTTTTGTAATACACGTCAAAGTATGTTGTAAATTATGTTTTAGTGTTCAAATCAATAAGGTACTTATTGTCTCTTATTTTAATGAATATAATAAATGTGTCTAAAAATAAATATGTACAAAAAAACTTGAAAAATTAAATCAGTGGCTTTTTTATACAAGATGAAGTAAAATGTTTATATAAATGTAGTAAAGATAAATGTAATTGTCCTTTAGTGAAACCGATGATATTTTAATGCAAGAAGGTGGAATTAATAATTTTAAATAAATTGATTTAGCAATATCCTAAGAACTAAACAAAATCAGTAAAAAATAATCGAGGGATATTTTTGTGAAATATTGGTATAATGAAATAAAAACAATTGAATCTAGTTATTTTTTGTACTGAATAAAGGATACGAAATTATGTATTTATAATTAAATTTTACATATTAAATAACAACTCCATAGTTGGTTTTAAATGGGAAAAAACGAGAATTCTACAATTCAACGCACTGGAATAAAATGCCTAGTGATTATTGACCTTAAGGTAAGAGTGAAACATCAAATTAGCTAAATGTATCATAATATTAATTCTGTACTATATACTTATAATAATATATATGATATTTCTAATATACTTTGTTATTAACTTTGTTATATACTTTCTAATAGTCGTAACAGTTATTCATATCAAATATTTTACATCTTTTTTAACATATAAAAATCTTTTAAATGATATTTATTTAATGAAAATAAATATTGCTCAAATATTGTTTGTCTCTTCTCCCAAACGCAAACGTTTTTTACACAAAAATAAGTTTTATTCTGTAAATCTTTGAAACATATATTTACGGTTATAGTTTTACAATTTCTTATAATCATTAAAATTGTGTATTTTTAATTATTTGTTTTTTTATGTCGTTGTTTCTTCAGTAATAAAATAGTACTTTGTATTTATTTATTATGTTGTTTCTCCTAACTTTGCATACTATTAAAAAAAATGATTCAGCAGACTCAGTGAATTTCGACCTATAACTGACTTTGTTATATATTATTTCCTAGGTCATTTTTAGCGAATATTAAAATTTCACCTTAAATTATCATGTAAAACTGATTTTTTTTTATATTCAAGGATCAATGGATTACTGTCTACGTGTAGTTATATTGTTACTCCTAACAGATAATAAACAGATATATTGTTATTAAATTTATTATGATTTATTAAACTTAGTACCGGTACTATTAAAATAAAAATATTTAATAAACCGGTACGTAATTGCTTTTTTTTGGATATATTAACATTGTAAGACATTGTAATCATCAGGCTTAAGAAGTTCAAAAAGTACATTACACCTCCCAGTCAGCCAAATTCAATGTTTAAAATATCAAATTTCTAGAAATCGGTCTTATACAATGATCGGTCTTATACAATGGTGTTTGTGAAATATTAAATGTATGCTATATCATACAATCATCAATATCGCTGGTATATATAATTTCATACATCATGAATAAATTGTATGGAAATTGTAAAGTTCATTGATAAATAATACAATAATAAATGTAAAGCATATCGTATAGTTTTTCATTTATTTTTTTTTTTTTCAGAAATACCAAACATTCAGTTACATTCGTTGTCTGATCACAACATATATAGGCGGGTTTGGATCTTTATAAAACATAACAAAAGCAACATTTGGGTGGGAGATAGCAACTATATGTCTACCAACGATTATATATTTATTGAAAACAAATTCCAACCTAACTTTATAAAACTATATTCAAATAAAGTTGAAATTTGAAGCTTAACAGTTTTTTATAAATTATTAAAATTATAATATTGCCTTCTGTGTTTGTGCGTGAATGTTCTAATTTTTTTTAAACTAATAAACGTGTAAAGAAATATGCATTTTGCTTTACTTAATTAAATAATAAATTTTAAATCTCTAATTTATCTCTGTATTTCTTACACCTTATTCAATTGGCAATAGCTAAAGCACATCCAATAAGAAATATTTGATTTGAATTATTTTATAATATGTAAAGAAATTAAAATAATACAGAGTAAAATAAGCACTACAGAATGCAAAAAGTCTTACTCCTTCCATTACTATATGATATTTTGTACCACAAATCATATAGGATGATATTTATATGTAATACGTATATGTCCACACATCAAATAATATTAAAATTGGTCCATACTTTTCGAGCCTTAGAGCAATGTACATACGACGACGACAGACAGACATCATTCTAAAAACTCGACATCTTGTTTAGACACTTTACATAACATTCCCTATACTACGTATATGTATAAAAGTTAAAATGAACAACAACCCTTTAATTTTGTTATAATGCGTTGTTCTATCTTATTACTGTGAACATTTATTTTTCAAGTACATTTTTCAAGTTACTAACAAATACATTCACTAAACCAAGAAGTAATGAAACCAACAATTTTGTTGACACGTAAATCAATACATTTTTCTAAATAGATTTTTCCTTCACTCTTAAGAGATGTGGGTATTTACATAGAATAAAAAAAAAAGGGTAATTGTTTTTTCCCCCTTAATAAGATTTATTTACTATTTTATTACATCGATAACCATAATTTTACAAGCTATGTAAATAAAAACTAATTTTTATATAATTACTGTAGACAATTGTATTTCATTTATGTATGCAAATAATAAAGTGTCTGTTGTTTACACTGTTATCCAAACAGTGGACAATAACAATAAAACAGCCTTTTTATTTATTCATGTAGCGACAGTAATTTCACGGGATACTAACCTTGTTATGCGATGTGCATATGAGTAGTAAATACTGTGCAGAGTAGTAAAGGAGAACAATTGCTGTTCCCTCTCTCCCTCCCTCTCTCCTCCTCCCTCTCTCTCTCTCTCTCTCTCTCTCTCTCTCTCTCTCTCTCTCTCTCTCTCTCTCTCTCTCTCTCTCTCTCTCTCTCTCTCTCTCTCTCTCTCTCTCTCTCTCTCTCTCTCTCTCTCTCTCTCTCTCTCTCTCTCTCTCTCTCTCTCTCTCTCTCTCTCTCTCTCTCTCTCTCTCTCTCTCTCTCTCTCTCTCTCTCTCTCTCTCTCTCTCTCTCTCTCTCTATATATATATATATATATATATATATATATATATATATATATATATATATATATATATATATATTGGGGATATAGGCCTATAGGGATATCTATATTATTACATATACATAGATTCCCCTTATATTGAGGATAAATAATTCACTCGCCCTATAAAATCATTATTGAAAACTCTATAAACAAAATCTCTTTGACCTTCACTCATTTACGTTCGTTGCCAAAATACAAAGCCAAAATGGTTTTAATAATAAAAGTATCATACAAACTCAGTCAGTCATATACTTGGATAACTTGTAAGTAATTATGTATGTATTAAACAAATTGTACATCTAGATATCTGAGATTGACGAACGAATGATGTCATGGGTAGGTTTATTCGCATTGAATGTGATAAAGCACAAAACATTGACATGTATGTGGATAGAATCAGTGAACCTAATTCACTGGTGTAAAAATAAAGACAAAGTTCATACTTCTATTGAAGCCATTTTCATCAGTTGATTATCAATACCAATTCCATTACAACGGCTAGATCAATGTTTAAATAATTTCATAAAAAAAACCTTCAACTAATTAGTTGTATATTAATTTGAATATAATAAGTTCTTTAAAAATATATAGAACATAATAAATTGTCTGAATAATTAAAGATTTTGAACTGCTAAGACTGATTTTTGAAGTCATATAATTCCTATTATATTAACTAACGGTAATTTAATTTTCTTTAATCTAATGATCATAGTATCATTTTTTTTATTGGAACTATTTCTTTAACTTTTCTCGCCATAAAATCGTAAATAACTTGCACTACAAAGAGCTTGTTATTTAAAATTTCTTAAACAAAGAAAGTAACAAAAAATAATAAATCAGGAGACCGAGCAGGTCAACAAGAGGCAAATATTAAGTTGAAATATCTGAAGACATTGAAATGATTATTCTAAGAGCACGACATTATAAGCATAGAATAAAATATGTGATTTATACAAATTATAAAAATGTAACATTTGGAAAACATAATTCAATTCGGGGTTTTTTTTTTTAGAAATTTTGAGAATTAGTTAACATATAATTAGCTTGTAACATAAAGAGTTATTTCTAAATAATATAAGCCTTACGAGATACAGTATTTAGGTACTGAAAATTTGTACCTTTGAAATAACATTTAAATTTGTACCTTTGTATATTTTGAACATAATATAATGTATCCCTATATTTTATTAAGTAAAATAAAAATGTTCTGTTCAAAAAAATTTTTAAAGTTAATAATCTGATTGACAAAAATTGCATTTACTTGGAACCACCGTTCATCCCACTATATTTTATTCGAATGAAACTTTTGTGAATATCGTCTTCAGTTTGTAACATGGATGAAATATAATGTGCGTCATTAACAACAATTAATATTGGAATCTTTTTCGTTGGAATTGGTTAAATAAAATGTTTAGTAATATTTGTTTTTTACTCCAATTGCTAAGCAGAATAAAAATATTATTTAAACCTGATTTATTTGTTTTTAACTTTTTTTGTGGACAGAATTTTCTATTGCAATGAATCTTCACTTTATTTAGATAAACATTTAATTGAAGTTCATGTTTAATTACGTTATAATATAGTGAGTTGGATTCAAAATCCGAATAAATTGTCCCTCGGTTATAATTAGTAACATTTCCAGAATTTACTAAATCTTAAGTTGTTTCTGAGATGTTATTTATTTGAATAAAACACATTTTTACTACACACATTGTTAACTTTTTCATGCAGTATAGTTTGTAGTGTAGTAGGAAAACTAACGACTGAAATGTATAAGCATAGTAGGACCATGGGTTGTTGTTTTCCTTCTATAATGTAATCTTTCCTGTGTGCACGTTGAGATAAAAGATGCTGAAAGGTCTGGAAACCCCTAAATTTTCTGGATTAGATAATGTGCCAATGGAATGTTATCGAAAGGATCATAAGAGCTAAGCAAACACTTAACATTACTGATTAATATATCCTTCAGATATGTTACTTATATAGAACAATTTAAGATAGCTAATTTTATTCCGTTATTTTAAAATAGTAGTAAGGAAAGAATAACCAATTACCGTATAGTCTATTTGCTACATGCTAAAATCAAATTATTTAAAAATCTCTTTTATTAGGCACTATTGAAACTCCTAAGAAATTTTTTATCATTTAAAAAAACCATTATGATTTTGCTAATGAACGTCAAAAATTAAGTTCTTCAGATGAAAAGAACAAATCACTATTGGCATTTAAATTGAGTATCTTGTTCCGCCTTTCCCAACTTCGTTAATTTCACTTTTTTCGATGCGTTTCGGATAAACTCCATTCTAAAACTCTTAAAATGAGTACTATTAATTGTTTTGAGAATGGAGTGAATCCGAAATGCGTCAACAAATGTTATAAAAGAACATAACTTTTTCTGTTATGAAAGAAGCTGAGAAAGGCGGAACAATATACTCATTTAATTACAACATTCCTAGCTGAGATAAAAAATGTCATACAAAATATCAACTAATGACATTTCTAAACCTTATAAAGACCTTTGACTGTGTTAACTTCCATTAAATAATAAGTTAAATTTGTAGCCTATGGGATCAGAATCGTGCCATTACATTCTTACACGACAGATAGCTAACGATTGGTTCTGATCATGAAAGTATATTCTAATCATGTTTTTTACTGATTTGTGGTGTCCCACAAAAAATTTATCCTGGGCCCAGTGCTATTCATACTTTATACTAATTACTTACGTTTTTATCTAAATGATGTTAATAGTCTAATACAATATGTTGATTACACGACTGTTAGTCAGAAGCCTCTCCAGCTGTCACAAAACAAATTCATTCAATTCAATATTGCCTGCCAATATTTTTACACAAATAACTTAAGAGTGAATCCAGGTAAAACGAAATACATCCTGATTAATTTAAATCCTCATGGATTTAAAAAGTTTATTAACCTACTGTTAGATGAACAAAATGTTTGGGTTGTATAATCAATTAAAATCATAGGTCTTACTCTAATTAGCAATCTTAAAAGTTTGGTCTCATTTATAAGCTGTGAAAAATCTCAATTCAGTCGTCCTCCTATTTAGAAAATCTGCCCAGTTCAGTAAAGAATCCATTCAAAAAATTGCATACTTTCTAATTATTTTACTTTCATTTAAATTATGCGATTGCTCTGAGGGGTAATTCCACTAAGAAATTAACACAACGCGTGATTATATTACAAAATAAAACAGTAATAATTCTATCTTATTTGAGATATGGAGAATGTTGAAGATGTATTTACAACGCTGGTAATTTTAATAATTCCTACTAATTATTTATTAGAAGTAAATAAATATTTAAAAAGGCATGTGCATATCAGTACGTAACTACGATGTACATGCATATAATACCTGAAGTAAATATGATTTCAATAAACAACACAAAGGCTGATAGTTGCTATTAGAAACTAGAATCCGTTTAAATAATAAAGTTCATAAAGAGCTTAAAGACCCAATGAAACAAAAATTGTTTTAAAAAATGAAACCTGTTGTTGAAAGGGAAAATTTTAATCCTCGACAAGTTTCTCGAGGACACTTTTAATTACTTATATGAATCAACCATTGTGACCATTATATTTTAATGAAATTGTTGTCAGTGTTTAAGTTGATTGTATTTTTAATTCTGTTCTTGTTTCTGTTTTTCAAATTATTGTTAGGCTGTTACTAATTCTATTGTTCAGATGCATTTATTTTGTTATTATTTTACCTAAATGAAACAATGATTAACATATTGATTGTAAAACTAACTATTTATTAGTATTTTATTGTTCCATTGAGTGTTAGGTTATATATTTTTTAGGGTTGTATTATTGTATTTCTGATTAATTGCATTGTTGTCACTGTTTTCTGATTTAAAAAAACAGCTTATAGTACAAGATAATATTGACATAATAGTAAAAATACCTGATCTAGTCAATATTATTTTATATACGATCATAAAATAAAATAATTAGGTTTGGGACTTTCCAATAAAAAATAAAATATTGATCGAAATTCAAATAAAAAAGCAAGTAAAATATGAAACCTATATTATGTATACTTAGGGGTTAAGGGACTAGATGAATAGTCCCAGGGGGGTAGTAGAGGATGTTGCTAACACACACACATCCGAGGACGCTACCCTCAGGACCGCTGTGGGCGAGCGAAGAGCCGTATCCTGCACGAGGAAACCCTGCTTTTACTAAACACAGCGGATCAAGACCGGGAGGTCAATAAATATTCCCCAATCCAAGGTGTCAGGTGTCTTACGTTAATCCGTGCCGATGGATGGATTATACAGGGTAAAGTATATCAAACGGAGCCTGTGAGGTACTGGCACCATCTCACAGTAATCAGCCACTTGTTTAAAATGAAAATACTCGTGGGAACGTTATGGATTCTACAAAAAACAAAAACTTAAAATCAGAAGAATACCTAGAGTTATCTTCTGCTCAAACACTGGGAGAAGTAGCCATTAGAGCAGCTACTCCTAATACCTCGGAAGGGCCTAAGAGCCGTCCAGCAGAACCCATCCCAATAGATGTGGAGAAAATGCTACTGGGGGGAGACCGAACAGTCCTCCCAGGACGATTTGGACAAGACAGCCCAGAAGCTGGAAGGTCTTAAGGTCAGAATGACTACAACGGAAAGGAAGAAGGCGCTCAGAGCAAGACTTGCTGAGCAAGGAATTGTTTGGAATCCTAAATTGTGGAGGAAACCCAAATCCTCCACACAACACTCAGAGGCAGGAAAAGCAGCCACCAGCTGCACCAAGAGAGCTCGCTCGAGTGGTAGCACTCCTCCTACAGAGAGCGAACGTAAAAAACCGAGAGCAGCAGTCACCGAACAGCTGACTCAAGGTAAATACAAGGAGATGCTGACATCTATCAAGATGGCGGTAGTTCCAGATAATTATCCAGAGAACAGATTAACTGAGGAGTCACAGGAAAAATTGGAGACTTCCCTGTCACTGGAATTTAATATCCTTGAACGTGGAGAATTCCCTCAGATCAATGCTACCTACCTAGAGACAGGAGCATGTATATTTATGTGTGCTAATGACCACACCCGGAAATGGCTGGAACAGGTTGTTCCCTAATTACAACCTTGGGAGAATGCCAAGTTACGGACAGGACCTAGGAAGGACATCCTGAGAGTGACCAAGGTGATTTTTAAAGCACCTAAAGTCTACTCAAAGGTAGATCCGTCCAAAGTCCTGGAAGTGCTTGGCAAACAAAACAAGTCACTCAAGATAGAGGACTGGAAGATCATCAGTTCCAGTAAAACTGACAATGGGAAGACTATCGTAGCCCTAATAGACGACTCGTCTCTGAAAGCTTTGAAAGCGACAGACATGGGAGCTCATCTGGGATTTGAAAAGATTACATTTACCATCCTCCAGAAGCAAAGTAAAGAAAAGGTACTGGAGAATGCCTCTGAGGATACTCCAGTGCAATCTACATCACAGTAAGGCTGCTTCTGCAGTCTTCTGTCAGAGGATTCTCTCTGAAAACATTGACCTAGCCCTGATCCAAGAACCATGGATAAGCGGAGGACAGATCAGAGGACTATTTAACAGCAAATGTAAGCTTATTTTTAATTGTTCTATTACTAATTGGCGAACCTGTATTGTGGTAAAGACACATTTGCCCTGCTTACCGTTGATTGATTTCTGTTCTAGAGACATCACAACGGTGAAAATCACTCTCGCAAATACGGATGGTAGAAGGAGCATTATTTTTAGCTCAGTATACCTTCGGTATGATGCGAGAGACCTTCCACCTTCTTGGGAACTAGAAAGTGTGATCGACTTCGTCAGGCGGAAGAAGGAGCAGTTCCTTGCGGGCATAGACTCCAACTCACACCACGAAGCATGGGGATCTAGTAACACCAACGCTAGAGGTGAGTCATTATTAGATTTCCTTGACAGTAATAATTTACTGATAGTTAATGTCGGTGATAAGCTTACTTTCAGAAATAGACTACGTGAGGAGGTCATTGACATGACAATAGCTACTGAATACGTGGGATCCTTTATTAGTGAATGGCACGTATCAGACTACGTATCTTCCTCGGACTACTGTCACATTATGTGGCAACTAAACTTTGCTTCAGATGAGGACAGGTTTAGGAATCCTAGGAGAACAGATTGGAACTCCTATCACCAGGAGTTAAAATGTAAGCTGGCATCCCTAAATACATTCATTAGAGATGTAAATGATATTGAGTCCGTGACCTGTAACTTACAAGAAGCTGTCATGGACTCATATTTCGATAACTGTCCTGTCCAATCCCGAACCAATCGGAGAGGTGTTGTATGGTGGAACGAGGATCTGGATGGAAGAAAAAACAAACAAGGCGATTATTTAATGGCGCTAAACGAAACGGACAATGGGAGAAATATTATACATCCCTCACCGAATACAATCTACTCCTAAGAAGGTCTAAAAGAACTTCTTGGAGAAAATTTTGCAGGGAGATAGACAATACTAAATCAGTCTTCCGAATATACAAGGTTATTTCGAAGGGGTCAGTCTGCCCGACTGGTTCTCTCAAGAGCCGGAAGGGAAGACTGACAATCTCTGGATTAGAAACTTTGAAAGTTTTGCTTCAAGCACACTTTCCAGATTGTAAACTTGTGGCTCATCTAGAGCCAGAGCAGAATCGGAGACATGAAAGAGCCTCACGAGCAGACTGGCAAATTGCTAGAAAAATCATAACGACCAATAAGGTCAAATGGGCGATACATAAATTCAGCCCATTTAAATCACCTGGAGAGGATGGAATATTTCCTGCCTTGTTACAAAAGGCTCCAGACTCTCTACACACTCTTCTATGCGAGGTGTTCAGAGCTAGTATGGCCCTAGGTTACGTGCCGTCTTACTGGACACATAGCAGGGTAGTATTTATTCCGAAACCTGGCAAGGGTAATTATATAGACCCCAAGTCGTTTCGTCCAATCTGCTTATCATTATTTCTATTGAAGACTATAGAGAAAGTGTTACAAGCTTACATACAAAATGAGGTAATATCAGTTAACCCCATTCATTGTAACCAATTCGCATATCAGTCAGGAAAATCCTGCGAAACAGCACTGTATCAGCTAGTTAGCAGGATTGAGGACTCGTTAGCGTCTAAAGAGGTGGCTCTTGGAGCATTTATTGATATTCAGGGCGCCTTTGATAATACGGCTTATAAGTCAATTGTTACTGCAGCTGAAACCCGAGGACTGGATATGACCACCTGTAATTGGCTCAGGTCATTGTTCAGTAGTAGAACCATCCGAGCAATCCAGTATGGCGAGGAACTTGATGTGTCCGCTATTAAAGGTACCCCTCAAGGTGGTATACTTTCTCCTCTACTGTGGAATATGGTAGTAGATTCCCTAACTACAAAATTAAATAATATGGGATACTACACGCAAAGTTACGCAGATGACATTGTCGTGATAATTATAGGTAAACATACTAACATAATATCAGACCTAATGAATAGAGCTCTGACGATAATTCACAACTGATGCAGGGATGAGGGCCTGGCCGTAAATCCGGAAAAGGCCATCATAGTACCCTTTACAAGGAGAATCAAACTAGATAACATTGATATCAGTCTAGGAGGAACACGTTTGCGCCTATCAGAAGAGGTCAAATATCTAGGGGTGATACTGGATAAAAGACTTACTTGGAACAAACAAGTAGAACATAGTATCCAAAAAGCAACGAAATCTTTAATGAGTTGTAAACGCCTTTTGGGAAAGAACTGGGGACTTCGTCCAGCCATGATTAGAAGGCTATATGAAGCAGTGGTTAAACCACAACTTCAGTATGGATCGCTGGTGTGGTGGACAAAAGCTCTCCAAACCGTTACAACTAACAGGCTAATGAGTATACAAAGGTTGGCCTGTCTATGCATTTCAGGAGCTTTCAGAAGCACACCTACTACAGCTCTTGAAACTCTCTTGGTAATAGACCCGATTAACTTCAGCATTATAGCAGAAGCAAGTCTGGCAGCATACAGAGTATATTGCTCTGGAATGTGGAGAGATAGCCGGTGGCCTAAGGGGCATGGCACAATCCGTACTTTTAAATCTTATGATTCAATTCTAACTATGAGACAAGATTATATGATTAATAAAATCTCATGGACACAGCCCTTCGATATGTGTATTCCACACGAGGAGGACATGATAGAAGGAACAGTGGCTACAGCTAAGAGCTTAGAATTCTACACTGATGGCTCTCGCACCGCCCAAGGAGTCGGAGCAGGAATCTTCAGTAAATCACCTAGCGTGGAATTAAGCATTGCCCTAGGTATTATATATGTTGCATATGCAACGGTATTTCAGGCCGAAGTTTATGCCATACTAGGTTGCGCACAACTTTGTCTAGAAAGAGGATATGATGATGAACATATCACAATCAGATCTGACAGTCAGGCCGCTTTGAAGGCTATTTGTTCACACGAATTCAACTCTAAATTAGTGTGGGATTGTAATCAAGCTCTAGACCAACTCTCGACCCGAAACCAGGTAAGCCTATTCTGGATACCTGGACACAGAGGTTATGAGGGAAATGAGAAAGCTGATGAACTGGCTAAGTTGGGAGCACAGACTCCATTCATCGGACCAGAACCTGCTTGTGGTATCAGTAAATCTGTCGCAAGAACCACTCTGAGACGATGGGTCGAACAGGAAACTCTCAACCGCTGGAGGGAGGCCTCTAGAGGAAAACTATACGGGTCGCTGTACAATCCGAATTAGAAACTCTCTACGTATGTAATATCATTGAATAGAAACAACCTAAGGAAAGTCTCAAGGTTCATGACTGGTCATGGAGCTTTCAGGGAACACTTAAACACCATGGGTCTAACTCAAGGCAGGACAACCTGTAGACTGTGTAACCAATATAAAGACACAGCAGAACACATACTTTTGTATTGTGAAGCTCTGGAGAGTAGAAGATTACAGATTTTCGGCCTCACAGGCATACCTACAAAGGAAGACGACCTAGCCGCACAAGTTCTAATACTCACGAAGGATTTAGAACTACAATGGATTGCCTAAGATAAGGAAGCGCACAAAAAGTCTTAAATGGCTGAAGTGCCCAGTGACTTCCAACATAATAAAAAAAAAATTATACTTACACTTAAATATCATGACATAATTAGGACACAATTTTTAATGATGAAAAAATGGCCTCAAAATAGTTATTAGTGTATAACTCTATGATTTGGTAAGACATAATTAATTGTACATATGAGCTTTTAATTGTTTTCCATCCAAAGTAAATAATTTGGTTGTACTTATTTAAAAGTTTTTTAATCAAATTAAAATAACATTATTTCTCATATCAAAACTTTGGACATAGAATATATCCACAAATAGGTAGACTTTAATAAGTATGAATTCAAAATCCCACCAAACGATGATTAACTTAAAGGAAATACCAAACTAAAGTAGAAGTTTAATGTAGCAAGAGACCTAGATGGATAGCTCGGTCTGATTTAATTTCCTGCTCTACTGAAGATGTTAGTCGGAATAATATTTGTATTATATGTATAATAGAAGTTAAAAATCGAAATAATCATATCTTATTAACACTAACGTTTTACTTGAATGAATGTAAGTTTTACGTTTGGCTTGAATATTTCTTTATAAAAATGATAAAAGATATAAATAATTATGTACTATAAAATATTGTACTGTAATAATAAAAATGTGTTTAAATAGGTGATGAGACAACTGGCAATTCCGTGTCAAACCAAAAACGAATCACTCTGCCAACATAATTATTTAATGATTTCATAAGCGCTGTGTCAATGATTCATGTGGAAACATATTCAATATCCCTCGTCAAGATCATGTCGGTTCTAGTGTTTTCGCCTCGACAAGCGGCATCGGTGGCATTGTGATGGAATGTAAAATATACAGTACACTTATTAATACCATGTATTATCTCGTATCAATACCTTGGCAATCGTGTGTTTTGCAATACCTTGAGTTGTTTGGTAAACTTTACTCATTAGTGACTTTTGGTTTTACTCATTACTTTTGTATTTTGGCACATTTTAGTTTTTGCTTTAGTCCAGGGTTTTTATTTATATGTTATTATTTTATATTTCGAAAATGATCGTAGGGCACTATATTATTGTTGGATTTATCTCGTTTTCTAGGTGTGTCAACTGACAACAGAAGGTCTTTCATACTTTTAAAACGTATTGTACTATTTATACACATTGATGTTGAAATAATACTACCTAAACTATAGATATATCATAAGTAATTCTTTGAATCTTGCGAATGTCCAGATTACCGGCGTACGCAATAATATACTAATAAAGCAGTTATAACAACAGAGTATAACATATTTTACATGTTAAAAATAGTATGAGAAAATAAATTGTTCTATTGTATTGTAATATATTACAAATTGCTATAATATTCAATATCGCCGTTCTCAAAGTTTTTTACAAATCTAATCCAACAGGTGAAAACCAACTCATGTTATCCTTTTGGATTTTTATTTTGAACCTCTGAGTATAGTGGTATCAATTTGAAAAGATCAACATAATTGTGGAAATAGTATAAATATGTGACAAGTGAGTTAAAACTCACTATTATCAATTTTATAAATTATCACAATTGTGGTTGTAAGCACAACCATTCTGTTGTGCTCTTAGATAAATCTCCTCGGACTAATGCATTGTCCAACAAGTGCCAGTGTGTGTAAATTCGCTACTTGACTCTCTTCATATATTGTTTTAATTAACATTACTCATCAATCACTTTATATTATATACTTCAGTTACTATTGAAAAGGTTAATAATTTTGTTACTATTGTAAATAATTAATAATATTTTGGTTTGTATAAATTTAATATTCTTTGTATAGAATAACAGTTGAATTTGGAATATATTATTTAAAAAAAGTATATGCTATTCAATTTTACCTTGAACTGTGTGTTTATTTAATTCAGTGTGAAATGTTTTAAGGGCTTTATTAGCCGGATGGACTAAAGTTTACAAATCCTTTATGCAGGTTCAAAAATCAAAAACATACTAATGCAGATATTATAAACGTTTCTGTAGGAATGCTAAACTTTATCCTTGCAGGAATTTCTATACACGGTGAAATAGATGCAAGAAGTGAGACAATGGATATTACACTTTCAGTATTCACTGTGAATTGATAAATTATTATAGGCCTATGCCACTTGATGTTATAATTTGATTTCACTTTTTTCCCTTTTTTTTAAGGTACCTAATCTTACTTCACATGCTCTTTATAATAATGAAACCGTGTAAAATATATATATATATATATATATATATATATATATATATTAACACTCAGGAAGAAAAGGCAGGAACGAAATTAGAACCTCGCATCTTAAACCTTTTATAATTATCAAATTAAAAAGTTAATTGAGAGTCCTAACCAGTTATCCCATGCTCTTTTTCTATCCTAATACAATAAATTATATATAATACACTAATCTACGATACATTACAACCTAATATATATTGATATTAACACTGGAGTGAGAGAATCCAGTAAATAGGCTTATTCATCGTCAGTCTTTCTTGTTCAACATTCTGAAAAAAGCAGTATGCTAGTCGAGTATCGGAAGCTTTACCAGCATATCGTCATAGACGTCGTACTTCTACATAATATGCAATAGAGCAATTATGTACATTAGCCAAATATTTTACCGTTTTCTATCACAATTCCGAGCATCAGCGAATTCCACTATCAGGTCCATTCAAAAAGATAAACAGCTTTTGCACCCCTAGGAACAGTTTACACTAGTTCATTTTGGACTCTGTTCTGGTGCACGACTCTTGGTTCAAGATTATTTTCTAGACATTAAAATTAAATTAGTTTTCAATTATCTATATAACATAGTCATCTACTCGAAAACTTGTGAAGAGCATCAGTAACATCTGTGCGACATATTTTATCTTCTAAGACAGGCACGTCTTACTCTTAACCCAGATAAGGTTCACATTTCTGTGGAAGAGGTTAGTATTCTTGAGCATTTAGTTTCATCTCATAGCGTGAAAATAGGAAGCATCATCATTAAAACCTTTTCACAACCCACTAATCCAAAGGTCATATGCCGATTCATTGGGGTCAGCTTCATTGACAAATGTACACCGAACTTTGCCGAACACGCTTCACCTCTAAATCTGCTCTAAGCAAGGGACAAATATTGTTGATGGGAAAAAGACGGAAAAACGTCAAACACATCTGATCTTTGGTATGTACGCTAAGCACAGTTCAAATGTCAGATCCAAAACTAAGCAACATTATCACTGAACTGGAGTCAGCTAATCACTCGGAAAATTATTGTTTGAGCAAAAACTTATTCTTTTTAAAACATTAAAAGATCAAAGAGATAATTCCACTAGAATCTATCTATTTCAGTCATTTTTCGACTTGGTCATCACCTATTATAATGACTCAATCATCGCAGTTCATCTATGTTTCTTAAAAAGAGATTCAATGTGATAGATATTATCTTTTGGGCTTTAATCATTAAGAATATATTTCGTAAAGTAAGGGCATGTTCAACGTGTGCCGCCAGCAAACCGTCCCAGAATACCACTAGAGTATCTATCTTCCAGCGTCCAAAATAGACCAATGGAGAAACACCATATTGATTTCGTGGACAAGCTCTCAAGAACAAAAATCGCAATACTGCGACAGAGGTCGCAGTGGAAAATGTTTATGTTTTGATTTGCGAATTCATTATATATGTAATAAAAATTTTTTGTGACAACGCTTTAAATATCATTATCTTTGCCTAGATTGTTATTTAGAATAATCTGTAACATAATATTGTCGTATAACGCTGAAGAGGTTTCTGAAAAGTATTACGGTGTAATAAGTGAATCACAATTAAAACAATAGTTTCAACAACATAAGAACGGAGTCCATGTGTCCAACCTGCCTTATTTTATAAAAATGAAGTATTTTCCTGAAATCTTTTCATCTCAAAATAACTTTTTTTTATATACTTTATTATTTAATGTTCTTTTATTAACATTTTTTATTTAATTGTTTATTGTTTTTTTAATCAGTTTCCAATGAAGGGTGACATTTATATATATTCCCGGGTATCTTTTTGGTTAGTATTTCTTTACACACTACAGTTTATATAACTGCCGTTAAAACTGTAGTGTGTAAAGAAATACTAACCAAAAGAGATACCCGGGAAAAAATACCCATTATTTATGAGTTTATTTAAATACAACTTATGGTTATTTTAAAACCAAAAGCTAGGCTCAAGCTCAAAGACAGTTGATACCGGAGATAATGAGACAAGACCTTCACTCTTATTTGGGGGTAATCCTACTTCAATAATAAGGGAATCAGTTCCGATCATACTTTTCTGTGCTAAAAGTATTGCAGAATTAAGATAATACTACTTACTATCATTTTATATACTTACATAAATGATCTTTGATACCGGGTAATGAAGGAAGGAGACTTGAGTTTTGCTGTTGGTTTGTACAAGAAGCTACAAACTTCAAACAGTTTCTTCTGATATAATTTGGAGTGATGAAATACATTTTTCTTCTGAAAGGATGCAAAATAGAAAAATAACTATTATTGATCTACTGAGAATCTTCTTCTTTTCAAGGAAGGAAACCCAAAATCTAGATTCTCTGTCAACTGCTGGTGCGACATGTTATACAATCGTTTTCTGACTGCAAGTTTCTACTAAATAAGGTTGACAGGTGGTTTATAAAAAAATTTGTAAAATATTTGGCTGGTTTAACTTGAGCATTTACCTGTAGACTAAAGAATTGTGCCAGTAAGACAGTGCACTAGCAGAAAACCATTGGGCATAGATAGAATACTTTAACGCTCACAGCCAAGGCAGATTTATTTATACCTACTGAACTGTACCGTGGCTAGTGAGGTCTCTAGATTTGATACTGCTGGAGTACATTATGACGGGAGACTTAAAATACCGACTGTACGTGTCCCGTTATGCTGAAGTTTGAAGAAATGAGAAATAAAATTGATCAGTTATTGAATAGCATTGAATATCACTATTCATTGGCAGTGAGGGAAATATACACAAGAGCGCATGGATTCATCTATACTGATTGCAGGCACTTTGAACGATTTACAAAAGTAATATAAACATTAAAAACAATAAAAAATATTATTTAAACAATTGTTATAATATTACTTTCTGACAGTTATGTTAATGAATACACAATTCATAATTTATCTGCATTAACGTTTTTAAGAAAAACATAAGGCAGATATTTGTCATGTAGGGTTTTACAAGTCATCAAACATCTAAAAATATCTTATACAGGTATATCGAACGACGAAAGACATACCAACAATAGCTTGAAAGTAGTCAATTTTTATAAGTATTAAAAACCGTCTGGAATTTGAATTCAAATTCAAATCCCCCAAGAGAACACATTATTGACTAAATAAACGAATCTTGATTTTAAACGGTTCTTTCTATTCTTTAAATTATATCTGTATTTGTTATACCATTTAAATTTGGAATCACATAAAAATTATTAATAAGATATTATATCTTTAGATAAATAAAAGATGTTATTATCCTATGATAATACTTAATATAATATTCAGGACAGTTAAATTACCCTAACACATTAATAAATATATTTGAAAAGAGAAAAAAATTACAATTGTTTTAATATCTAAATTTCCAGGAACGATAGTCTCTACAAAAACTTACAGACTATTTTCTTTTAGTCTATACAATAAATTATTAATGAGGGGTATTGTATATCCCTATGTTCTAAACTTGAATTATTGATTTTGTTCATTGTAAATACGAAGGTAAAATTAGAGGAGAGATAACTAAGTAAATGATTTTATATAGCAAAAGATTGGGGTTCTACTTGGAATGTTATTCCCTCTTCGAATTACACAAATTAGAACAGACGTATATTGATCGCTTATTTCTGAAAAGTGTGTATTTCTATCTCTTGGTCATGATTAATGTCGACTTTTCTTGCAGTGGTGTTCTCGGAATATTTCTTTTATAATAATTTATTAACTCTAAGCATTTTCTCGCAATTCATTAAAACGTTTAGATTTATAAACTGATAATCATTCATTGAAATACTTTTTTATTCAAGGAATTATTTTTTTGTTTCTTTTATTTTATTAATTATAATGAGGAACTGGTAATTTTGCTTTTAGGAAAATGTTTTATATAAATTAAAATTTTATTTATTTATTTTATGCTATGATTGATGAAACCATCCATCAATTCCATCAAACTTTACATTAATACGGTTGTCTTGTTTTGGATTTGGCTTGACAAAGATTACAATTTCCAAAATATTAAATATCTATTTCTCCTCCAATGTGCTTAATCCATTTTCATTACTTCGCAAACATGCAACAAAAGTAATTTCTTAAAAATACTTCTAATTTCTTTAGATTTCTTATTTTTATAATTCCTTATAATTTTCAAAACGTGTCATTAAGTAACGAAATTATGAGAAGTTCTGTGTAATCGAAGCTAGGATCTCATTAGAAAATCATGAACTAATAAAACTTTTGTTTCCATTCCTTCACTTTAATATCTGGTGATATAATAAAACACGAATACTAGCAAAGAGTTGTACATAATTCAAAACTACGTTTGAGGTATGCACAAATTTTTTTTTAAAAAAGAATTTTCATATCTGTAATTTAACAGGTGTATTTTGTGTTAATTTTTATGGAGTTATGATTGATGATTAATGTTAATAACATTGTATACAAGTGCTAGGATATTGAGAATAGAAGACGTTTTTAAAATTTTGAACCAACGATCGTTATGAAGTGATTGTAACACAAAAGGCTACTACATGTAAAAATAAATTATAAGAACACCAAAACATAACCAATTATCATATTTTAAACTAGATAACTACGTAAAAACGTATTTTCAAATACATAATATGTAAAACTAGAAGAATAAACTATAAGACTATAAAACATACCACATTTCAATCTATGTTAGGAGTAGTCTCCCTTGTTCCTCATTCAAATATGTCGAATGAATATATGATTAGTTATTGTAATTAATTTTATATAAAAGAAAACACAACATATTTTTTTTTTGTAGTGTAGCCTATATAATTATTTACATTAAAAATTGTAAATTTATAACAAACCACGTATTGCTCTAAAAAATATTAACGATATGTTATTTTTACGATTAGGCTACTTATGTTGAATTTGAACTACGATATAAGTGATTACCTTATTTAATAACCATTTTTCATATTGTTGATAAAGATTACATTTACTTTTTAAATAATTTTTATTACTTAACAATATTTAAATGAATAGAATTCTGTGCATTGTATATTAGACATATTGATAAATTTTCCTAATTTTACAGTGTCCTTGTATATGTTTACTTCAAGAATTCCCAATGGAAGCAAGGAGAACGTTTGCTCACATACTATACAAACACTGACGAAGATAACATCACGTGTCGACAGAGATTATCTAGAGCGAGTGTGATAGAATACTAAGCAGTCTAAATGTGACTATAAAATCTTCAACACTCTACGTCCGATGACGTTACAGTTCAGTTTTGCTTTGCAAACATTTCAGAAGAAAATGAAGATGTTTAAAAGTTTATTGTCTTGGCCTATATTTAGCACATCATATACAAACATTCTTACACGTAATTGTGTTTACAATATTCATGTTTTGTTGTAAAGTTAGTTTTGTACAGATTCTCCTTCCATCCTTAAGATTGTTTAACGACGTTGTTGATTTTCAATTCTTGTAGGCCTAATATTGTTTGATTAATATTATAAATTTATCAATCTATCGTCTTTATGGTTTTCCACTCAATTATTCAAAAATTGGTTTAGGAGAGGTATTTTTCACATTAAGAATTTAGGAACAGATTTATTTAACAAATAATACTATTGTATAACAATACTACTGTTATCCCACATTAACTAAGTGTGTTGAAAGCGTTGTCATCCGTTAAAGCATTTGTGTTCTTGAACCAACATTTATGGATGGACATAGTGCATAGTTTTAATATTCCTAGATCTTTACCAGAATACTGACGTCTTAAATAAATTCAACGTCAATGAAGTGGAGGTAACTTACATATTACATGGAGTAGTGTTTTAACGGGTTCTATATTTAATATTACTGGATACAACAAATGAAAATCTGACTTTAAGTGACTATTGTATTAGATGGACTGTATAGTTGTTTAGATTCGCGTAACTATTTCATGCAAAGCCAACATCGATGAATCAGGCGACTTCTTGAACATGCTCTGGTAGACCTATAAGATGGTGGTTATTCCTGTTTTAATAATGGCTGGTAAACTGATTGTTGCTTGTGTGTTATGTTATAAACAAAGATCTATTAGTTACCGAGGGACCAGAGTTTTATAGTGAACTCAAACTTTATAAATTCCAAATAGTGGTTGAGTGACGGTACAGAGTTTATGTTAATTAGACTTTCATACAATCTGTGTAAATATTAAGTGAGTAACAGTGAAGTTCATTACCTTGAATTGATGCAATGCCCAATTGTCCAACAGGGTAATTCAAAGAAGCGATGTAGACAGACGTAGCACTACACTTAACACAGCTAGCTGGTTATCATAATTTTATTCTATTGTTTATATTTGTCACTCTTAAATCTACACAGATTGCACTTATAAAATAGGATAATAATTAAAAATCGTGGCAGAGCCGAATGGTAATAAATACCGAGTTGCGTTATGAAAACTATGCACTTGCATATAAAATTAAAGCGAGTTGAAAGGAATTAGCGTTTGCGTGGTACACAGATGAGGTGTTCTTTTCAACTAACTTTCTACCCTTCCAGAAGATGAGACGCAGTCCCCAATCACGTGATATAGTCGGATCGTTCTGGACCAATGGGAGGCTATGATGATGTCATTTCTGCAATTGTGGGTAAAAACACCCCTAGCGTGACTGTCATGGACTCTACTGGATCGTATGATCAACTAATTATTGCGGCTGATATTGTTAGACGGAGACAGAAAATCGTAAATGTAGAGAAACAGTTTATACGAAAGGGCATATAAAAATACTGAACACTGATGATAACGGATATGTTAAAAAAAACTACCTAAAATAAGATTGCCTTCTAAACGCCTTACATAGGTCATGTTAAAACTGATTCTCATCCAAATAACCGTCCATCTCCTCTATCTTAACAGTTAAATGTGATGAATCCTATTGTGACTAACGTATATACGTACATCCGCAATATGTATAAATAAATATTCAAAATGTCACTTGCCGATTTTGAGAAATTTAAAAATCTCACTCCACATTTTAATGTGGCATTATTCCCACGCAAATATGAATAATTCCTTATAACGTTTGATTGTGGCTCTTTTCTATTCCAATGGGTGGATTAATTCCATTTCCAAGATTTTGTTATTCATCCAGTGCATGCTTTTTTCATGCCTTTACAACACTGTTTTGTTCTCAAATCGAAATTTTATAACGTATCAATTTGTAAAGAAAAATTCCGATTATCAAACAAACTAGTAGATGCACACTTACAAAACAGAGTATTAATTAACAATTTAGACCCTACAATTTAAAATATTTTTAGTTATGTATAAACTTTTACTTTTAAACGTACAGAATATTAAACTGATGTAAATAACTGTAAACTGATATTAATTAATTGTAAATACTAGTATCATGATTGATTGGACCAAGAGAAACGGTCCTATAATAAACACATATCCTTTCCGATTCGTAAAAAAATATCCCACCAAAATCACAAGCTATTAATGAGGGCAACGTAAAATTTACTAAAAGAAAAACAATAAAAGCAATCTAAAATATGTGTCGAAAATTGTCAGTGCTATTGTGTTTTAACTATTGGTTTTGATGAAATTTTATGTGTTTGGAGTGTATGACTTTCATTGAAATACAAATGCTCATTCAAGGAAGATGAACAATATGCACATTGAACGATATAAAAGAAAGTCAAAACTGGTTACATTTTATTATTAGAATTTGAAACGAATAAGAGTTTAAAAATAATATTATGAAACTTCTAAAACTAATATTAAATATCTATTTAATAGATTTATTATTATATTATTTTGATGATTTTTTATATTACAATATTAAATTTCAGGCTTCGGCACTTCCTTATAAAAAAATTGCACGATACTAGAGTATTGTTTATATCCTTACGTCTCGATCTATATTCATAATGATTTGATTAAATTAGTTCTTAGCAGTTTAGTTGTGCAGTTTATTTTTAAAAGTATTTATAATAAATTCACCATGTAAAAAACTTTATTTATTATTATAGTTATAATAGGCGTTAGTATGTATTAACAATATATTTACTCCAATAGTATAATGCATATGTTTTAGTCATTATCGAGTGAAAGTCTATTTATTTTATTTTTAAAACTACATTCAGGTTACCATAGTCACATTAATTACACATAGTCCAACTATGGAAATAAATATGATATATATGATTCTGTTCTGTTTTTCTAATATATATATATATATATATATAGAGAGAGAGAGAGAGAGAGAGAGAGAGAGAGAGAGAGAGAGAGAGAGAGAGAGAGAGAGAGAGAGAGAGAGAGAGAGAGAGAGAGAGAGAGAGAGAGAGAGAGAGAGAGAGAGAGAGAGAGAGAGAGAGAGAGAGAGAGAGAGAGAGAGAGAGAGAGAGAGAGAGAGAGAGAGAGAGAGAGAGAGAGAGAGAGAGAGAGAGAGAGAGAGAGAGAGAGAGAGAGAGAGAGAGAGAGAGAGAGGGAGAGAGAGAGAGAGAGAGAGAGAGAGAGAGAGAGAGAGAGAGAGAGAGAGAGAGAGAGATAATGTCTTTACATACAATTCTATCCTAATTTTTCCAGCTTTTTTTGCTGCATCAACGTAACAGACATTATCATACATTGATATTATACATATTATTGTTTATTTGTCGCAATGATAAATTTATGACATATTTTAACATTAAAAACTGAAACACTTATACATTATTAACAACTTAGAATAAATTATTTGTAATGATATAAGTGTTATGAACATTTTATTGAAATAATATATAAACAACAATATTGTAAAATTTTGAATTTATAAATTTATATGTGAAAAAGAAATGAATCGTCGCTATAAAAACTAGGAATATTCCAAATTTAGAGATCAATAAGGACATATTTCAGATAATGTTCAGATAAGAAGAGAAAACAATTTAAATCATTTTCGATTGTTTAATAAGATGCAATTATTAAATATTTATTATTATTCCGAAAATAAAAACTTTATATCATTATATTATACCTGAAACTCACAAAATTTCATAACTATTAAAAAATATGTAATGTCAAAAATGCATATAAATCAAAGAAATCTTTTGGAAGTATTACATGACACATTTTTTTAATACAATAGGATGGATGATGTTAATTTTGAAGAATTTTTCTAAAAATAAGTTGTAAAATTAATGCTTGGTAAAATTTGCCGTAAAAAAAAACTTAATATTAACAGGCTTATAAATTTAAAAAATATAATTACTTTGATATAAAACAGTTTATATTAATAGAAAACGAGAGAAGGTTTTCACTGTCAAAGTAATGACAGTTCAGGTTAATACTTAGTCGCAGCATTGTATCAAGCTACATTTTAAATCATATTATTTGTGACTTTTATATGTATGTGTCTGAGTGTGTTTATGGTAATTTAGTTTATTGAATGTAGCTAAAAAACCATTATTAATCACAATAATTACTACCCATGATGACGCTAATGGACAGCTCGAAATATTTATCAAATATCAAGAGAATTATATGAAAACTTGTGGATTTTATATTATAATTAATAGTGCACCATACTGTAAAAAAAAAAAACTAATTAAAAGTTATTAAACATATAGGTGAATGCATGTTTTATATTCACAAACATCAACTTTTTTTTTTATATTTTACTTATTTGTATACAAAAGATGATATATAAAACTATATATTTTTGTTTAAAATAAACGCTGAAAAAAGAAGAAAAAAAAACAAACTAATAATACAATATATACTGTATATATATATATATATATATATATATATATATATATATATTTGTTTATTTATTTATTTAATCAATGTATAGGGGGTGGGAGGGTGAGGGAGAGAGAGATTATAAAAAAAAATTATAGTTGTAACAATAATAATACAATTAAAAGGAAAAAAAAACAATCACATTACACTATAATTTAAAGTCTTGCCTTTTCTTATTAGTTTTGCAAAGATTATTTTATTTTATAGTAAGTATTCTTTTAAGTACACAACGATAAATTTACATTAATTTAATAATCACAAAATGGGATTAATTTATTTAAAACATTTCCATTTTTGGAATTTCTTACTAAACTTATGGTTATTTTGAGATTATAAAATTATGAATAGTATTTATTCGTTCCATATAACCCCATTAAAAAATCAATACTTCAATTTCTATATTTTAAAAAAATATTTAAATATAATTTTGTATATACAAGAAGATTCATTTTTAGAATGATTTAACTTCAAGGGGAAAAGTAAAGACTTATATCGAGTTAACTCTTTGACAGAATATAATAAAGAATAAAAAAGGCTATTAACGTCTAACATTTTATTCCAAGGATATTCAAATAAAGATAATAACGCTCTGTCTAGATTTACAAATTTCTTTTTGCTCTGCCAATCTTCATATAAACTGTGAAGTCGAAGTATTTTATTCCTTCATATTTTAGGATTTAGACATGATTAAATATTTAAGTAGAAATCAATTTGATTAAAAAAACTCAAATGTGTTCCACGTGAACTTCAATATATATGTTTTTGTTTTAAAGAACAGGTATGGTAGTTTAATGTAATTAAAAGCTAAATCAACTATTATCAGGTATGCTAGTTTAAACTAATTAAAAGCTAAATATGATGTTTTCAGTTAATAATATTATACTTGTTTCGTCTTAGTTTTTACACCATTTTAAAGATAATCAGAAACTAGAAAGAATATATATTCATATTTGGTAGAAGGCTTATATATATATATATATATATATATATGTGTGTGTGTGTGTGTGTGTGTGTGTGTGTGTGTTTTGTGGGGGGGGGGTTGACAGTGACGTAAATATTTTCTAAAGGAATAATTTTCAATATATTTCCACAATTTTAGAACCATTGTTATATAATTTAATTTGTACACATTTCATTTAAAATTTAATTATAAATTCAAATATTTAAAATTAAGTCAAGGAAAACCTACTCCAATATCTCCACGAAATAACTAAGGGAAGTTCGGAGTTAATACCTGATCTTTAGGGAGTACATATACAAGGCACTTAATGCTTTTGTGGTAGTTAATTGCTTAAGGCAACTAATTACTTAAACATCACCACCCGGTAGCTGAATCTTTATACCCTGCTTCTTATCAATATTTTCCTGCAGAGTTGAACACTCTTTTTCTAGTCTACCGAGAAATACCGTTACCGAAGGATCGCCGCTCAACAGGATTCGGTGTTGGAAAAGTAGACGTCGAATATTTAACTGGACAGTGATGATAACAGCTTCGTGTTTCTTGTCCTTTGTGGTTTTTAGTCACACTAAAACCTCTTTCTCATCATACATTATAAGTTCAATAAATTGAGTCACAACTAACTGTTTTAGACCGCTGGATCCCAGCGAGACTTGAGGAATGCAGTCACTTCGAATAAAGGTATTAAGATAGGACTGAATCTACCACCTATCATGAAAATACCGTCACAAAATATTTGTTTCTTTTCTTTTTCTTTTTTTTTTTTTTTAATGCATTATCTGTAGTGTAACAATAATTATTTTCACCGAATAGAATTGAGGAGGTATTACACAGATTAAAATGTTTTTGTCGTCAAATTTTCCCCTCTTTTTTTAACTACTCTGTTAACAAAATATGTGTAAAAGCTTTACTATTATTTAAAAAATTAATAAATTTAATAGTAAAAACTAATAAAAAAATTTAAAAAATACTACAGAAATGATTTTCACGATTAAAAAACTTCACATCCTATTGTTGTTTACTTTTATTAAATTATTAATTTTACATTACTTGTACATTGTACTTCTACTTAGTACTAAGTAAAAATAAAAAAATATTATTACTATTAATGTAAGGAGAAATATGTGTATCATCTAAGCCGATATTCTTTTGCTTTTTTTTTAGTTATGCTTTCTTATTTTTTTTTATAGATTTCTATCCCTTGGTTCAGCTTTTTTTGCCAAATAACTATTATTTTATTGCTTCTACGATATATAATGTTCTGTAATGAAATTTAATTAAATTTATTATATAACAAAGGGGTTTTGCCAGATAATTAAAAACTTGTACAATTTGCACGCTCTTTCCTTACATATTTACTGTATAGTGTTATCCCAATATATTTGAATATACAGATATTTTTTGATACATTTTAAATATATATATATATATATATATATATATATATATATATATATACATACACAAAAAACATTTACAATTACGTATACTCTTTGTTTTTCTGTAGTTTGTATACTCTTAGCATTATATACTAACATTACCATTGAAACAAAATTGAACAAGTAATAACAAATTCTTATGAGAGGAGAGCAAATTCTAACCAAAGATGATTAAACCTAATGGAATTGCCAAACGAAAATATAAGTTTAATGAAGCAAGTGACGCAGATGGATAGCTTGGTCTGAATTCATTTCCTGCTCTACTGGATACGTTAGTGGAAATAATAATAGTAATTACATTAAGTGACACAGATGGAATTACAAACTGTTATCAAAAAAGATATTACTAATGAATATAAACACATGTATTTTTTATAGAAGGATTACAATAAGTTGTACACGTATTATTGTAACTCAAATGATTCCAAATATTCATTCTCAATGTTGCATCTTTTACCTTAACTTTTTATTTTAAATAAACAATGGCAATTATGTTATTGCGATTGTATTGTTGAGATGGTTATTTTAATACTAGTATAATAATTTACTTATTTATTAAGAATAGTGTTCTGAAAAAATTGTGGAAGCTGTTTCATGGTACTGGGAAAAGGAGGAACCATTTTATCGGTACCCGAATCTGCACTGATAGGGACATTTATTCAGCACAACAGGAAGTTCCTGAGACAGGTCGTGATTACATAACATGACTATGTCCGTAGTCACTTAAATAAGGTGGAACTACTATCATGGTTCGCCTAAGCAATGCTATAAAATTGACACTACTATTTTCATACCCGTGTACATTCGTCCTTTGTTACATTTAACTCTAAAACAAGATTAATCCTCTTAACTTTAGTTGAAATAATCGTGTTGCACTAATAGTGTAAGATAACACTTCTTTCTTTACCAGTAAATTATATTACTTGCATACTATTTTCCTATTATTATTTTCATTTTTGTTCCTACTAAACGAGAAATGTTTCTAAAGTTTTTTTATTGGGATTCTTTTATTTAAATTTTAGTTTTACTTTTTGAAAGAATACAAAAAAAAAAAAATACGTGAGTTTAAAATAACATATATCCTATGTTGATTATTAGGTACCTAATATGATTAATTTTAAATTACACACACACACACACACACACACAACACACACACACACACACACACACACAACACACACACACACACACACACACACATATATATATATATATATATATATATATATATATATATATATATATATATATATATATATATATAACTACCGTCGTTGGTACATAATAATCTCTTAAAATAGACTACTAATCTTTTTATTGTACAAAAATTTATTTAAATGTATTATAATAGTATATAGAATTTGCTAAGAAGGAACTGTCCTGAGCGACTTTTAAAAGTGCACTGGATAACTTACTAAACTACAAAACGTCCAAGTGCACTGGAAATACAAAATTCTTACTCAACTTATTCAAATAAAACTTATGTCTATTGCGTTTACTCGTAGTTATGCTAAATATTGTTCATATAACTAATACATACTACACTAAACTGCACAACACTAAATATACATTTCTACATGATAATTATGTGACGAATATATATATTATAATAATAATAATAATTGTATACTTGTGAAATCACGGGTTCAATTTGATTTCATTCAATTCAAATGATTTCCGGTGATTCAATTTGATATTCGGTTAGACTAAGCTGTTTCATCTCGCCATAAGATTAATTAATCATTATGCTCAGTGGGAGCGATTTTAATTTGTCAACACATTATTTTCGTGTCAAAAAAGTTTACCTTTGTTGTGTCTTCGGAATCTAAATACGTCACGAATATTATTTTGGAGGACCGTTATGTGGTTTGTCCGCTGCGACGAAAACTATAAGAGGTTTACTGGTTAACCTGCTTTCTTGAAACATTGAATGACTTCGCAGGAAGTTGTTCTGTTTTTATAGAAGGGTTTCTTCAACCAGGTGCATTTATTCTGAGGTGAAGTCTTCAATTCAAAAGGCATTATAGACGTGTTATAATTCATGAATAAATTAAAAAGTTTCTCTAAATTTAAAAAGCTTCTATGTAGTTATTATTTTGAAGGAAACTGGTGTTGTATATCTTCTATTATTTTCGTGTGATATATTTAAAATATAATGGTTTTCGCTATCAATTTCTACAGCGCTCATTTTAGTTAAAACAGGCGACATTTCAATAAAACAAAGTTGTAGCAACATGTAACTTTAGTATTGGTAAATGAAGAGAGTATTTAAATTTAAAAAATACTTCAATTTGGTGAAAAATTGGTGAAGCCAAAAATAAGAAATTCAAAGTAAAGTCAAAAATCGTTGCTATTGCTGTAGGCAATTCTTCGCCTAAAAGACTTTATTGGCCTTTATTACTTCACTTAATCAATCAGCTCCGACTGATGGCCTATATTTCTAGGATCGTTAAATTATGGATCAGCGAGTTTTAAATTTACTATTCAATTTTTATTTTATTTTCCATTTAAGAAAGAACGGAAGCAATCCTATCCAAATTAATAACAATAGTTTTTCTGGGTATAAGGAGTAATCAAGATGGAATAGATTTTATTTATTTTTTTTTTGATGTCAGTGTAAACTTTAGAGATACCATATAAAGTTGCATTAGAATCTATGATGTAGATATACAAATGTACAGCACAGATTGTAGTCATTAATTACCATACAATAAAATAGTTCTAACGATTTTAATTGAATTTACATAGACTACAGATTGTAACGTTAAGCGAAAATATTACAAAACTAAATCCACCTAACCGTCCCAAGTAAGTGAAGGTATTATACACTCCTAGATCATACAATTTATCAGATGAGCTAAAATGTAGTTTTCTGTTGAGACGGCAGGTAGAGCAACAAGTGTCTTTGTAAAAACAAAATTCAAAAATATAAACATGTCTTCGTAATAATATATTGTCTGTTTCGACCTTTCATGTTTTTACTTAAAATGTATCATAAGTCAAATAACTAAAGTACCGTGAGTTTGCTTTAATTAAAAAACAAAACATATATGACTATTAATTTCGTAGGTCTGATCATGTCTACTATACAAAGTTATGAAAAAGTACAGTTTAATCGATGAACGTAAAAATACACTTTACATATAATATTAGTAACCAAAATTCTCTTTCTGATCATCCTAGATATCCATGTTATAAAAAAAATTGTATGTTGATGAGATTCCTTTGTTGCAGGCAGGCATAATTTAATAAATAGTTTTTTAAAACTCTGTTGGTTACTATAGTTTTAGGCAGATTTAACTAGTAGTATATTTAACTATTTGCTGAATATATTACCTTTATTCATGTTATAGAAGTTTAGAGTTTCATTTTTTTTTTAAAGAAGAAAGTAAATTGAAACCTACGTAATCTATCCTATTTTTATTGTCATTGTCATTTTTTTAACAATTCTAAACGTGTCCAAGTTAATTACCAACAACTTCATTTAACAGCAACCATTCAATAAGTATCCTTCTTCTACCGCGAATATTTTGAATTCCTTATAATACGATATCATGTGATAACACAAAGAAAATAACATCCAACTTCACTACACTTTTATTTCAACATCCAACTTCTATATTTATAAAAACTGTAATCGATAGTAAGGGACTATGTTACTCTGTCAACATAGTAATATTGTGTATATATATATATATATATATATATATATATATATATATATATATATATATATATATATATATTAATTACCTAACCAGACCTAGTAAAAGAACTACAGGTATTGGAAGGACTCTCTAAATATATAGTTAGTTACCTTACCAGACCATCAGTTCATTTACTAGGTCTGGTTAGGTCAATATAAACGGATATTTAACCTGTCAAAAGAAATGTAATGCGCAAGCGTCCAACGTTATGCTATTATTGGAATCTCACACTTTTCGACTGAAAATGAGCGACGTTCGAAAAGTTTCTTTTGGTCCAAGTGATGAACTATATTTTTCGCTATACTGCAAATAATATATATTAAAAAAAAACAATTTCACAAAAACTAAAATTTTATAACCTGTTTACCTTTAAATCGACGGTAACAGCTGTTTTAACGATTATTTACAATCGAGAGTATCGGTTGTTTTTATAGATGCTTTACAATCGATAACTATGTCGTATAAACGAAGTACCCGCTGATGACGTCGACCTCAGCTGATGTTTTTAGGTCCTACTTCTTAAAAGAACAACAATCTCAATGCATGTACTGAAAATAGCTGTTTTTGAAGCAGTATGACGAAAAAAAATCGTTTTAGGAAAAAACACAAAACCTGTACATCACTTCTTCTTAGTATACATTTTTTTATTATTATAAAAAATGTCGCTTTTTCTATAACTTAAAACTACAAATTGCCACTTACGAAAAGATCTATAATTACATAGAATATTTATACAGGAAAACATTTGATTGACTTATCCCTGTGTTTTCTAAAAACAATAGGTAACTCTTCAGCAAAGCAAGGGTGTTTTGGGTATACGCCTCGATTTTCTTGAATTTATGTTCAGGACTCAACAGCCTTAGTATCTAGTTCCTTTTTTTATATGCGTAAATAAACCCACACATATATTTCTATTTTTTATTTTTTTATTGTGTATTTTTTTTTCCACTGTAATAAAAATTGATTCTGGATCCTCACTTGTGTCCTCAATCATATTAATTTTCTAGTAAACATAGTAGCATGATTTAAATTTTCGTTTAATAATCTTGGCCTATTATAAAGGAAAAAAACTATCAATATGTACAATGGTCGCATTTACTCAAACCTCTAAGGCATTATATCTCACCCTTGAAAATGTACCCATTATTTGCCGAATGTTTAGGCATGTGTTTTGGTAAGTTTGTAATTTGATTCTCTTTTTAGTGATGAAAGTATGCATTTTTTTTTTTTTTAATATTCGTAATAATCAAAAGAAATCATTTTCAATCAGATTTCATAATGACGAAAAAAAACAACTTTATCTCCGCACGTACTTAAAACTAACAATGATCATTGTATTGAGCTCCTACTAAATCCAGAAAACTAACAATTTTCCGACAAATAAAAAATTTACTAAGTCGTATTGACAGTTTTAAATGTATTTTTTCTATAAATGATATTTTATATATTAAACCAATGTTCGTCTATTACATCAGTTTATCAGATATCTTTTATATAGTGGTAAGATTGCAGGCTGCTATTGGCGTTAACCAATATATTATTATTTTTTAAATAACAAAATATAACGTTTTTAATAGATAGATTCCAACAATTAAAATCTCAATTTTTAGAAATTACTTTAACTACTGTTACCGAGAATTTTATTTTTATAATTTTTTGGAACCAGGCTGGTAACATGTTTGAAAGAAACGAAGAGATTTTTCAACAGACCTGTAATTTATTTACGTAACAATAAATTAACCATTTACACAAAAAACTGTAAATATAGGTTAACAATTCACTTATTTAATTTTTCTAACAAAACAAGTTTATGCAATTAACAAAAGGATTAAATTTTATATAGTTATATGCCCCCCCAAAAACATTTAATTTGACTTCCCCCCATGCAAACAGTTACAATTGAAATTTTAAAAAGACAAGAAACATTTCCTGTAATATATTATTGATAAAGAAATTTAAGTTCAAAAGGTATATTAAAACTAACAAAATTTCAATTACTAAACTACATATAAACTATTACAATTTCTATTTATTAAATTTCTTAATACTAAGTTGGCCAACTGAAAAGAAAGAGATTAGTTTTGAACTTGTTTTTTTTTAAAAAAAGGGTAAATTTATTTATTAAGATCATTTAAAAAAAAAAAAGAAAAAAGGAAAATTAAATTTTTATTGACGTCAATATCTAATTTAGAAAAATAACCCCTTTGGGGTCGTGCATGCTATCCCATCCGTATTTTAATTTAAAGTTTTGTACATATTTTTTAATTTACAAAGAATAATCGCCAAAGTTAGTTCACCTCATTTTTAAGTTTTTTTTAACAGACACAGTTTGAGTTCATATTCTACCTTAGTAAGGCACACTTTCAAAAAAGGTCGTTCATAACTTGAACTTTTGCGAGTTACGAGGTCCTGAGTTCTGTTTAAACTTGAAAATACTGCTTAAGTTAAAGTTTTTGTTCTCTCAACCTTGAACCAGCTTTTGCTGCACAAAACACATGTGACTTGTTAAGAAAGGTTTAGGCAATCTTAGACAGGTTCTTTAACAAGATATTTCCATGTAATGAAGTTACTTTCAAAAGTAATTAAAATATTTTCACAAATTACAAAAAATGTTTTCACAAAGATATTAGAAAATGAGTTTTCATAAATCAAGAAACAAAGATAGCTTGGTTTTTGTCTGAAATCTAAACTGGTACAAATTGCAAGTAAAAAAAAAAAAAATAATAATAATAATAAATTAATTAAAAATGAAAGATTGATTAATTAATACTTTGATTTTATAATTATCTTAAAGATTATAATTTGATTTTAAGCTAATTTTAAAATGAAGAATGATTACTTTACTTTTATAAGAATTAGGCTATGTGAATTTAAGTTTTTCAAAAGAACTTACTGATAATTCAAAAATTTAATTATGATTGAATTACTTCTAAACTGTACATAGCTGTAATTAAAATTAAAGGATATACATATGATTTAATATGGTTAACTTAAAATTGTTACCTGGAGTTTGTTGACAAGAAAGCTTACGAGGTTTTAACATGAAGAAACGTCATCCATGAATATTCGATGAAACTGCACATTTATGAACTTAAGGTACTTTTTCATTCGATACATATTTTAAAATCAAGTTTTCAAATTTTAATTTTGATGACGAGCCGAAAGAGATTGAAGAAAAACATTTTTACGTTTCACATCATGTGATTGTGCCGAAAATTTAGATGAGCACGTTATTAGACTCTGTACGTAAGTGACTCAAGGTTAAGAGGAGAAAGTCGCGTGACACATCGTCCGTCATTGCCTTGAGAGTTGACAACCAGATTGCAGCACTCTGCAGATGATCTTATTAGAGCAGTCTAAAATTAATCTACACTGTAGGTAATTTATGCTCTACAGTCTGTTGATAATTTAGACTCCCGTTACACTACTGAATGCATCTAATCAAAATTTTCTATTGTTGGATCTGATTCTACATCCAACACTCACACAGATCACATCTTCCTTAAGGAGGATAGCCGAAAGACTTACATATGCAACATAATGACCGTTGAAGCTCCAGTTACTTAGCGGTGGAAAGTGGAAGGTCCATCATAACGTCGATTCGGTGATTAAAACTGATTAGTATAAAACAGTAAGTTATACTAGTCGTTCTCAATCTATTTAGTAATGGAATATTTTTATCGAATTATAGGGTGAAAAAGAGAAAGAAAGAATGTACTAAAAGAGCACGTCAAGTGTGCATGCAAAAAAAAAGTTAGTGAATGCATGGAACTATTCGTTGTTAATTCATTTTTAAATTCCGATGCACAACATAACATGCACTTAATAATGCAGTACGCGACTACCTTTTATATTCAGTATTTGATAATTTATTATTTTTTTCTGTTATGACCGTTCGCGATAATTAAACTTCTATAGTGTTAGGTGCGATAAAGTAGTTTCGGTACAATCCCGGGGTTGTCAACCGCGAAAGAAGAATATGGTGGCATCTACTTCCCCGGTAGGTAACTTGTCGTAGCGCCAACCTATACACTTACACATATACTTATACAATTTGTTGTATTTACACACAACACACACTCTTTATAAGAGGGTCTTTCACTGGTACACACAAGACTGTATTAAAACAACTTTCACGTAATGGTATTTGTGTTTTATTTATTAGCCTTATGTTAGACGTAAGATTAAATTAAAATTTTGAATTGAGTGTGATAAAGAGATAAACTTAAAAATATTTTTAATGGTATTTAAAACATCTCCAGTACACAAAATAAAATTTTCGATTATTGTATTGTATTAAAATTCAACATGTTCTTGATTATTTGATACACTTTTTACTAGCCTACAAAACTCTCCTTTTGTTGAACAACACGTGACATAATCTGGTATTAGGTTAAAAAATCTTGGAGCAAGAAAAAATGCAATCAACCCACGCCATGATCACAAAAAAAAATTGGAATATAGGATTGGTATCCAAGCATACAATATATGGAAACGAGTTTTTAAAGACATAAACGAGTTTTTCATTACTGTTAAGACCGAAGGTTCTTAGTGGAATTGCATGTTTAAAGATTAAACATATATTTTTATACATTTATTTTGTAACATCTACTTTTTATTAGTCTAGCCGACCAATGGTTTCGCCTGCTAAGGCTTTGACGAGGCTGTATTACATACAGAATGAAGTTAAAATGCATTAAAGAAAAAAACTATTTATTCTCATTTAGAAAAAAATCAAAAAATTTACATTAGTATTTTCTTTTACTTAGAATCTTTAAAATATGCAACTAACTATTTTGAAAAACGAACTTGTCCAACTATTCACAAAACCGTACAAACTTACAGAAAATGGTGACACATTACATCTAAAATAGTAGGTAGGATCAGTTGACATTTCATAGTCTCTGATGTAGTTTCACAAGCAATAAATACAAAAGTTTAAACTTGTTCTGTAATCATTACCGTAAAGCAAATCGCAGTAGCTAAACAAATGTATATGTAATAAATATTATTCGTTACACAATGAAATGGTTTAATAATAATTGCAATGTCGAATTGGCTAGTAATTTTGATTAACGTCAGTAATACTGTAAAGAAATAAATGAATTACAAATGTTTAACAAAAATAGTTTACATTATTGGTTCTATTTGGCATTATGTAAAATACTACGAAATAATTTAAGAATTACCGTGTTTTTAGTTTTAGTAATATTATGAAACATTGAAAATATACATATATATATATATATATATATATATATATATATATATATATATATATATATATATATATATATATATATATCAGTGCTAAAAGCCTTGTACGCATGGGCCCGTTTTTTTCCATTTAATTCATTGTATCTGCTCTACTATATAAATTAGACACTACGGCATTATTTATATTAATTGAATATAAATCACTGAGTGTTTTCCTTTTTTAAATTTTTCGAAAATATCATTCACTGACTCACAAAAAAATATGAAATCGATTTTCAACTCCATTTCTTCCACCACTAATGATTATATGCCAATTTAAAAATAAAGGGAAATATCCGCGATCACGTGTTCTTTATAATGATCTTTTTACGATAATTCTGAGATGAAAATTGAGATCAGTATAAAATCTCAAATGTAACATTATTCTTATGCGAGACGAATCCAATATGGCGGAGGTGGAGCAGAGCCTAAATTAGTTTTTAATACAGATTTGTTTTTGCCGTAAAGAGGCTTTGGACAGATTCTGTCATTGCCAGCTCATCAGCCATTTCGTTACCGCCAATGTCTTATAATACCAACGCACCTCCCCCTCGTTGAATTAACAGTTTTCCAAGGTTTGTCAACACTCCACACGAGAAAGATAAGAATTCATATCATCTTAATCACCTTAATGGCAACTTGATCTAATTATTATATGCGTGTTGGCATATCTTTACCACACAGATTTTGGGCATTCCAGTATAGTTACAACTTCTGTTGCAAGTTTACACAAATAATTAAGATCTTATTTCGGACAACTTTAATGTTTAGTTTTAGACTCTTGTTATGCAAAGAGAAGAAAACTTTAATTTACAATTCGTAAAAGTCATAAACTCATTATAAACTATAAAATTTATCATCAAACGTGTATGTGTTTTTTATAAATATGATTACTTATAACATTGTTATTTTACAATTATTTAAATATAAAAGATATAAAATGAGCAGCTTTACTCAAAATCTTAGTATTCAAAAGTTCAATAGTTCGTAACTCTTCTTTTGGCTATTTTAAGAACACTTTTGTGTGAACAAAAGAAATAGGATCTAAAACTATACAAACTGAATATAAACAATCAGGATATGATCTCTTACCATACAATTGATGATGGATTGTGATTTAAAAAATGCATTTATATTGCTTTATAAGTTCTTTCGTTCACAGTTTTGAATTTGTTATTATGCGCTTTAATCAACTTTGAGAGAGTTGCAATTTTCGTTGGCTAATATTCGGTGGAAATAATCTGGATGAATTAGATCTGAATTGTGAAATTACAATCTTGAGGCAATTCCTGAAGGGATAGATAGTTTTATATTTCAGTTTCCATGGTTCTAACAAGTTAATATGTAATAAAAAAACAGTTTTGGGGTAATTATGTTGGGTATCAAAAAATTAATGTAACATTTTTTAGAAAAACCTAAATTATCCAAAACAAAATTTTTATCACTGTTTTTGAAGATATACAAAAGTGTTGTAATATAGTTTTGATTAATAGTTGATAAAAACAAATTAATTTGTTAAATTTTTCAAAAAAAAAATTTACGGAAAAAGGAAAATAGTTAAACCTATTTGAAAAAAAATCTCAAAAAATAGTAATATTATGCAAAACACAACTTCAAATTATCAAATTATCATTTCCTTCAGAAAGAATTTACAGTAGTTGTGTAGTGAAATAAAAAATAAGATCTAAAAAGCTTTGAGTTAATAGGTCAGGAATCACAAAATCGTGCCTTAGCAGAGGCAAAAATTTTATGGTATCGTTATGAGTTAATCTGTATTTCTTTTCTTGTAAATAGTTAACTCAGGTACCACCAGTTTCAAAAGAAGGTAAGGTCAACGAGTGAACTAATTTAAGATATTTATTTTAAATTGACATGACCATTCTTTCCAGGTCCATTAGGCATACGATCTTCTGAATTTTGTTAATTTTCCCGTTTGAATTGTACAATACCTAACAAATTAAGTTCACAGAAATAATTTCAATTCACGCACTACGCCTATCACAATGTCATTTTAGTACACAAACAAGCCTGAGTAAAACGGTAACTTGCAAGTCAGAAATAATAACCTAAAATGAGCTCTAAAACGTATTGAGTGGTAAAGATCTAAATTTCTTCTACGAAATAGTGTAAGGAGCGGTTACAAAATATCTATGTAGGTATTCGATATATCCTATTTAGTAAAGTGCAACGAAAGAAAAACGAGCCTGGTTCGGTTTGGTTACTACTTCGTAAAAATATATATCTCGTAATCTGTAACAGATAGAATGATTTGGAAAGCACACATCAACAGAGAAAGGTTTTATCTACAAAACAGCGTTATGGTCGATCTGTTTGACAGGAAAATAGATTTGTGAATATCTGAGAAAGAATGGCGTCATTCTGTTTACAACCGCACAGTTCAAATCTTTGATATTAGGGCCTACGCATTAAAATATGCAAACTTTAGCATTTTTTAAAAATATTATTTATAACGTTCTGTGGTATTTTTTGCATGATTATGCATCTAGAGATTATTAGCTTTCCAACGGAATTTTATTTATTGCGATAGAACGATCGTAAGTGGGCGAATGTTGAATTGCAAAAACACATGTTTTTAGGGTCGAATAACTAACAAAGCGGCACCGCTCTGGTCGTTGTCGGGTCGATTAGCAGTTGAAGGCTATGTCTATTATAATGTATGAAAAGTTATGTTCCTACTTATGCCTAATGTCGAGTGTTCCAAAATTCATTCCTATAGGAGGAGGGGAGTTTCAGACTATTCTATTATAGAAGTTACGTGCACCAGAGTATATCCACGAAATAAATAGTGCCACCAAACCATAAACACACTCATTTACATAATACACTCATTTTGCACGAAGCCCGCATTTTGAGTGCATAATGCACTCAAGCCCGCACGAAGAAATTTCAAAACACGCAGTGTGACGCTGAAAATAGTTAATGACCCTAATCAAGCCGACCTAGTGGAAATGATTCCATATGCTAAGGAAAACCAAGGAAACAAATATATACTGACAATGATAAATTGTCTGACAAAATTTGCGATTGCAGAACCATTGAAGACAAAGTCTGCTCTAGACGTAGGCGTTAGAACCGACATTGAAAAAACATGGTATGGATAACTTTCAGACCGATCAGAGGAAGGAATTTTTCAATATGCACGTGAAGAGATTAATGAAAAATACAACATAAATCACTATTCCATTTTTTCAGACAAGAAAGCGTTTATGGTGGAGCGTCTGAACCGTACTTTGAAAAATATAATGTGGCGTGAATAATTCACGGCAAGCGGTAGTTCCGAGTGGTTAGATCGGCTAAAAAACGTAGTAAAGACATTCAATAACACTGTGCACAGTACCATTGGCATGTAACCCGCTCAAGTGCTGAAAAAGCATGAGAAAATGTTACTGGACAAAATAGTACGCAAGAGTACAAAAGCATTGGCGCGATTTAAAGTGGACGACAAAGTTAGAATATCGAAATTTAAAAAGACTTTTGCTAAACTATACAGGGAAATACTAAAGAAATTGGTTATTACACATTCACGGATCGATCAAGCAGGACGATCTCAATTTACAACACATTTACAACGTTCAAGTAAACACTGATATGGTGTTTAGTGCTTTTAAAAACATTTGTGCATCCCCGTAGAAGGATAAACATGGATTCATTGTAATGGTATCACACTGCGTATGTGTTTCAATCTAAAACTATATGTTTTAAATTATATTTTAAATAAATAAGGATTTTTGTTACCATTTTTTTAAATATTCATGAATGAATAATTTATTTATTATTGCATCAATTAATTAAATGATTTATATCACATTTTAGTATTGTTTATTCCGTTCATTTCTATTCTAAAATAACTTTTGAATAGAATTTAAGAATTTAATAAATATAAAATATGTGGTTTCTTTACATAATAACTAAGTAGTATTTTTACATGGGTCTTAAGAGATTAAATATAGGATAGCTTTAGTATTACAGCCATTATGAGTACATAGTTATTAATTGTAAAGTTAATATAATCTGTAAACCGTTAAAGGATTACAAACTCATGAAAGTTTACTAAAGCTTCATCTTCTGTGGTTTACTTGCATGTTCATTTAACCCCATTATTACTTAAAGAGAAAACGTTATCTTGATAGATTGCATTATGTTCTAACAATTGCAATAATCAAAGTAATACTTACAACATTATATTTTCTAAATGCATGATTTATATATGTTTATGAACAGTAAAAGATTATTGTTTGCTAATTTTTTTCTAAAAAATATTTATAATAAATATGTAAAGAATATATTTTTAACAGGTTTACCCTAAAGTTAGGGTACTTTTAGATCTCAACTAGTTTTGTTGCTTTAATTGACAGCTTCAAAGTAATATTTAAACTCAACTAAACAACATAAAGTACAGTCATTTGGAATAGTTGGAATAATAACTTTATACTCTACTAATTATAACATCTCGTATATTAGATCACTACTTGAAATTTAAAAAAGTGACACATTTTAGGTTAGTGTTGGGTCACTAGTGCATATATTTTGATTATATTAATTTCGGTAAAAATCTTCATCTTTGTTCATATTTTTGGAAGTTTTGAAATTTAAAATTATTTTAATTAAATTCAAAAGTGATTATTTAAAATTAACATTTAAATCTCTTGAAGTAAATAGTGTAAAATCAGAATGTATCAAGTAAATAATTCTTTCTCTTAATTATGTTCAGGCCTAAAATTTTTTATACATAATTCGAACTATTTGTTTAAGTAAATAGTAGTTTCATAATTTATTCAAATAGGTATGAAATTTACTTTTTTTTTCGTCAGCCACTCCCAAGGATTTAAAAAATAGTTTTGAAGAAATCGTTTCATTCCAATACACAAGATGGAAATATGACTGATTATTGTCATTACTATTGTAAATTTTTGAACTTTTTTAAATATCGTAATACAGATTATCATATATGATAAATTGTTAATTTATAGCACCCAAGGTTTGTGATGAGATACATAGCCTCAAATTGTCTAAAATGTTCTTAGTGAAATTATTATTTGAAAGTAATTATACTCCATACTATTTGAATAATTGTACTTAGTTTTGCAAAAACATACTATAATTGGTTAACAGTAAAAGTACTTCCAATATAACATTAATATTATTTCATAATAATATAAGTGCGTAACTGCCCAAAAAAATTTATTTATATATTATTTATTGCCTAAGAAGCTACAACAGGTCTAGATCAGGATTGCTTCTTCAATTTACGTTTTCAACGTGATATCCAATGCAAATATATAATAATAAGATTATAATAATATCTATATTTACAGTGTTATCTACAATTACTCTAAACATATATACAGTATAAATACAGTAGCAGTACATATCAATATGATGTTCATTATAAGTAGTTATTTCAGTTTTATTTTCAGCCTCCTAACTTTTTGAAATATCCATATACTAGTCTGAACATAATTTGAACTACATTTTCAGATATTGGTCATCGTAAAACTGATATGTTACCATGCATTTCTTAATAGGTACGTTACATTGCTTAACTTTATCACATAAACAAACACAATTAGCAGTGTCATAAGGGTATTTTATATCACTAGCTTTATGCAAAGTGAAATATAACAACACGACACGTATGAAACTAAATAGATGTTTTGTGTATAATTGAAGTTTAAACAAACCGATTTATCTGCAAAGATCGATTGGTAATAGGTAAGAATTGCGTTCCTTTCTCTGTTCTACATGTGATATCTATATTTTGTAGAACACAAATTATGTCGTTGGTGTTATTATAATATATAGATTTACTGACATTGCTGATTATTGAAACTCATTAATCACTACTTTGGTGTGCTAAGTTTAAATTTGATATTTTTTTTTAAACTGTACTTTATATACACAAAAATCGAAATAATTCAAATTTAATAACATTAATAATAAATTATCATAACCAATTATAATTGTAAGAGGGATAGCGTCAAAATTCTTTAACACGAATAGACCCATTGTTGCAGTACTTTATTCCTATTTCATAAATGACAAAAAAATTATTTTTAGGTGAACAATGAAATAATTTAGTTATTGCTTTGTTCAAACAATATATAATTATAATACTTTCTTCTCCGAATTATAAAACGTATGAATTAACTATATGCAAATAAAATGTTCCTACGAGATATGAGAAACTACTGTGAGGGGATTTTAAAGGATAACGTAAGAATTCTCTTTCATAAACTTGGTAATTATTTTGAAATAAGTGTATAATCATTACAAATTAGCACAAACTGCTTATTATGTATGTATTCGTCGTTTGATATCATGTAATCAAGTATAAATTTATCATATAAAAAGTACGTTTTACTGAAACACATGTATTACATAAAAGTCACTTATTTTTTTGAAATACCACTTAAACTGTGCACCGAGTTGAACCTTGTTTTATTTATTTTGAAATAGCCTATTACATACTGTTAGTTATTTATATAATAATGTATAAATAATAACTATATTACATACCATATGACACCTAAATAAAACAACGTTAACATTATGAAAATGTGTTTGTATTAAAGATTTGAGGCCGTTTTTTGTTAAAATAATATTTCCCTATAAAAGGTCGCATATATATATAAATTCTATGTATTGTTTTTTTTTATATATATATGATTTTATAAATATTAAAATTATCTTAAATTACTATTTACATAGTAAATAAAAAGTCGCTAAAAAATATGTAGATTTGAATAAAATAGCAGATTCAGGTGGGTCTTGTTAATATGTATTACGGTTTAATGTGGCCAAACTTTAGTATTTCCCCTTCATTATCTTTCTTAAACGATATTTCCACATGGATCGTCATGAACGTTAAACAAAGCTTATAAAGCTTTGAAGTTTTGATGTGTTTGCTTCAACTTTACTCTTCCGGCCACAAAGAAAACAACTCTCTAAAATCAATGCTGTTTTATTACTTATTGAAGGCCAAACGCCCCTGACTTTATTGTCGGATGTATTTTGTATTTTATTAAATAAAAATTAACTTCAAAATATAAATCTATTTAAAGTCATCAAGCATATTTCAAATTTACTATACGTGTGTTTTGCTGAATTTCAATTCTTTGTTCATTATTGTTTTAGGTATTTTATGAAGTTACTCATTGGTATAAAGGTTACACAGTTAAGCGAATTTGAAGTGTAAAGGTTTTTCCAGTTCCCATGGTATCGAAAATCCAAATTTATGTCTGTGTTTGATTACAAAATATTGAAGAGAAATTTTAGTTAATTATAAAGTAAAATTATATATCAAAGGCGAAAGGAGAGTTACGTCTGCCAATTAAAGTCAGATATATTATCCAAATTCACTGTTAGTCCAAAATTAAATTTACATATTAAAAAGAAAAAACCCCTTATTTAAAATTGCATATAAGCACCTACGTGTTCTTGTATTTAAACTAAGATACTGGACAAGAGAATAAAGATTATCAAATGTCAGAATAACTAAAGTAGGCTTCACACACTATTTATGCCTAAACAATAATGAATATATGTGCCCATATTCTCTTTATTCCATTTTATAATTACTACTATTTATCCAATCGTAGAATAATAATACCTTTTTATTATACGAAATGAACACATGGAAGTCGACAATATTTGTTATTTTTTCTTGCTATTGTAAAATACAAGTTTCAGTTACAGGTAATAAATCGTTTGATATTTTAAATGTAACCTAACCTAACGTTTGACTTTACAGGCCAATCTTGTTTCTCAATTGATATTGAAAGGTTTCCCTCCGCCATTTCCCTCGTTCATTGAACCACCTAAGGCCAACAAGCAGAGTGCTTTAGATGTTCGTCAAATAAGGATCCATAATAAACGCCGAGTTTATTTATGTCCCTATGTACCAAAGCCCTCCCATCTTTGGATATCTAGACCCTTTTGGGTGAGGGTCCGATGACTCGAGGATGATTTGCCCCGCACTCCGATTATTAAAATTAAATAATTATTCCAAAAGCGCCGTGTAAATACGCTACTGGCAACGTACGGTAGCTCGTTGTGCAAATTTAAGCAGACCCCTCAATGTAACCTGTGATTAAAAAATATGACAATTATTTACCATTAATTAAACTAGTTAATTAGTTGTAATTTAAATGCTCGTTAAAAAATGGCTGGTTAATTGAGATTAACCTACGAGATCAGTTAGGTGAGTGCAGTACTGAGGGCAAACTCCAACAATCGGTTACATAATATCCAGATTTCTTGTAGATGAATAACTAGTTTAACCAATTACCATCCCATACGTTTCCAATTTGATATAACAGCTATTTGATGTTATCTTTCGGAATCATTAAAGCTATCCAATTTATGCAAAATATATTGACCGTTTAATATAAAGTAATATTAAGTGCTTCTAAATTCTTGTAAGAACATGAAACAATATGTGATTAACACATTATGAATTAATTTTTTATTTTTTATTTAATCAAACCTAGTGTAAAAGTAGGTGTGCCTAATTGGACTGGAGCTATCAGTACCAATGGATTGAAGCTGATAGTAGATTAACAACGCAGATCTACTGCACAACCACTAAATTCCAGGAAAGTCAACACGTCGGTCAAGGTGTGACATTTTTATAGCTTTTGATAAAACAGTGAATTTTCACTAAGTGCAATAAAAATAATTTCAAATTCTTCAATAGGATTTGGGATATTGATCCCTGGGATAATTATTTTCTTGTGGATAAATTGATATGTTATGTTTAAATAAGTATTTATTATTTGTGGAAATTTGAATAGTAAAATAATTGTTGAAAAGTCAAATTATCATATTATAAATTAATATGTAATCAAATAAAGAAAAGTTTTAATTGTTTTTAATTTGGTAAAATACAACCTGATCTTAATTTTAAGAAATTATATTTTTTATAGTAATTTAGAAGTCGATTGCACAAAAGAAAATAATTTTGTAAAAAGTTGATGAAAAAAATAATTGTGTTTAAATATCAATGAAAATATAATTTGTCGCAAAATGTTATATTGGTTAAGGTAACAAATGTAAAATAATATTCTATCAAACATTAAATACAATATCGGAAAATTGCGCGCGCGCGCGCATGCGTGTGTGTAATATATATATATATATATATATATATATATATGTGTGTGTGTGTGTGTGTGTGTGTGTGTGTGTGTGTGTGTGTGTGTGTGTTTGTAAATTGGTAGAACTGAGGTCCCGGCATAAACCATTAATGACAGAAGCGAGGACTTGTGGAAAACCGAGGTCCTGAACCCAAGACCTCGGTTTTAGATAAGTGCAGTTTTGCATTGTAAAGGACTTAAATAGCATTTCCTGTTAATATTTTCAAAATCTGATCGAGACCTCGGTTTTCTTAACCATACGGGTAGAGTGTTTTGGAGTGTAAGTTAGTTCGAAGTGTGTTTGCGTAGAATGCTCTGCAGTCACCAAAGTTACACGGAGCTATAAACGGATGTAAGCTTACTACAACCGGATAAGTAATGTCCCTTTAAAAAACAAGTCCCACTCCCCTTCGCTGCCCTCGATTCATTTTCCGACGTGTCGTGTAGTCTCCATATTTATTCTAACTTTAGTGCTCGAAATGAAGAGGAATAAAACCAAACTAATTATTTTTCATTCATACCGCACCTCGTAATTAAATTATTTACGAGCACCTCAATTATTCACGAGTATAACGTGAATCAAATACAACTGTTTTATTGCTATTTATTTCCAAAAATAATTTGGTTGTTCTTTTTAAACTTATATTAATTAATGTATTATTGGTTCTTATACAGCATATTATACAGCATTTTATACACATATATACACTTTACAGTTCTGCTGCGTCAATGGGATTAGATTTTGGACGTATATAGACGCAGTATCACAACTCCTTAGTAAATATTGAGCATTAATATTATTTTGGTTTTTGAGGTTCTGGGATTAGAGTTCTGGGTCTGTGTTTCCTGAAAAATACATATTTCCATATAGTTTTTTTACTTTCAGACTCTGTGTAACATTTTTTTAAAGTTTGAGTGGAGTTAGTATTAATGCCATATTAGTGAGCAATATACATTTTGTAGTACAACGTTCGACCAATAGACAGGCCCGTGTATATAGTTTGGTGTATATCTTCAACATCTTTGAAGGGATAATGCGTATTTAAGCTTGTCACGCTGTTTTTACAATGACTAATGTTACTTTAGAACCTTTAACGGGAAATAAGTGTTGACTTTTGATGGAAACTTCTGACTATGTCAAGTGAAACCAGAACCCCATAGTACGCAATAGTTGCATTATATATATAATTGAATTATGTGACATTTATTCCTATATGTATTCTTTAACATACTTTCAAACATTAATGTAGGGAGCAAAACTTTACTAAACAATAAATACAATAGTGCGGTATTGTATTACAAAAATCAAAATTAAATTTGTATGTTTTTATAGTATTAGCACATTTTCATATTTCCACGTTAGCTTAGCATTTAGTGATTGCCATTTGAAGTTGTTTAAAATTTAAGTGATAATTAATTATAATGGCAACAAGAATTTAAGAACGCAAAATTACCTAACCTTTGGTATAGGCTCTACGTTACATAAATTTATTCATATTAATCGAAATTAATTTAAGAAAGGAATGTTTTATTTTATTTTTACTTTGAGCTAAATTTTTCCGTCTTCGCTAACTTGTTGGTCCTAGATATTTTAAATGGCGCCTCCCTTTTGACTCTAAACCAATATTAAATTCAAAAACGACCGTCATAAAATTTATTCGATGTTGATTATTTATATTCATATATACTTTTAATATATTTCACTTATTTAACAACATAATCCTCAATGGGTCCGATTAAATCATTGGCAACAAGTAGGTCTGGAACTATATAAACAGGTATGGAACATTGAAGGAAAAATTAGTAAAATTATTTAGTTCATTTTAAAAACGTGTTAAATTTTTATTTACTACTTTTCAGTCATATACAATCCAGCTTAATACAAAGCAGAAATTTTGCAATATAAATTAACAACAACGGAACGAGATAAACATATTTCACAATATGAACAGACTTTTTCGTCTGTTTGTATTTATTACAAAATAAGTTTGACCAATTGAGTTAAAACATAATTTCTCTTAAACTAATTAACAAAATTTAATAATTATGACAACAAAATATATATGTTGTGAAAATTTCATCAAGATACAATAAAATTTAATTACTTTACAACGAAAAAACCAATTTCTTCAAAACAACGTTGAAATAAATTTTAAGAAGTAAGTAACCTAAACGTTTTGTGAACTTTATTGAAATGCGACGATACGCCTTTATTAAATCATTTGTATCTCGAAAACCACCGAACGGATTTGAAATATCAAAACATTTTTTAATTCACAATTAAATTTTCTATAAACTATCAAAGCTAGACTTCTATAACTATCTTATCTAGACTAATAATAATTAAACAATTTACAACCATTTACCGCTAAGGGTCTGGTTGAAAATAGTGTCAAATTAAAACTTGTATAGGCCTAGTCTATTTATTTATAGATTTTGTTCGAATTTTCAGGAAATGTTCTATATGACAATATAAAAATCATACAAAAATTTGAAAATGATATATATATATATATATATATATATATATATATATATATATATATATAATATTTTGATTTATGAACGTTTATAGCAAAATTGGAAACGATTTCTAAATACTCCTATTTTTATTGGTTTATTACATACGTTTATTAATCGCTGTAGTTATATTCTGATATACCAATTTATACACAATGTAATTGTGAATTCAATTTTCTTTAGATGATTAACATCTGTTCAAAGGTTCTCGAAATAAACACAATTTAGTAAACCAGCGTACTATGTTTTGATTTTCGTACAGAGAGTATAAAAATTGGGTACGCGTCAGTACAAAAACGCCTTTATATCGAAAACTAATTATCGGAAGTTATTTTTTAAAACGGATTCGGATTCCTCATAAAATTTACTATATTTATGTTTTTATGTACGGACAATTATAGTTTAACTTTTTGAAAGAATTTACGCCAATGTATAGGCTATTTAAAAGGAATTATATACAATTCATCGCACTTTTTAATAAAAATTAACCTACCAACAAGTAGCCTACTCATAAAGATTTTATAGATAATTTTATTGTGAATTCAAATATTTTTTCAAAACAAAAATCCATCAAACGGTTAAAAATATATATCAATTTTTGTTGAGCACGTTACGGAATACCCAAACATTTACACGACTGATATGTCTAAATTTCATTGTTTCATTACGTAACCTTTGTTCATAATATATATGTGTAAATAATGAAATTATTATTACCAGGTATGATCAGTGATTATAACTTCATGTTTCTAGTAATAACTTTAAAAATTTTAAAAGAAAATATACCAAGAATTTAATTTAATTCTTAGAAAATGTGGACAAATGTATTCAATAATTGACGATTTATTTTATTTGTTAGTCAAGAACATTTAGTGTGTTAAAGAATAGTTGCAAATCGACCAAATAATATATATTTTTTTAATTCGGGAATATTTTTGTGGCTGATATTTGAGTGAATTGGCGCTTGCTTTGTCATTGGCAAGCCGTAACCGTGTACCGTGGGAATTGACACCAAACTTTTGTCGCACTTCACACACACACACACACAATGTTTAATATTTAGATAACGAAACCACTTTTGATTTTGAAAGTTTAATTAAAAAAGTAATATCGTCTCGAAACGTAGAATAGTAGTTCACGAGCATTCTTCACTTGTGTACCGAATTTCAAGTCAATATTATCAATATTTTTAAAATAGATCTAATTACTGCTTGAATTGTTGCACTAACGACGGTACTATCCGAACGTGTAACAGTTCTATTTTAGAAAATATCCATGGTAACATCTGAAAAATAGGTATACACATTTATTGGTAAGTGTATTATTAGTGTACCGAGTTTAACATAGCATAGAGAAAATATTATACAATAAAGTCAGTAACGCGCTCTAAATATACCCCCGGTAGGCCCTACTGAAAATATACATGTTTCATCCGGTTCAATTAAAAACATATTCAAGATATGACTTGAAACTCGGTACATATGCAGAATGTAAAACATGCTCCAAGGTTGTAGTAAATATCTAAACATTTTAGGTTAACTAGTGCATGTTATATTAGAAAACCAAAACTGAAGTCGATACCTTGAAAATTGTTGAAATTGGAGCCTATAAATCCATGCAGTTTCGTAATACCCACCGCAAATTTACAATTTTCTCGAAATCGGCTCAAATGATATTGATGAAATTTTTCTCAAGAGTCCAAAACAAAACGTATTTGGTCGACATCTACAAAAATTCCGGTTCATGTGTTATTGGAAATCGTTAATCGGTATCGGTTATGGGAAATAACGAAAAGCAATCGTTATCGTGTTTGTCATTATGTATTTTTTTTTTTTTTGGGTTATTTAAAAAATAGTATAGTTTCTTTGATGTATTAAAAGCAACGGCTACATTCTCTTTAGCCAGTCTATGTTTTGGAGTATGACTCGATGATGATCCATATTCTGTGGAGACGTAAGTTTGCTTTTTCTTTTTAATAATGGGTTTCTTATTTGAATGTTACCTGATGAGTTGGTCGATATCTGAGCTCTTGTACCAATTGTATACTGCGATGGGTTTAATTATGTTTACTTCCTGCCCATACTTCTCCTTGTCTAGAGGTACTGAGATTAGCCTGTTAACGAAACTATTGTAAGCTGCCATTTTTATATTACATGGATGATGGGAAGAAGCGTGTATAGTCTGGTTTGTTGTGGTAGGTTTTCTATAGATGTTGAACTTAACACTATTGTTTATTTTTGAAATTGATAGGTCTAAAAAGATTAAATTGTTATTTGTTTCCACTTCAACCGTGAATTGGAGTTTTGGATGCGTTGTGTTTACGACGTTAATCAGAGTTTTTAATTATCTATTGTTGCCATCGAAAAGTACTATAGTATCGTCTACATAATATCTGAAGACTATTTTTGGCCTATTTCGATTCATTTCAGACCAGAGATATTTGTTTTAGATTTGTCCTTCCAGCAGAATTTTGTCCTTCCTTACTTCCATAGACAGACGAATCGCGCAACACTAAGTTACGTTTTTGTGGGAACTATATGTTATAACTATATTATAAAGTAGAACCTTGACCTTTTCAAATTTGTTTTAAAATTTTCAATAATATCCACGATTACTTTTATTTTTCAAATTTACCAGTCACTTACGCTCTTTGTATTAAAAGAGACGTTCACATAATTAATGTAATTACCATTTGTTAATATGAAATGTATAAGACATAAACTTAGGGATATTTTGTTAAGATCTTTTAAGGTAAAAACTTTTGTCATATATGATAAAACATTATCAGGAGGTGAGTGACCTTCAAACCAGTTTATATCTTGACTAATAGCTCCTTATCTCTTGTTCAACCTTGAATGTTCGAGTTGTCCTTTGGGAATCAAATGCAATATTCATATTTCAATTAAAAATAAAATTGTTTTTAAATAGACACCACCTGTACAAATACCTATCATTAAATGTCTTTCGTTATATATTTAACGTAAATGTAATTTTTGAAAACAAATACATAATAATACGAATATGGAATTTCATGTTTATTAAAATTAGTAGTTAGTCTACGAGTTAAGTATTTCTAGAAAGTCTATCCTTTGTTAGTCAAGAGTGGGTGAAGCCCAATTCTAAGGACAAGAACTTTATACCATCTTGAAATTTAAAATAATGGAATTCAGAAACTAAAACGTTTCGAGTTTTACATTATAGTTATCTAAATATAGAATTGAAGAATCTATCTTCTCTAGAATAAATATATATTTAATATTGTAAATACAGTGTCAAAGAAAACATTTCGTTTTAAGATGAGCTAAATGGATAAACAGCATGTAACATTTTAGTTTTATATCTCACAGTTGTTCTTTCATATAACAAAATTCAAAGTTCCGTGTCAGTATGTTGTATGAAACATTGTAGTAGTTTCTTATGGAACTGGGTTTTCAAACTAGTCATTGCTTCCAAACGCAAGCAATTCCACATTAAGCTGTTTAAAACTATACTGTTATGTCATATACAACTTGTCATATGTCACATTGATCAACGTCTTTTTTATATAAATTTATTAACAATTTTAAATTTTAAAATAATTTTAACTCTAATGTCTTTAACATTTTAATACAAAATAATATTGTGTAGAAAATACTTGTTAGAAATATGTAGTTTTGATATTACTGTCATCCAATGATTATATATATATATATATATCTTCACATTTATGAATAAATCAAATAGTCACCATTGTCTTTACATGATTAGTTTAATTTATTACTGTGAATAATATTACAACACTTAACAATTAATTAGGATATTAACTTAGTTATTCATTAGGATCAGTTAATGTGGTTTTGATTTATTAGTTTAATTATTAGGTTTATAGTACAGTAAATCTAAAAAAAAAAACCTTTCAAAATATATTTTATTAAAAAAAAAAATAAATTAAATATTACACACTTTCAAATTAGTCACTAATAGTGATGGATGTTAGTGCCAGTTCAGTAATTCTTTCGGTATCACTTAATATATCACTACTAATATTCGTTCCTCCGATATCTTTAGCAGAGCATGAATTGAAGTTAGAAACCATCAATCTTGATCACTTGGTTCATTAATTTTACATTTCAGTTTGGCAGTTACTTTACGGTAATATTCGATAGATTGGTTTTTCCTTCTGCTAATCTGTTCGTACCAGACAGAATCTCTTATTTTAATTCTTTTTCTATCGAAACACTTGTAAACGCAGATCTTTTAATACTTCTTTACAAACATGTACTATACAGTCTGCATAAGAAATGTAGAAACGGAATAATATTTAAAAAAATTGTTTTAAATTTTTATATATACACACACACATATATACAATATATATGGTATCAAGGAAAGCATTAATACAAAGTGTAAGACAAAAGGTTAAAGAGTATATAGTTACAAAGAATATTTCTTACGAAAATGTTTTCCATATTAACCCAGATGTTTAATTTTTTTAAAAAAATTATTTATACAGCCATCTTTAGATCACATACTTAACCGCCTTTCCTCATTATATCATTACTAGGCGGTAGTGCTACTGTTATTAGATAACAACAGAAATCATTGCTGAATTTATAACATTTTAGCCTTTTTGTTACCCATTTCCAAAAAACAGAAAATTCGTTTAATATAGAATTTTCCACTCAGGAACTCCATAATGAAATCAACACTTTCAAAATGGTTCCAGGTATTTGTATATACCCATTATTGTCGTTCTGGCATTTATGTAAAACTTGTTATTTTTAAAGATGACGCGTGCAGTTATGAATTATAGAAATCAAATATCACTGTATAAGAGTTCCCAATAATTGCATGAAAATTGGTTGTATGTGATGTCAGAAACCCTATTTAATACCACATAGAAACGGTAAATGGGACAAAATTTAAAAACTGATTGAGACACTACATTTATAGTTAATTAGAATGTATCAGTATTTGCCGAATAGTTATGTCGTTAACTTGATTGATAGAAACATAAACAGGTGTTATTATACATCAAAAAAAGGAATTGGAAGCACAATGTTAGGAGCTGACAATAGGGGCATTGATAAACAAATATATTCCCTCAATAAAGTAGAACTTATTGGGAAATGTTTGGTAAGAAAAGAGTATGATAATTAACTAGTTATATTTATCTTTTTTGATTTATTTACCTAATAAATATATATAATTAGGTACCTCCATATAACGCTTAAAAGTATATGCCTGTTTAATGAATGTAACTATTGACTTTAGAAGTTAATTAAGAGAGAACATTTACTTTACAACGGGTATCGTATCTTTGACATAGAGCTGTGGAATTTAATGGAAATAAAAAGCACAAAGAACATGTATTTAACTAAGATTTCATGAAACTTTATAATTTAAAATTTTTTTATCACTTGATCTACACATCTGTTTACATATAACATTGAAAGTTACTTTATAAAAGATGAGGAAGTAAATATAATATATAAAAGCATCTGCCAGAACACAAATGTAATTAATTATTAACTCTTGCAGCTTTAAAGACACATTCAGTAAAGCCTATCCGTTTATTTTTCATTTGTACATACAATCATCCACAGAATTTATTTTATATTATAAAACACATTTATAATAATAATTATAATGGTTAAAAATCTTCATCTTCCTTCGGTTTTTTTTCTTGTAACATCAACTGTAATGAGCTACTCTCCTGTAAATATCAATAACAAATTGAATTTAAAAAGAAAATATCCACATACTTTTTTATTATATATATATATATATATATATATATATATATATATATATATATATATATATTTGTAAAACAAATATTAGACGAGGTTGCTACATGTATTTAAACCATACTGACATTGAACTGTGACTGATGTAGCCAAAGCCTCACACATATAACAATAACCCAATTATTGCTTCCTCTGTTTAACAATATCGGTTTTAGTTTCTTACTTTTAAGACATATTTTGTCTTAATTCGTTTATAGACACTTCTTATAAAACTGTTCTATTAGTTTATTTCTGATAATATTACTTAGTCACCTTATATATTTTTGTTGCAATAAATTTCTCTTAACTTCAATATTTTTACACTTTTGATGAAAAATAATTCCAAGTTATACTGCTCAAGTTGTATTAACATGGTTTGGTTTCATTTGTAGACCCATTATTTTTAATTAAAATATATAACATTATTGTGTAAACCGGATTCCTAAGGATTTTATTATAGTTTTAGGTTCGTAATTGTAACTAACTACGTTTAAAGAATACATGAAACCAACGTCATATATTCAATCTAAATACTGAATAATACACATAACAGTAAGATTATTCATTATTTTATATACATTTATTTAGTTTCAACTTATATATTTATAACACCAATATAAGGTTAATTTTTAGAATGATAATTACAGGGGTAAAACAAGTGTAATTTTTATCAGCTAATGTTGGATTAGATATGTATATGTTTAAAATGTTGAGTTTGGAACTGAAGTCATGTAACACATTTGTGTAAGATGATATTGTTTTAGGATAACATAACTATAAAGGAGTTTTATTGGTTTGTCAAGGGTAACGAGGAGCAAGCCAGTGAGGCTATTCACAATTACATAATACTTTTGAGAGTTTCAACAGAAATAAATTCCATTAACACAAACATACCTACAACTGATTACATTAGAATATGACTGTTATAACTAAACTTATTATATAATAATAAAAGAAATTTTGACTATTTTCAAACATAAAAGTTATTGAAATAGTTGTTAGTGGAAATAGATAGTATTACTAACGCCTGTATTTAATTTGGTTTCATCTTTTCCTCTTTTGTACATAAATATAATTTAACATTATATAACGATTTACATCAATTATTTTAACCCTAATAACATAAGCATGATTATTATGAAAAGGTATTTCAGTTTTGTAATTTTCCAATACCGTTGGAAGCATAACACAAGATAACATAACATAACATTACATAACGTGGTGTTGTTATCTAACATATGATGTATATAAATAACATTAATAACATGTGTATAACATGATAATATTTAAAGATTTATGTAACATTAAATAATAATGTCATTAAAATGAAATCTCTCTTCAGATAATAAATTTTAAGGAACAAATCTTCTTAAGTGCTGTGAAAACTAATGCTCCATCAGAGGGTATTCAACCCCTGTAGAAAAAGTAATTATCGTTACCTTATTCAAGATTAAGTGCATGCTCTAAGGAGATTGCAGACATAAACCCTATCTAATATTACTTTAGCTTCTACGAGTTTTTATGAAATATTTTACTACACTACCGGAAATTTTTTAATGAAAATGTACTGAAATTAGTATATATAATAGTTATGTTCTAAAAAACTGAATATTATATAAGAGTATTCCCAAATAATATTGTTTTAGTCTTATTGTTAAATTTTGTCTAACGAAAAGAATAAATATCTTTAATTTTGTATAAAGAGAAATGAGTATTATTTTTAAAGAAAAATATGTTTCTATTAACCTAATGGATTTACTTTGTTCCCCTTCATGTTTTCTAAACAGCTATCATATCCTACTAATCTACTAATTGTTATGTCTGCTTTAGATAAACTCATTTTTAATACTCTAGCGACATTATACGGTATTGTTATTATTATACAATCTTTAACTCGATTGTGAATATAATGTGAGGTTATAATTTCACACTTTGAAGCTAAAGCTTTATATAATTTTTAATAATTCCTTAATAATACTTATGTCTTAACTAGTTGTAATGATTTATCTCTGTTCATTGTTATTACTCCGAAATTATGATATTATTTTTGGGTTTAATTGTTTCTGTTCAAAACAACTTTTTACACACATAAGTTTTATTTTTAATAACATTGTTGACTTCAATTAACAATTGGGGAATTCACAACTCCTAAATTGACAAGTTCTGTGACTATTTGCCTTTATTTACTTTAAAAATGTTGTATCCAATATTTTTTAGAGTCGCCTTATTTAATTTCATTAATTAAGCTTTTAAAGTATTTGACTAATGTTTTAGTAATTATCCTGTAGACGGCTAGTTTATTGTTTCTTTACAACAGTGAAAATTTATATTTCTTAAAAGATTATGAATTAAAAATATATTCAAGAAAAAAAGTCCTAAAATAGAGTTGAAATCGAAATTTTACATAAAAAATTGGGGTTTTAAACAAGAAAATTTCATTATTGGAAAATGGAGTTAGAATTTAAAAAATTCAAAACACATTATTTATTACTCAGGAAAAAGTAGGTAGGACCATCCATTTAGAGTTATCTGTAAATCCGAAAGTTTCAGAGATCTTAATAGTGGCCCAGTTAAAAGAATGAACTGTATAAAGTTTATGAACTGTACAAACCAATATTTCAATAGAAAGAGATTAAAATGACACTGTTTTAATTTAGATGAAGGAGATGATTTTTACTACTGCTATTTACAACTGCGATTAAAAAAATTAATTAATAAATTAGATGGTTTCAAATGGTAGTTATTTGGATTTTTATTTAATTAAAATTGCACTGAACTCATAAATATATTTTTAGAACGGGTTATATATTATCTTGGTAATTGTTACACTAGTGAGATATACCTATAAGTAACCCTAATATCTACATCTATTAAGTTACATACCTAAACTCTACGATAAAGCTTTCAAAATATAAACAGGGTGTTAAACGCTTTGTCAATTTTTTCTTTTGGTTTAAATTGAATAAAATTCAAGAAACATTACCTTCTCAAATTAAAAATTGTTTTAGAAAATATAAAAATTATAATAAGTTGTATAAATTGTACAGTAAACAATAAAAATTCTAAGGAAGATGAATTTTGTTTATGGATTATATACTCTAGATGTTAATATAAAAGTATTTTAAATTATGTATTGCAACGGATAAATACATTATCTAGCAATTTACCAATATATTATGAGAACTTGTGGATTATAGCCCTATGTCTACTTCCGGCAAGTCACAAACAATTATATTGCATTTACTGGGTTAAAAGGGTTTGTTCATAGTAAACGTATTGTTTTATTCTTCTTACAATCTCCTAACTTCTTGGTTGGAGTGCCGTTGAACATGCTTCACTGCGTTATACTTTGCTACTACTCAGACTAAATCCACCTTCATGTCTTAGTGGATGTCGTCGTTCCTTATATACCACGGAGCATTCACTATGGTTCAGAGTAGGCTACTTAATTTGAGGCATTTAATACTGTCATATTATATGGTGTACGATTTTATTGCCAGGTATTTCGAGCCCTACGTTTTTTCTCTAGGCAGGTATCTCACTTCTATTGGATAATGTATTCAATTTTCAACTACTAAACAGAAGTATAATTAGAACAATGATAAATTCGTAATTGCTTAAACATTGGTTTTTAAAGCTCAAACGAAGTAAGTATACCTTCCAATATGTATATACAAATTTTAATGTCTTTTATCATAAATATAAATTATATATATATATATATATATATATATATATATATATATATATAATTTACATCAAAAACGAAGATTAAATCAATATCTTATATAGACATGATAAACAGCTATTAATCATGAATATTATATGATATATTTATTTAAATATCATTTAGAAACCAATTATATCCACCATAAAGCATTTATTACTTCTTTTGTCTTTTAATGAAATGTTTTAATGTTAAATTACATTAGTACAATGCATTTTATTGAAATAAGCTGACTTTTAATAATGATATCTTTGTCTTCTCTTCTAATAATCAGAATATACGTGACAAGCTTCAGCAGACCTAACAAGACGTCTAAAGTCTGGGTCCTCGTTAAAAGTATTATTTTAAATAAAATCGATTTTATAATGATGATGGTATTAATAGAACAGCTATGATATTTTATTTAGTTTTCAGTACGCAATATTCATTTATGGAAAACGTATTGCATTTTAAAATATTTAAACCAATACATAAATTCTGATAACTTTTGATTTGAACGTAATGTTATTATTCTTGACTGAAATTATATTATTTGAAATTCATTCATATATATTTAAATACGTTGTAAAAAAATATAATAAAAAAATTATGAGAATTAAGATAACAATTTTGAATTAATGGCAAAAATATGGTAGTGAAGCCATTAAATTTTATTTGTAAGTTCCTAACAAAAAAAGGATTATTTATAAATCAATGTATTTTAACTATTATTTTAATTTTAAAATATCTTGAGGTATGTTTTAGTGTATTGGTTTCTGAAGTGTAAACCAGAAATAATCATCAAATTTAAGGAAATTTTATATCTAAACTACAGCTAATTGCAAATTAGGTTTTTATTTCAATGTATACTGACAATTGTTATGGAAATGAAATTTTCAGAAGAACTACTTATTATCTTACCAATAGTATATGGAGTTTTGAGGAGTGTATTAATAATAATAATAATTTTGATCATTACAAATTATTGAAATTAAGAATGGTAATTTATTGATTAGGGATGGAAGTTTCTGCAATTTTTCTTTAGTCTCTTCTACAAAATCATATACTAATGTAAGTAATTTTAGAATTATATTAGTATACTTCTTCTTTGTAAAATATTCTAAAAACCTTCAATATTTTCTATCATAAATTTTATTAATTGTAGTTTGTAATATATTAAGTGTGTAACAAAACTCAGAATCGTTAAGTATTTTATATTATCTAAATTTCATGATAATGAACGTAAGGAAAATAAGGTTTTAATGATTATAAAAAAATTAAAATAATCGCTTGTCATAAGTCATATAAATAATAAATAAAGGCTATTTTGTTTTAAGAGAGAGTGAAAGTTAAAAAAAAAAAATGTTTTAAGGTATGTGTTTGTAGAAACAAAGTTATTATGGTTTCTAATGTAAAATTTGTAAATTCCGGTTATGTGTTCTAATAAATTGCCATCAATATTAGCTGTTTAATAAAAATATATAATGAATTACTACTGTTTTACACTTGAATATTGCTAAATACTAACAAAAAATCAGACCAAAAATTTTGTAAAGTAAACTGTAAATTTAAAGTTAAGAGTTGTTTGGTCATACTTTCTGTACATTGTATTATGTAAAGTAAGAAATATACATAATACAGTTAACATTTATATATATATATATATATATATATTTATATAAAGGACTCGAACTTAGAACACATATTGTGTTTATATTCAGAATAAATTTTAAACATTGCAAAGCACCAAATGGAGAATGAAGGAGAGAAATAAAAAGCATAATTGAGAGATATTCAAATTCTTCAAAGTGAGATACACCGTATATAAAGTAGTTAATGATAGTACCAGGTTAAGTTTAGCGTATTACAACTACCTCTATCAGCCATTTCATTATAACATAAATAACTGTCTGTACGTTCCTTACCTGAGGCTCTTTATTCTTTTCACTATGAATAATATTAACCCCATAACCCCATTCTTGTGCTGAGCTCTTTCTATGAAAAGCTTATCGGAACACTCGGAAGTAGGATTACAACTATTATTTGGAATGGGTATTATATACATATATATTACTTTTATTTTTAACCGTTATGCTTTCAATTGTGAGTCTGTCTGTTTATTTATGAGTTTTATTCTGTAGAAATACCATTATTAATAAGATGCCTAATATTTGGTTATGATTACGGTTGACAAAATACTGTAATTTACAATATGTACATTTGTATAACTTGAAAAAGTCTCAATAAGTTTATATACAATATGAATTTGTATTTAATAATAATTTACATTAGAAGAATGTAAATACAGTACCTATATTTTTTAAAAATTTTATTTTTATTTGTGATGTGATGAATTGCTGATATAATATATATATTATGTTTTTAACGATATGACATTCAGTATATAAGAGTTTAGATTTTTAGTAGAATAATTACACACTCACACATCAAAAATAATATTATGGAAGTAAAATAAATAACAATATTTGTTCCATAGATTTGAATAAAATATTATTATGTTCATACCGTGATTCAAAATTGCCCCATAATTTTTCAAATGCTTATATTTCTACAAATGAGAAAAAAAAAGTTTATATGGGCATACGTCCGTAAAGACTTCGTTTTTTAACTGTCGGCCACTGAGCATTTTCACAACAACAAAAAATCTTTGAAAGCAGATATAATATGGAGTGAATACTTTGTATAGGCTTTATTTGTGTATCATTGTATAGATATAGTTGAGAAGCCAAATTGTATTATGTAAATTTTCAATATGGAGGGATTTAAAAATTGTTTATGTCGAATATCTCAAAAATGATTAACAATATACAATTTTTAAATTAACAATACATATTCCCCTTTCCACAGAAACAAATTCTTTTTTTTTTCGTAGGTCAAAGAATAAAAAGTTATCGACAAAAAAAAACTAAAAATATAATTTCTTTTGCAATTGTTTACAATATCCAAGATTAACCTAAACTATATTATTAATCTATATGACTATATGGCAATATAATTGTTCATAACAACATTCTAAGCCTTTGTTCAGATAAATAGCAAATCATAAATAGTAAATCATAAAATCATAAACCGTTCAACTTTCGCAGTAGACCGTTTTAAAATAAATACAAACAGTGTTCTATTACTGACAGGATGTTTATTACTAATTTTAATATATAGATTTTTAATTTAGTTTGTAAATTTACTTATAAAAAATAAATCTTTTCTGAATTTATTTTCTATGCACTTACTTTAATTTTTTTTTACAATTTATTAAGTAATTATATTAATGGTAGGGGAGACTGTTGTACCATGAGCCACTTTTTACATTTTATTTTTTTTTGTAAATATGTAACTAATATTTTCAAACTTCAAGTGAATCCATCTGTATTTGAAACCTTTCTTAAAACCAAGAAACATGCATATTTGTCATAACTTTTTTAAAAAGGGGTTTAAAAATAAATTTTAATTATTTTGAAAAGTGGACCAAGGTACATTATGCTAGTGTACCATGAGCCATACATACTTAACTTAGGTTTAGGTGGATGTAATAATTTCTTTTTCACTTTACGCACACGTTACAATGATGCAACTAAAATAAATTACAAAAATACAAAGATAGAAATCAAAAAATAGAAAAGCAGAAATCAAAATTTTTGAAATTCAAAAAACATGATTTTTGTTAACATCTTATTTGAACTACATGTTAGTAACACAAAAGTCACAAACATATGTTTTCCACTGACTCCCTTCAACTCCCGCACAAAGATAATGAGTCCATCGACCGCAAGAAATACATTTACACCATTTTTCTCCACTGCGATCTGCGACTTTTGAGTTGTAGCAGTAAATGCACTCTTCTTCATCACTGTCATCATTGTCGGTGGACACAACTGGAATTGGTTCATCGTCAGAAGATGAAGAATTTTCTTCTTTTTAAGTTTTCGCTTTTTTGATATGCGCTTCTTATCTTTTTCTGACTTCTTACATAATTTGTCATCTGTTTTGTCATCAAACAAATGTTTTAAGTCCTTTGATATATTTTTTTAAGTTTTTCTTAGGTTTCTTCACCGATTTCATTTTTTGTTCCTTGATAGCATTTTTTTCTGGTGTATCCGTTGCTATCATGGTCCTCCCAGCCTTTCTTCCACTTTTACTTGTCTTTTTTCTTTCTGCTTTTGGGTACGGTTGTACTTCCTTTGGTGTTACAAATTGCTTTTTCTCTCCTTTAGATTTTGGTGTAACATTAAAGTTAATGGTGGGTGAAGAAGGGAAGATAAGTGTGGATCTTGATGTTCCCGGTTGGCCTACTGCAGATGATCATGAAGATCCTGAGGCTAAATTTGTAGGTAAAAAAGCAGATGTTGAATAATCTGAAGGGAAATGAGCTGTTGAAATCACTGGTTGGAACGAAGTTTCTGGAACTGAGGTAGATCCTGAACTTGTAGAAGGTTGATCCGCACCTGAAGTTCCAGGGCCTGGAGCTGTATCTTCAGAGTTAAGTGGTTGGTCAGTCACATATGAACTTAAAAAATCATCGTCTGAGAAGATGGCTTCATCAAAAGGAAATATTCCTCACTTCCGAAAACTTGATGTTATGTTTGATGGTGTAAAGGCTCGTGGAAAAGCTGTGCCTAATGCTTCCGCTACAGTGTAAATATCAAATGTTTTCCCTTTATTGTTTAAAAGCCAAGCCTCAACAGCTTGGTTATAGTAGCATTTCAAAGGCCCGTAAACAGAAATGTCCAACGGCTGCAGCTTGTGGGACGTATGTGGAGGGAAAGTTATCATCACAAGTCCAGTATTGGAAGCTTTGTCAAGTGCTTCAGAAGACAGGTGTGTTTCGTGATTGTCAAGAACCAAAATAGCTTATTTTCCTTTGAACATTTCACAGACGCAAGTAAATGATCTATGAATTTTTAAAATGATGCCTCGTTTGACCATCCTGAAGGATTTGCTGTGCCAATGCAACCCACAGGACCTCCAAACAACATTCTATTCTTAAAATGCACCCGAGGAAAGATCAACATATGACTGATTGCGTTGCCTACAGCGTTGACTGCTGTTATCATTGTTACCAAAGCCCCTCTTTCAGCTGATGTGGCACTAACCCACCTGCTTAACCCCTTTTGGTGCAACTATTTTCGATTGCCCTTGGACTGTAGACAGTCCGGTTTCATCCAAATTCCATATTTTATCTGGAGATATAGGACCAAATCTAGCATGGACATCTTTTAAGTTGTTGTAAAATAACTGAACATTATGTCTATTAAAACTTGTACATCTACTTAAGCTAGTTGCTTCCGGTGTTCTGATTGAGAGTTGTTCTGCGTGACGTTTTAAGAATCCGCGCATCCACTCTTCCCCAGCTATACTATCATTTTCCCAGTTTAATGGCAGAACTTTGTTATTTGCTTTTGCGAACTTAAATGCTAGAACTCGAACACCCTTTTTCGTTAATCCATATTTCATGGGGGCAACATTTCTTATGTACTCCACTAAACTATCTTCTTCGTCCGAAGAAAAAAAATTTTTTACCGCACAATTTACAGAATAACAGTATTCCTTATTATGTTCCTTATATTTTTTCAATTGTCTAGTTAATGTCGCCCTACTGACTTTAAAAACCTTTTCATTTTCTCTAATAGATAGTTTTTTATCAGGATCATCAGTTGAAATAGCTTGAAGAGCATTCTTAACAGTTTCTGGATCCAGTGGCTCCCGGGTATTCCCCACTTTACTTCTAGGCATTACTGCTACAATCCCTGAAACAAACCAAAAAAAAATGCGCTGTAACGTCTTGTACCATGAGTCACTGGCCCAAACTGTACCACCAAATTACTCACCAGAAAGTAGGCTTTCAAAGTAGAATGACGTAAAAAAACACAACACAGTCACAAAGAGAGGAACACTTCACTATTTCGGAACGGAAAAAATACTTTTAAGTGTTGAAAACTACTTTTTTAAATATCAGACATAAAAGTTCACGTAACCTAACCAAACTCATCTAGTCAACTGAAGTGGTTGTAATGGTGGACCGAGTTCAGTTGAAACCCTATAGGTAGCAGCCCTTACTTGATATTGGACGTGGCTCAAGGTACACTATGCTCAAGGTACAACAGTCTCCCTTATGTAATTTTATTAATTAATGGATTAATTTATCAAAAAATTAATCTAGTATTATATAACACTAGTCAAAATTTTGAAACTTTTAAAAGAAATATTTATATTTGTTTGTACATTTCTGGGCAATGGATTAACATATTATTATTATTATCAATAATTATTAAAATTTCATAATATTTTTGGCTTAGTTTAATCTCAGCTGTTCAAGTGAATTCACAAGATCGTAGGTTTTTGGGTTTTGTTGAAAACTTAGTTATTTTGACAGACAGAAAATAAATCTATTTTTTTAAGTAGAAAAGTTCTACGATAAACATTTAATATATTTACAATTTTGAAAAGTTAGTAAAAGAAAATCTTATATTCTCGATTAAAATAATGTAGATATAAATAATATGTAAACTTAAATTGAACAAAAAACATATTAATATTAATAATTTCCAACATACAGTAATTTTTTTGTGAAATCTCAAAATGGCTGACAGACCAAAAACAAAACGCTTCCGGACTTAAACACTTGTTTTCTTATATATGTCTCTAGAATCAGCATTGTTATTTTGAATCACTTTGTATGTATGAACAACAGGTGCATTACAGGATTCATTGTTGTTATTCAAGTAGCAACTTAAAATTAGCTACCATTAAAATAAACGACGTCGTAAATTTCTTAACCCCCCTCCCTCTCCTTTACGTGATGTTAATACTTGATCTGTACAACTGTTTTTTTCTATAGTTCGAGATAAATATTCCTTAACATTTGTCATAAATATGTCTTAACTACACTTCTTCGGTCATAACAAAAACCAAAAATAAAAAGACATAGTAATAATTGTTTTTGTTAAATATTATATACTGGTAGATAAATTTGCATGTATATGGAATTCAAAGTATATATATTTGAACATTACTTGTATTATTTATTTCTAGACAACGACGTGTAACTTCAATTTTGAAATTTCCAGGGGTATATTTTTATTGTACCTCAAAAAATATACGCAAGGTCTGATATTTTGTTTAATATGAAAAATAATTTTATTTTCTTCATAAAACCTAATGTTTCGTAAACGACAGTTTTTTTTTTTTTTTTTTTTTTTTTTTTTTTTTTTTTTTTTTTTTTTTTTTTTTTTTTTTTAAATTTCGAAATAGAAATTAACAGCTATTTAAGTTTTACTCCCTGTATGTATCAAAGTAATATATTTTAATTCAATATTCATTCTTGCTAATAAAATTATTGTAAATAGATATTGTTAAATTGTATGAATGCGATTTAAATTCCTTGTATATTCCCTTAATGGATTTGTTTCTTATAAATGAATAGTGAAACCATACAATGATACATACTGATCTGACAAAAACAGACAATTAATCGAAGTTATAGTTACTTGTAAAAAACCATATCATATTTCTTTATAGTTACTGAACAAAAAGTTGTTGGTTGTTAATTAGTTCAATTTACAAAGGATACTTTGGTTTTGCATATCCCCTTTATTGTGTTAGAAATTCGTGTAAGAGGTTTTACTCTCTCACTTATCGTAGTATAAACAAAGTAACGAGATGGAACAGGAAAACGATACATTAAAACAAGTTGTTTGTGCGTGATGTCTCTCTACTTGTCGGTGTGTCTGATGTCTGTCGTCTATAGCTTGTGCAGTCTAAACGTGTGGACCAATTTCAATCTAATTTATTTATGTATGCAAATACTGACAATATTTGGTGATATATATATATATATATATATATATATATATATATATATATATATATATATATATATATATATATATATATATATATATATATTTGTCCTTTTCATTTTTATCACGACTAAAAATTTTAGAGTAGCTACAAAAAGTAAAACACAAAATTATTATTTTCTCAAAATGATCTAAAATCAATTTTGATGAAATTAGGTTCACCATTTCTTCAAAATTATCGGGTAATGATTTAGTGGTAAAGTAATATCTCAAAACTGGTTCTTTTGGTTTTCAAAATTTATTAAACTATAAAGAATAATGAGTCAACCCTGTTTGTGAAATTTCAATTAAAAATATAGGCCTAATACTATCCAGAAGTATTGGGCAAAATACGAATTTTCGACATAATTTACGATGTTTACGAAACAAGTTTAAACCATCATTTAATTATATAAATATATTTTCTAAAGAGAACGTCCAGAGGTAATTTTCACTATTAGATTCGCAACTACTGACATTTTTGATGATGATTAGTTTTGTTCCTTTAAATTTAAATTTTCGAATTGATGAGCGAGACAGATTTTATAAAATGTTTGAACCTTTATTTTACTTTGATTATATTTTTACGATTAGCATTTTTGTAAATATAACATAATACTTTATTCAGCAACACTATCTCATAAGTTAATAATCTTCTGTATTTTTGAAATCATTTAATTATCACATACCTAACCACATAATAACTTATATGACCTTGTTAATGTTATTTACTATGCTAACTTACGACACTGCCTTGAGTTAAATTTAAAATATTTTTATTGCATAGCCTAATTGACTCAAATTAATAATGGAGCTCAACGCACTTCTATAAAATAATAATAATAATAATAATAATCCCATAATCATTTTAAAATATACTTAAATAACATACTACATATGTTATCTAATAGTCACAACCACAGTAATTAAATCAACTAATTTTGTTTAATTTTTTAAATACCAATAATTTCGTAAATTCTAGATATAAATTTAAAAAATTTAAATATTGTCCCTTTTGGTAAAATACTCCGAATAAAACTCTTTTTGTATAGTATAACGTAAACATTACAATAAAAAAATTGATGATAAACACAAAGCAATAAAATATATCCGTGTATGTTGATTCTATTAGACATATGAAATATTGTTTGTGATAATCAACTTACTGTTATGTTTCAAGAAGAATCATTAATAAAATAATTAATATAAAAAAAGATATATTGGAGTAACAAGTTTTATAATTTTAAACAAATTATAAAATTTTTATGTTATTAGGATTTTAAAGTATATATTCTCTAGTCTAGTGTAATTTCAAAATATTGGAGTATTCTTTACAACATTTCTTTACAGATGCAATAATGTGTTTAAATTATGTATATGAAGTATCTTGAACAATCTCAAACGAAACTAAAGCATTAAATAATTTATGACAACATTGAATCATATAAAGCTAAAAATCTGAAGAGTTTGAAACCATTACACCATTACCATTACACTTACATATATATATATATATATATATATATATATATATATATATATATATATATATATATATATATATATATATGTGTGTGTGTGTAAACTAAAATGTTGTCAACAACTCTAAGGTGAGTAAATAAAAACAATATTTCACTACTACTGAATATTCAAGAATTTGAATTATAAGCATGTGATCGACTACCTGCTGATTGACATAAATTACCTGTTGATAGACAACGCATTTTACATAGACTATGGTTTAATAAATAATTACTAAAGCATGTCTCCTGACTATCTGCATCAACTGTAAACAAAATGTTAATTCGTCCTCATAAATATGCATCTTGATTATTATTGTGTTGTTTAAATGGTAAACATGTGAATAAATTACCCTAATGAACTAAAATCATGATTGACCGATAATATTTAATACCTGTGTACACATTATTGTATCTACGTGTATTATTATATTAAACATTATTTGTTTATAATCATAATTTAAACTCACATAGTTCGAAAGACTGCAATGAAAACTTCATTGTTATTTATATGCAATTATATAGCAATGCTTATACAATATGTTTTGATTTACATCAGTTGTAATTTATTAGAATATTAAGGAGTTAAACTCTTTCAGTTAAACGTAATTACTTCTTAATATAGTTAGGTAAAATAAATCGGTTTACCATTGGCACTATTAACAGAATCTGATTTAATAAATACAAACTTTATTTTAGTCTTAGGCAAAAAACACAAAAATGAGTAGAGATATTTTTATATACATATTCTATAAACAGTTATACACACCATCTAACTCAAATTATATTGGACATATTATAATACAAAATCATAATTATTGTACTTTTATTTAGCTATGATAAATAACGTTAACAAATATATATATATATATATATATATATATACCTAATTATTACAATATATTATTTACCTAAAAAATATATAATTAGGTACCTCCATATAACGCTTAAAAGTATATGCCTGTTTAATGAATGTAACTATTGACTTTAGAAGTTAATTAAGAGAGAACATTTACATTACAACGGGTGTCGTATCTTTGACATAGAACTGTGGAATTTAATGGAAATAAATAAGCACAAAGAACATGTATTTAACTAAGATTTCATGAAACTTTATAATATAATAATTTTTTATCAATTGATCTACACATCTGTTTACATATAACATTGAAAGTTACTTTATGAAAGATGAGGAAGTAAATATAATATATAAAAGCATCTGCCAGAACACAAATGTAATTAATTATTTCCTCTTGCAGCTTTAAAAACACATTGAGTCAAGCCTATCCGTTTATTTTTCATTTGTACTTACAATCATCCACATAATTTATTTTATATTATAAAACACATTTATAATAACTATTATATTGGTTAAAAATCTTCATCTTCCTTCGGTTTTTTTTTCTTGTAACATCAACTGTAATTAGCTACTCTCCTGTATATATCAATAACAAATTGAATTTAAAAAGAAAATATCCACATATTTTATTTTATTTTTTTTGTAAAACAAATTTTAGACGACGTTGCTACATGTATTTAAACCCTACTGACATTGGACTGTGACTGATGTAGCCAAAGCCTCACACATATAACAATAACCCAATTATTGCTTCCTCTGTTTAACAATATCGGTTATAGTTTCTTACTTTTAAGACCTATTTTGTCTTAATTCGTTTATAGACACTTCTTATAAAACTGTTCTATTAGTTTATTTCTCATAATATTACTTAGTCACCTTATATATTTTTGTTACAATAAATTTCTCTTAACTTCAATAATTTTTTTCTTTTGATGAAAAATAATTCCAAGTTATACTGCTCAAGTTGTATTAACATGGTTTGGTTTCATTTGTAGACCCATTATTTTTAATTAAAATATATAACATTATTGTGTAAACCGGATTCCTAAGGATTTTATTATAATTTTAAGTTCGTAATTGTAACTAACTACGTCTAAAGAATACATGAAACCAACGTCATATATTCAAAATAAATACTGAATAATACACATAACAGTAAGATTATTCATTATTTTATATACATTTATTTAGTTTCAACTTATATATTTATAACACCAATATAAGGTTAATTTTTAGAATGATAATTACAGGGGTAAAACAAGTGTAATTTTTATCAGCTAATGTTGGATTAGATATGTATATGTTTAAAATGTTGAGTTTGTAACTGAAGTCATGTAACACATTTGTGTAAGATGATATTGTTTTAGGATAACATACCTATAAAGGAGTTTTATTGGTTTGTCAAGGGTAACGAGGAGCAAGCCAGTGAGGCTATTCACAATTACATAATACTTTTGAGAGTTTCAACAGAAATAAATTCCATTAACACAAACATACCTACAACTGATTATATTAGAATATGACTGTTATAACTAAACTTATTATATAATAATAAAAAAAATTTTGACTATTTTCAAACATAAAAGTTATTGAAATAGTTGTTAGTGGAAATAGATAGTATTACTAACGCCTGTATTTAATTTGGTTTCATCTTTTCCTCTTTTGTACATAAATATAATTTAACATTATATAACGATTTACATCAATTATTTTAACCCTAATAACATAAGCATGATTATTATGAAAAGGTATTTCAGTTTTGTAATTTTCCAATACCGTAGGAAGCATAACACAAGATAACATAACATAACATTACATAACGTGGTGTTGTTATCTAACATATGATGTATATAAATAACATTAATAACATGTGTATAACATGATAATATTTAAAGATTTATGTAACATTAAATAATAATGTCATTAAAATGAAATCTCTCTTCAGATAATAAATTTTAAGGAACAAATCTTCTTAAGTGCTGTGAAAACTAATGCTCCATCAGAGGGTATTCAACCCCTGTAGAAAAAGTAATTATCGTTACCTTATTCAAGATTAAGTGCATGCTCTAAGGAGATTGCAGACATAAACCCTATCTAATATTACTTTAGCTTCTACGAGTTTTTATGAAATATTTTACTACACTACCGGAAATTTTTTAATGAAAATGTACTGAAATTAGTATATATAATAGTTATGTTCTAAAAAACTGAATATTATATAAGAGTATTCCCAAATAATATTGTTTTAGTCTTATTGTTAAATTTTGTCTAACGAAAAGAATAAATATCTTTAATTTTGTATAAAGAGAAATGAGTATTATTTTTAAAGAAAAATATGTTTCTATTAACCTAATGGATTTACTTTGTTCCCCTTCATGTTTTCTAAACAGCCATAATATCCTACTAATCTACTAATTGTTATGTCTGCTTTAGATAAACTCATTTTTAATACTCTAGCGACATTATACGGTATTGTTATTATTATACAATCTTTAACTCGATTGTGAATATAATGTGAGGTTATAATTTCACACTTTGAAGCTAAAGCTTTATATAATTTTTAATAATTCCTTAATAATACTTATGTCTTAACTAGTTGTAATGATTTATCTCTGTTCATTGTTATTACTCCGAAATTATGATATTATTTTTGGGTTTAATTGTTTCTGTTCAAAACAACTTTTTACACACATAAGTTTTATTTTTAATAACATTGTTGACTTCAATTAACAATTGGGGAATTCACAACTCCTAAATTGACAAGTTCTGTGACTATTTGCCTTTATTTACTTTAAAAATGTTGTATCCAATATTTTTTAGAGTCGCCTTATTTAATTTCATTAATTAAGCTTTTAAAGTATTTGACTAATGTTTTAGTAATTATCCTGTAGACGGCTAGTTTATTGTTTCTTTACAACAGTGAAGATTTATATTTCTTAAAAGATTATGAATTAAAAATATATTCAAGAAAAAAAGTCGTAAAATAGAGTTGAAATCGAAATTTTACATAAAAAATTGGGGTTTTAAACAAGAAAATTTCATTATTGGAAAATGGAGTTAGAATTTAAAAACAGTGAAGATTGAAAAAAGAAAAGTTGCAAAACATATTTTGGTAACAATTGTTACTCATTTTCTGATCTGATATAAAATTTTTAAAAAGTTATATAATTAACTTTTCTAAACCCTCACAATATTACCGTAGCTGAGCTATCATACTCTAAATTCCATGATTTTATCCTACGGATTACTGCAAAACTAATTAAGTAGTTCTTTTTATCATATTTGATATTTTACGGCTAATTCTTGTTCTTTCGTAAAAATAACTTCCATACGACCGCGTCTTCGGGCATTCTCTCATTTTCATGTTACCTGAAGATATGCGAATGCCCGAGACCGCGGTCATAAGAAAGTTATTTCTACGATAGAACAAGGATTAGTCTGACAAATCAAAAAAGATAAATATAACTAGTTAATTATCATACTCTTTTCTTACCAAACATTTTCCAATAAGTTCTACTTTATTGAGGGAATAAATTTGTTTATCAATGCCCCTATTGTCAGCTCCTAACATTGTGCTTCCAATTCCTTTTTTTGATGTATAATAACACCTGTTTATGTTTCTATCAATCAAGTTAACGACATAACTATTCGGCAAATACTGATACATTCTAATTAACTATAAATGTAGTGTCTCAATCAGTTTTTAAATTTTGTCCCATTTACCGTTTCTATGTGGTATTAAATAGGGTTTCTGACATCACATACAACCAATTTTCATGCAATTATTGGGAACTCTTATACAGTGATATTTGATTTCTATAATTCATAACTGCACGCGTCATCTTTAAAAATAACAAGTTTTACAAAAATGCCAGAACGACAATAGTGGGTATATACAAATACCTGGAACCATTTTGAAAGTGTTGATTTCATTATGGAGTTCCTGAGTGGAAAATTCTATATTAAACGAATTTTCTGTTTTTTGGAAATGGGTAACAAAAAGGCTAAAATGTTATAAATTCAGCACTGATTTCTGTTGTTATCTAATAACAGTAGCACTACCGCCTAGTAATGATATAATGAGGAAAGGCGGTTAAGTATGTGATCTAAAGATGGCTGTATAAATAATTTTTTTAAAAAAATTAAACATCTGGGTTAATATGGAAAACATTTTCGTAAGAAATATTCTTTGTAACTATATACTCTTTAACCTTTTGTCTTACACTTTGTATTAATGCTTTCCTTGATACCATATATATTGTATATATGTGTGTGTGTATATATAAAAATCTAAAACAATTTTTTAAATATTATTCCGTTTCTACATTTCTTATGCAGACTGTATACTACATGTTTGTAAAGAAGTATTAAAAGATCTGCGTTTACAAGTGTTTGGATAGAAAAAGAATTAAAATAAATATATACTACTGTTTAAATAAGAAGAGACTGATGGGAGATAAGTAAATTAAATCTAAATCACCTAGTAATTTTAAGGTAATAAGAAAAATATCGTCATAAAAACTAAAAACTAAATCCAAATGACCAAATACAATTGGTGATAGATATAAAGTAATAAATGTAATTTTAAAATTATATAAAGATCATTGAAAAAAAGTTAATTAAACATCATTTACAAAGGTGTTAATGTTCATACAGAATGAGTTACTGAATATAATTCATAGATGTAATAACGGATAGAGGGGTTAATTACACATAAAATGACAAAGTTTCATTAAAAAGCCGTAATAAATAACGGCTACAGAAAAATATATCTGAGAAAGATTAAAATTAAAATGAACGATAAAATAAAAGTTATAAATGAAAATGTAATGTTTAAATTTATGTATTATTAGATACGTAAAAACTAAGACCAAATAAAATTTTAAAAAATGGATTGAGATTTGTCTGAAAGAAGAATAATAGGAAATGAGTGACATTCAAACTCTAATATTTCAGGAACGAAGCTGGCGAGGTACCATCCATAGTTTCTTTTTATGGCCCAACATAAACAAACCAGAAAATAATAACCAAAAAATCTTCAAACTCAAAAAGTTAGTTTCTAAAAAAAATTAACTAAGTAAAACAGCTATTACTTTCAAAGCTAATTTTTACGGTTGCAAATCTAGTTTGTACGTGACCACATAAACGAAAAGAAGAGGTACTCAATAATGAAATCTAAATGGTCTAGTCATTCAGAAGATATGGACCAATAGAATATACTAACGAAATATTTTAAATCTTAAAGACAATAAATCAAGCCATTTGTTTTCACCAGTACACACCAAAACATTACAACAAAGATTTAGACCTGAAAACAAATTGATTCACTTTGTTACAGTTTTACTTGAGTCTTCTTTCTCGTCAATTATATTTCACCTTATCCCGAGTGCGAGACAAAGGATGAGGTATTCATGAGACAAAGGTGTAGAAGAGTGTTACCAGGCGACTTAAATTATCAAAAGGTGGAACCAACTGGTAACAATTATTAATAAAAAAAGACAAAGACAAATTATATAATTAACGAAGCCAAAATTTATTTAATTTAAACGGAAATTTCGACAGATCAGATTTTACCATTCCCAGTTATGTAAATACCAGCTTAAGATTACTTGTCATCACCAAAAGCTTAATAATGAATAAGATTACAAATTGAATCTTCTTTTTTAAAAAAAAGTTTACATGCCCTTAATAAGTAAAAGAGAAAAAAAATTTAACAATTAAACTTTGACAGTTATCCCCCCCTTTTTATACAAACTTTTATAAAAGAATTTAACAATAAAAAAAAAGATTCTATAATCAAAATTAAAATTTTAGTTCAAAAGATATATTAATTCTAACAAGTTTTCATCATTAAATTACTTATAAATTATCATGATTTTGTTTATTAAATTTCTTACATTCTAGGTTGGCCAACTAATATATATATATATATATATATATATATATATATATATATATATATATAAGGAAATTTGTTTATAATATAAAGGAAATTTTTAAATAGTGAAAAAAAATTTTTTACTGAAATTTTTAAATATTGAAAATTTTTAAATAGTGAAATTTTTAAATATTGAAATTGTTAAATAATTAAATTCTTTTTTTTTAAAGATTGACGTCAATTTTTGTTTTATTAATTTTGAAAATAACCCCTTTGGGGCTGTTAGGACCGAAATGTTTGCATGCAGCTCCACCCAAAATATATTTTATATTATAAATAATTACACATTATTACACATAAACAGTAAAGGACATATTGTTAAACAGAGTTCAGTTCCAAAAATATATATAAGAAAAGGTTGACAATTAGAGTTAGTATTTTAGATGAAAATCATTTTATAGTGCACTTAGCGACGTTTCAACTTTTTTTGTTATAAACATGTCTCAAACAGTTAGGTAGAGTCTTTTAAACAGGCATCCTATTTTGCTGCATGGACTTGCAAAATTTCAGAATACAAAATCCAGCAAACTTGAACAAGCTTTTGCTGTTGGAAATAAACACAGGTCTGATAGAAATTTATGCAATTTTATACATGTAATAGCACAAGTTTTCTCTTATTTAAAATGCTTTGTTATTTCATCAAAATCAAGAAAATTATCGGAATTACAGAAATCCAGAAAATATTATAATTAAGTCCTTTTTGTTGTTAATACTAATAGTATATGAATATCTTGATTTCTGTTTGAAACAAAGACTTATAACAAGAGTTAGAAATTTTCTAAAGACAAAAGACTCTAGTTCAGAAAAAACTTTTTTGCTAGTTTTTTGATATGATCAAACATTTAATATTTTGACTGCTTAAGATTTAATATGACTGCTCAATACTCAAAGTTTGACTGCTTAAAGTTTACATTTAGCTTCTGTAAAGTATCTTTTAAAGAAAGGAAATGCTTTTATAAGTTATTAAGTTTCAGTAAAATTTTGAATACTAAAAGAAAATACTAAACACATATTTCAATAAACAAAGCTTAAAAATATGAACAAAATTTATTATATAGTAAAATCTGAAAGACGTACCTGGTTGATATTGCAAGATTAACCGGTCATATACGTATGTTAGAAGTAAAATGAAACTCACTGACACATTATCTCTACACTTTAAGAAAACACTGACATTCTTAGAGAAACACTTATTGCATCGTAAAGAATTTTTAGAATGATTTATCAAATGATTATAACGAGAATGGTAGAGCATTTTGTAAATGAAGGCCGATTAGATTTTGGAACGACTGCATGTTCTACAAGGTTGAAGTGAAGTGAATAACGGTATTTTAGACTGGACGTTATCCGGTGATAGAAAAGGAGAGAGATAGGCTATGTCATGCGATAGTTTTCTACTTTGGCCTCCAGGTTACAATAGCTGTCAGATGCAGGTAGATGGGGCAAGGCGGGGGTGGACGGTTGATAATTTTAGTACAGATTATTTTATTAATGTTATGATTTGTGAATAACGCTACAAGAGTAAAAGGTTAAAGATTAAATATCCAATTTGGGCTATATAGAACAAAGCATACTACGTACGTATAATTAAATATTGTATGTAATTACGCTAGAGTATAACTGCAAAAGGAAATACAGAGATAATTATTTGTTTGTTTGGTTGTTTGTTCCATTTTTGTTTTAAATATCTTAGTTTTTAATAATAATCATTGGCATTGTATCGTAGATGGCATTGGACATGGGGGCGTGGCCAAGTTGCTTCCTGCTATTGGAGTGAACATTTGGCTTTGCCAGTCACAGTCCACTGTCAGTAGTCTGTGTTGTACGTAGCAGCTGAGGATGATATCTTTAGTGAAAAGTGTACTTTTATTTGTGGTGGACAAATAAAGGTTTTTTTGAAAATTGTATTTTATTTAATTAGGCTACCCAACCCTTTTAATCACCAATTAAAAAAAAAAAAAACTTAAAATGTCTAATAATGAGAGAGCTACCGGAATGTAAGTTTTCTTGTAAATCAATTGTATGTAGCCCATTATCTTGCTTTAAAATGCCAAATTGGTGAGTTATCTTTTACTTACATTCACTACAATCTAAATTAAAGTGTAGTAAGGTTCCATTTTTATCTATTGAACATACCCTGAAGGTATTGGTTTCTCTTTTACCGATATTAAATTAGTTACAGAATAAGAAAGTATGGCCGAATCAAGTTCTGCCTAAAAATTATTATATATCATTGATTCCAGCTAAACCACTCAACTTCAGTCATAGTTGCTTGTACTATGTTGTACAAATAACGTGTTTTAATTACATTTTTAATAATTTCTTTAATATATGATTTTTAAAGACTTTTGGGAGAAATAAAAAATCCCTATTAGATATTTTACAATCTGTTGAAGAACTAGAACTGTAAGTTAAGTCAATGCTTGGAAAACATTGTATGACTATTTTTTTTTTTAAGTAAGCATTAAATATAAAATACTGGTGATTTTTACACCCCCAACTCATAAAACTGTTTATTGTATGTATAGACTAGTTTGAGAGTCGGTGAAAACATATAACCTTTAGAAATATTGTCTGTAATAGGAAAAAGTACTTCATTGCATAGAACATAAAAATAATGAGCACTAAGTCCTTATCAATGGATGTAATTTGTAACCGGTACTTACTTGTAAATGGGATATAATATGGCAAAAACGACATGGTTACCTATTATGCATTCGTCCGTACAAGTTGGATGAAAGTTATTTGAAAAAATTACTTACTGTAGTACTGACATACTGGACTACTTACTATATGGTGTTACTTTGTTATAACAATAAACAATCTTTCATTTGTAATATTGTATTCGGCTATTTTTAACTGAATAAAGTGTTAGAGCTGTGGTATAGTTTATTTATGTTAAGATTTACAGGTACCCTTTCAAAAGTCATTTACTACACTAGTAAATAAACAAAATAACAAAAAACAAACTATTTGTCAAAAGTAAAATGTTTATTCCTATTACTTTTTGAATATTTTTGTACTTTGACTATTTTACTTTTGACAAATAGTTTTTTTTTTTGTTATTTTGTGTATTCCCTAGTGTAAGGGACTTTTGAAAGTGTACCTGTATATATTGTCACCACAGTGCTCTGGTCTATGTTTATGTTAAGATTAAATAAAGTTTTTCTTAAAGATAGTATGTATGGAAGCTTATTTTTCTTAATCCAGTAATTCTGGAGTTTTATAAAAAGCTCATGATCTAACATATGAACACAACTTGGTTGTGATTTATCAGTTATAATTTTACTCACATTTTATTTGTCAGAAGTAAGTTGCCAACGGATAGCTGATTTTCCCTGCAATAGAATTATTGGAGTTATTTTACTGACTCCTAAACATAATCTAATAGCAACATTCTGGACAGTTAAAAGCTTCTTCATCCTAATTCTTGGATCAAACCTGAGGAAACAATAGTAAAGTATAGCTCTATTATGTCCCTAAGTGACGATATTGATGAATTTATGATGGGTCTACAAGATAAAGATTTTACGTAATACAAGTCTCTCCGGGAACTCTAACCAAGTTAAATATGTGTTCAATAATTAAATTTATTATAGATTCAGAATTCCAGGATTTTTTACTAATTTAATTACTTCAATCATATGTGTCCTAGTTTTGAGTGTGAAGAGGAAATTTCTTATTCTATGCCGTGTAACATAAATGCCTTACATTTTCTTGGATTTAAAGCAATTTGACATTTATTGAAAACTTGAATAGTAACTTATATAGTTAAGGAAGTCTGTAGTTTATGTGTAGAGGTTTCTATTGATTTGTGAACTGAATAGACTAATATCTTAATATTTCAGCACATTAAAGGGACATAGCATTAGGGTTGACTTAAGAATTGGTTTTAGCAAAACAAATGACGAAAATAAGTGTACCAATGACACCTCCTTGAGAATGACATATATTAGTGGTTTATTTACGTTTACTTCTAATAGCTAAATTTAGCTAACTAATTGTAAACAATGCATGTGATGGCTATCGTATATGCTGAAAATATGTACTTGATAAGTAGTTACTATAAGAAACAAGTACTACTATGGGCATCAATTGAGATTTTAATTCGAAATGTATTGATCAAATATTTTTGAAGATTTATTTACTTTTCATACCACTACATGTAGTTGGACCCCACGCTCTCCCTAAAGGATCATTTCTTACGTTATAACGTAGCTTTTACGAGCTATCTTCCTTTTGCCTTATTAATACAATTCTTTCAGCTTGTATTAAAGTCTTTAATATTTTTCATAGTTAAGTAGTGTCGTATTCATTTTGATATTTGTAAAAGCAGATATGTTATGTTGGTTTGGGTATATAAAATTATAATTATTGAGAAGCGGTCCCTACCTAGATTATCTCCACCTATAGACTATTCCATTACGAAATTAGAGCAATTAGGTGTTGCGAGTAGAGATTGGGTCGGTTGGGCACAAAAATGGTGGGGGTACCCCCACCCCTCCCCCTCCCCCCTTGGCCCCTCCCCCTTGCCCACCCCTTCCCCCCTCCCCCTTGCCCCTCCCCCTTTGCCCCTACCCCTCCCCCCTGCCCCTCCCCCTTTGCCCCTCTCCCTTGCCCCCACCCCTCCTCCCTCCCCCTTGGCCCCTCCCCCCTTGCCCCCACCCCTCCCCCCTCCCCCTTGCCCATCTCCCCTTTGCCCCTTCCCCTTTGCCCCTCGCCCTTGCCCCTCCCCTTTAGGCCCCTTCCCTTCCCCCATTGGTCCCCCACCCCTCCCCCTGCCCCTCCCCTTTAGGCCCCTCCCCTTTAGGCCCCTTCCCTCCCCCAATTGGTCCCCCCACCTCCTCCCACCCCTCCCCTTGCCCCTCCCCTGTAGGCCCCTCCCCTTTAGGCCCCTTCCCTTCCCCCATTGGTCCCCCCACCTGTGACGTATTGTTGTCGAGACACACACACATGACGTCATACACACATGACGTCATACACTTAACTTGTTTAATACCAGCGGGATTCGAACCTGTGAAGTTTGGATTTGAAGGCGGACACGCTACCGACTGAGCTATCGTGCATAGTATTACAAGTCGGATAATTAACGCAGTATATAAGCCGCCATGTTGTAACCGCAATAATGTGTTATATATATATAATGTGTTAAGATAGTTAACCTAACCTATAAGTGTCCTACTTTTCCCCATCCACAGCCTATCAGCTGTTACAATAATGTGTTATATATATATATATAATGTGTTAAGATAGTTAACCTAACCTATAAGTGTCCTACTTTTGCCCATCCACAGCCTATCAGCTGTTACAATAATGTGTTATATAATTATATAATGTGTTAAGATAGTTAACCTAAAGTTTCCCACCTTTGTCCATCCACAGCCAATCAGCTGTTACAATAATGTGTTATATATGTATAATGTGTTATATATTTATATAATGTGTTAAGATAGTTAACCTAACCTCATAGTATTACAAGTCGGATATTTAACGCAGTGCCGCGAACGCCAGAACATTTCGTAGAAGTTCGGACACGAACCCCTTACCGTAAGACGTACCGAGTTTTTCGCGACCGCGAAAAACTCGCGTACGTCTTACGGTATGGGTTCTGAGTCGTACCTCTAGGTTACTCTGACAACAAATAGTAGTGTCCAAATTGTAATGTGCTTGTGTTAACCTAACCTATAAGTTTCTGCCTACCACAGCCTATCAGCTGTTACAATAATGTGTTATATATATAATGTGTTAAGATAGTTAACCTAAAGTTTCCTACTTTTACCCATCCACAGCCAATCAGCTGTTACAATAATGTGTTATATATAATGTGTTTTATATTTATATAATGTGTTAAGATAGTTAACCTAACCTATTAGAGTTTCCTACTTTTGCCCACCACGGCCTAGGTACATTTAATGTGTTAAACGTAGTTTCCTCCGTTGTCTACCAGGGTGTAGCACATGTGTTTATGTATCGTGTTAAAATATTGTTAACCTATGCTTACCACAGCCCACACGGGTGTTAGTCTGGCCACTATTTAACCGAACCGAAATTACCAACCGATTTACCAACCGACCGATTTACCAACCGAAACCAACCGATTTACCAACCAAAATATACTTTTACCAACCGAAATATACTTTTAGCAACCGATCTACTAACCGAAATACACTTTTAGCAACCCAAACATCCAACCGATATACCTCGACCCGCGGACTTTGCTCCCCCCTGCGGGAACCCCCCACCGGCTGCGGGAACCCCCCACCGGCTGCGGGAACCCCCCACCGGCTTCGGGAACCCCCCACCACCACCTCCCAGCGTGTGTGGAAGTGACAGCATATCGGTCTCAGGCCAAATCCCTCTACTCCCCTCCAACAATATTCATATAGGTAAGAAAGGGGGGTCGCTTTCGACTACCTCGTTTCGGCTACCATTCCAAGGTGTGTAGGTCAGGTTCTGACAGGGTCTAGCCGGATTGTACAACAGTGCGTAACAGTGCGCATGCGTACTACTCGCTGAAAGGAGAGTGTCCACAGGTTACTCCATCTACACTACCAGAGTGTAGCACCGGTCAAACAAGTTAAAACAAGGTGACTCACACGGTTAGAGTTACTTGAAAAGAACTATGGAGCCAATTTACATTGTTTCCTCGCAAAGTAGGGTGACGAAAAAATTTCGTACTCTAAGGACTAAAATTCAGTTTAAATTTCATCCACCACCCGAGAATGTTACGGAAATTGATTGGATAAAAAGAGGCTTTGAATGTTTGGTGGACAAAATGAAAAATGGAACAGCTGATGGTGATCTGTTGGGCTTTACTTTTACTAGTCTCAATTTTAAAACAAAGACGCCTGGATACGTTGCTTTTCGTAAAGCTTCCGACATCTCTGTCGATCTCTTATGGACAATCTTTGGCGGACTAATCCAAAGCAACGGTGAGGCGGGAACAAGCAGCGATAATTTCGAGATTACCTGCACCAGAGTATCTCCACGAAATAAATAGTGCCACCAATCTGTAAACACACTCATTTACCTAATGGATGTAAGGCGAGCCATTGCGGCGGAGCTCCACAAGCCCGCTCGAAGAAATTTCAAAACACGTAGTGTGACACTGAAAGGAGTTAACGACCTTTATCAAGCCGATCTAGTGGAAATGATTCCATATGCTAAGGAAAACCGAGGCTACAAATATATACTGACAATGATAAATTGTCTAACAAAATTTGCGATTGCAGAACCGCTAAAGACAAAGTCGGCTCTAGACGTATCTATAGCGTTAGAACCGATACTGAAAAAACATCCTATGAATAACTTTCAGACCGATCAGGGGAAGGAGTTTTTCAATATGCACGTAAAGAGATTAATGAAAAAATACAATATAAATCACTACGCCACTTTTTCAGACAAGAAAGCGTCTATGGTGGAGCGTCTGAACCGTACTTTGAAAAATATAATGTGGCGTGAATTTACGGCACGCGGTAGTTACGAGTGGGTGGAGCTGTTGAAAAACGTAGTAAAGACCTACAATAACACTGTGCACAGTACTATAGGCATGAAACCCGCTCAAGTGTTGAAAAAGCACGAGAAAATGTTACTGGACAAAACAGCACGCAAGAGTACAAAAGCACTGGCGCGATTCAAAGTGGACGACAAAGTTAGAATATCGAAATTCAAAAAGACTTTTGCCAAAGGATATCTACCCAACTGGACAAACGAAGTGTTTACCGTGTACGCCGTTGTACCGACCAATCCTGTAACGTACATTCTACAAGACTCGAAAGGTGACATTCTAAAAGGGGGATTCTATGCCGAAGAACTAAGCAGGTCAAAGATCGGCAACGTATATCTTGTTGAAAAAGTATTACGCAAAAAGGGTAACAAAGTACTGGTGCGGTGGTTAGGGTTTGACAAGGAACACGACAGTTGGATTGATAAAACCAAGCTTGTTGTTTAGGTATTTAATGGGATAGCACTGTTAGTTTTCCACAGTATTTAGACAAACGTTGCGTAATGCGTTTAAAAAACACAGCGGATAAACTACGTGTAAGAAACTTTGACGTTGTTGCAGGAGGCGGGTCAACAATGCACCGTCACAGTTCTTTATTACCAAACACAGTTCGATCTATAGTGTGCGGCCCATCAAACAGTGGCAAGACTAATGTGCTATTTAATCTGCTCTTCAATCCAAATGGCCTGAAATTTGCCAACGTCTATGTATTTTCTAAATCACTCCAGCAGCCAAAGTACAAGTTTTTGGAAACTATACTGGGAAATACCAAAGAAATCGGTTATTACACATACACGGACAACGAAAATGTCATCCATCCTAGTGAAGCGGAGCCAAATTCGATAATAATATTTGACGACATAGCTTGCGAGAAACACGACAATATACGTAACTATTTCACCATGGGACGTCACAATAATATAGATTCCTTCTACTTAGGACAGACGTACAGCAGGATTCCCAAACAATTGATTCGAGACAATGCCAATCTCTTGGTGCTTTTCAAGCAGGACGATCTCAATTTACGACACATTTACAATGATCACGTAAACACTGACATGGTGTTTAGTGCATTTAAAAACATTTGTGCAACCGCGTGGAAAGATAAACATGGATTCGTTGTAATAGACAAGGACAGTGAACCGGAGAATGGAAGATTTAGAATTGGTTTTGATCGAATCGTAACAGATTTTTAAGGTACAAAAGGCGTGATACTTGCAACAAACGTCATTCTACAAGATGTCTGGAAAGAGAGAGCATCTAACGCTGGAGATAGCCAGATTGCGCAAGGCTATAAAGAAAAAGTACAGACAGTTGAGGTACGGAGAGGTCGAAGAGGAACGAATGTATACTAAGAAATACACACCGATAATTAAAGAGTTGCAGAAGAGTGGAGTGTTTTTGCCGAAACAAGAAATTAAACCCGAAGAAGAGTTGGATGAAAAGACGGAAATAGCGGATGAGTGGAGCAGCGAGAGTGAGGAAGAGAAAAATGAAGAGTGGGGGGAAGTACCGGCTACTCCCAGTGTTGATTTTATGGATACCGAAGTAATTGCAGAGACTCCGGACCGACCGCAGCCCAGTGTAAGGGAACTATTGTCCACACCTGTAGGGCAAAGTGAATCTGAACAATGGGTAAACAGTACTTTCGCACATCCGCTGGCACGAAAATATATGCTCAAAATGATTAAAGATACCGCCGGTAGTCAGAATATAGATCACAGTTACGGACCGAAAATCGGAGCCGACTCTATGATGATCGGTAACAAGACTCTTCAGTTGTCGGACGATGGTGAGATTATAATTGACGGAGTTCACTATAAAGGGACGCCAGGATTGTACGAGTTGGTGTTTAAGCGTATACCCGATGATGATATATATACCGAGGCCGATTTACGAGCGTATAGAGATATCTGTGTGAGATCCAGTGCACACAAAAGATTATACGATCCGAACGGACAAGTTAATCGTAACAAATCTATGAAATATAGAAACATTATAGAGCAGTTATTTCCACCTAAAAAAGTTAGCGGTAGAGGTTATTCATACTGGGACGATCCGAATGAGTTGTGTGACAGACTGAGACATTTGTTGGCATCTCACGATGCAGGACACACGGGACATGCAAATGAGATAGCTTCTATTATAGAAGAACTAAAAGAAGCTGGAATTATAAAAGGCGCGGGAATTGCAAAAATAAGAACATTAATACGATGAGTGTCGACAAGTTTGGACGTTATTCGGTGAGAAAGGCTTTATCCTCCTCCACCCAACCGATAGTTAGAGGGTACGACCTTACCCCTGAGGGTAATTACGATATAAAGGGTAAACTCTTGCGTAATGTAGGCGCTCCTCTAACGGAAAAAGATGCTGTTAATCTAGACACTGTGGATAAGACGTGTATAACCTTTGATAAAGTCGCACAAAAATATCACACAAAGGGCATACCCTTGGGCGGTCTGGGTCCGACTAAAGATACCGATGACGCTGTAACTAGAGGATATCTCGAATCTCTAATACCGATTAAACTTATGACCGACTATTCCGTTAAACAGAGTCGAATACAAGATGTAGGTGAACCTATAGACGACGGTGATGCCGTCAACATAGCATACGCCAGGAAAAATTTTCTCGTGAAAAATGTGGAGGGGAGCGATGAGATGGAAGCGGGAGCCTTTGATGCTCGTAACGCTAGAATCTGTAATTTAAAGTATCCCTCTAGTAAGACGGACGCCGCCAATAAGATGTACGTTGACAATAAAAGTATTGTATCCGACCATATGGGGTATTATTTTCTTCATCGTCGGATTGCAAGTGTCGGTTCTCCCGTCTACGCCGATGATGCTGTCACTTTGATTTTCCTCATGGAAAATACCGTACATCTACACCAATCACCGACATCCGGTGAATCGTTTTTCAATGCTGAAGATAAGAGGAAAACTAGTGTAGCCGATGCCGTCGACGATATGGATGTAGTGACTTTAAGACAGTTGAAAACATACATTCGAGAATTGGAGACGTGGATAAGGAACAATGTGTTGTTGTTGAAAAATGGCGATTGTTTTAACGCCGAGGGGAAACGTATCTGTAATGTCGCCAAAGGCGATGTCGATACGGATGCAATTACAGTGGCACAATTGGCCGGCTCTATAAAGGCGTTGGAAAATGGTTTTAAGGCGTACAGTAAATCGGAACTTATCGCTTTCGCTCGTGTTATTAAGAGAGAATACAGTAAAGTGGATGTTTCCAAAGACCGAGTAACGAACTGGAGATCACTATGGGGTTCGAGCGATAAGGTATAACCAATTTTTTAGCGACGACACCATAAATACGTTGCACCCTTGAGTATTGATTCAGTATAGAAATGGCAAAGGGACGAACAACAAGGGTCAAAAAGGGCCGTGGTCTCGTTTCTGGAATTTTAAGCGTTGGTGATAGGGTTTTAAACAAGGCTATAGATCTATTGCCTGTAGAACTCCATTTACCCTCTTACAACTATTGCGGTCCGGGTACAAAACTAGCCGAGAGATTAGCCCGAGGTGATAAAGGAGTCAATCCGCTGGACGAAGCGTGTAAAGAGCACGATATAGCGTACAGCAAATACAGTGATTCGGAGCATCGTAGAGAAGCGGATAAAATTTTAGCAGAACGGGCTTGGAGTCGAGTCAAATCGGGTAACGCGTCTATGGGTGAACGGGCAGCAGCGTGGGCTGTAACAACGGCCATGAAAGCGAAATCCAAATTGGGAGGTGGAGGGAAACGTCTCTTGTTGGGTGGGGGTTTGTATCTCAAACCGTATCAAAAAGGCAGCGGCCTGTATCTCAAACCATATGCTAAAGGCACTGGTCTGTATCTCAAACCGTATCCAAAAGGCAGGGGACCGAAAGGCAAAACCAAGAAGAAGAAGATCAATAAAAAAAAAGTTTGATTGATTCATTACCAAACAGACCGTTAACAAATATTGATTTAGAGAAATATGCCGTGAGGATACCGTATTTCAGAGGTGTCGGGGGATACACTTCCCCCGACGGGGCCGTTGAAAAACCGCCATTGTCAACCTCGATAGTAGCACGGGTGAAGGTACACATTGGGTGTGTTATAAAAAGCGCGGTGTAAATGTAGAATACTATGACAGTTTTGGAAATCTTAGACCTCCACTCGAACTGACTAGATATTTTGGTTCCAACGCTAATATTCACTATAATTACAAGCGACATCAAAGTGACACTTCAGTCGTCTGTGGACATTTGTGCTTAAAGTTTCTACTACCATGAGTATTGTTTTAAACGGAAATAGTTCTACACTTTGGTGTGATTTCTTTCCACCGATTGATCTATCCAATGGAGAGTGGGAAATCGGTCTCATCGATCTTGCTGTGTACAATTCTATTCCCAATATCGAAGAGGGAATTAATAATAAATTGTATCTCGGTGGAGATCAAAACGATAATTATGAAGTGACCGTTAACATACCGACAGGTTCGTACGAAATTGAGGATATTGAAAAATATATCAAAGCCCAACTGCCGTCGGGGGTGACATTTTCGCTCAAGCCGAACAATAACACACTTAAAACGGAACTTAAGTGTTCAAAGACTATTCATTTTAAAGACGGATCTATAGGAAAATTACTCGGTTTCAATAATGGGAATTTATCAGCCGACCAAAGACACGAATCTGAGCTGCCCGTCGATATTATAAGAGTGAATGTTATTAGGGTTGCGTGTAATATTGTAACTGGATCATTTCAAAATGGAAAAGAATCACACAATATACACGAGTTTTACCCACAAGTGGCTCCGGGGTACAAGATTGTCGAAATACCGACGACTGTAATATATTTACCAGTCAACGTGAAAACCATTCATAACATCACCGTAAGCCTTAGAGATCAGAACGGAGTACCTATAAATTTCAGAGAAGAATCAGTTTCTGTCCGATTGCATTTACGTAGAAATGGGTCTCGTATTTAATGGACAACGTTATAAGAACAGTATCAGTGTACGTTCAAACTCGACAGAGTTAACAGCTAGAAATATACGTTTTCTCTCGGCTTTGGGATTTAAAGTGAACAATGGATCTACTGGCAATAGATAGTGCAGCAGAGTACAATGACGTCATCAGTGGTCTTGAATATCATTCGCACAGACCTTATGCGTCGTCAACGTACGGTAATAACGATGAAATTCGTATTCCCATAAATCAACAGGACGTGATCACAGCACCGTTTGGTAGTATATTGCATATAAAAGGAACACTGAGCGGTACAAAAGCGGACGGCACTGCTGCAACGGTGAAATTGGTCAACAATGCCGTAGCCTTTCTATTTGACGATATTAGATACGAATTTGCCGGTAGCGAAGTGGACCGTACGAGAAATGTAGGCATCACGAGTACCATTAAAAATCTATTGTCGTTGCGAGAGAGTGAGAAGAATAAATTCAGCAACGCAGGATGGTTGGGAGCCGGTGGGATGGCTACCTCTTCAAACTTTTCCCTCTCTGTACCATTGAAGCTGTTGATGGGCTTTTTCGAAGACTACCAACGGATTGTACTGAACGTAAAACAGGAACTAGTGCTCTTACGTTCGGCCTCCGATTTGAACGCTGTATACAGTGATGATGCTACAACCGTTAATCTAAAGATAACTAGTATACACTGGAGAGTGCCTTATGTGACGGTTTCAGATTCACTCCGATTGAATCTTTTGAAAATGATCGAAAGAGACGAACCTGTCCATGTTCCGTTTCGTAGTTGGGAGTTACACGAGTATCCAATAGTGCCGCAAACAAATCAGATTTCGTGGACAATTAAAACCGCTAATCAGCTGGAAAAACCACGCTATGTTATTCTAGCCTTCCAAACAGATAGAAAAAATCAGATCAAAAAGGATGCCTCTGTGTTTGACAAGTGCGGCCTTTCAAATTTAAAACTCTATCTAAATTCACAGTATTTTCCTTACGATAATATTAACGGCGATATTTCCACATTGTACGAAATGTACCATAGATTCCAAGAATCGTACTATACGCACGAGTCCTTGCCCAGTCTAGATTTACAATCTTTTACAGATTGTCCTCTCTTCGTAATCGATTGTTCCAAACAGAACGATTCTATTAAATCTGGTCCCGTGGATGTCAGACTAGAAATAGAAACTTCCGCCAATATACCTGCAACTACTACAGCCTATTGTCTGATTTTACACGACTCGCATATTGTGTACAATCTCCTTACGGGCACGGTTAGAAAGGTAGTGGAATAGATGCGCATGCGCACAGTCCCTCTCTTATAATACGATACAATTAGCGATCCAGTCATTCACGGTCGAGACATCATGTGCACCACATACTCAGGAGTCGTTCATGCCTTCCTCAGGCTCGTGCCTAAGGATAGAATATCGGATTTAGAGGACTTTTATAGCGAAAGCAAACTATATTATTTATTCAACCCTAGTGAAATAGACAATCAGTTGACCTTGACATTCACAGAGTATATCTACGATGGCGACGATGACGACAAATATCATGTCGATAAGTCGCAAGTATCGGAACATGTCTATACAGGTTTAAAGAGTCGGCTATCTTCGGGTAACATCGGCCCGTCTTCGGATTCGGTTTACGTTTTAGTGGGTGGGGTGGGGATGGTTTATCGCAACCATTATTGTGTCAGTTGTGGGGAGGATGATATAAGCGGCGAAAAATACTATCAATTCGATTTCGATGATGCTCGTCTACACGAGTTCCCATTGGTTCTAATCGAACCGGAACTTGAGAAAGGTTATTTGCACAATCTTTCGTCATTTTATCAAAGAAGTCAGTTGTAACCGCCGTCGTCGGTCAGTCGAGACAATGGATCCGAGCAAGATGGACGTGGAGCGAGCTCCTACCAAACGTCAGGTACCACCTAACCTCCCTTTGGGAATTTTTCTTAAATCCGTTCATTTCCTAAACAAAGAGTGTACTAAATTCATAGCAACCGGTTTGTTCCAGCATACAGGTTTCACTCTCGGACTTTTAGTACAGGGTGGTAGAAAATTTGTTTACTTCAATCATAATCTACTCGACGAATTGTCGATTAATTTAAAATCTATAACGGCTGCTCTCGGCAGCATTAGTACGTTAAAATTCGCCATGAGTATCGGTGACGTAATAGTACGGACTACTTTCGGTAAACGTTACGTTCAATTGTACGATGGGCAACATTGTATGACCTTGAACGCTGACGAATGGAGGCTATTCGAGGAGAGTATGCCGCTCGTGTCCAGACGTGTCGCCGAATTGTTTTATATCGAGGAAGAGTTACGCTCCTACATCATTGAGATCTTGGCCAGCGACGAGCTCGTATCTAGCACACTCCCCGAAGCGGACAAACTGTACGACGAAGTCAAGTTGTTTAAAAAACATGCAGACGGCGGTAGTTGAATTTCACGCGTTTCACGATAACGACAACAGGTATATAGTCAAAGAATTGGCCATTGTCGGTGATCAATTTCAAAGTGTTACAGTCTTTAAACCGCCCTACAGATTTTCTCTCCTTAACGAAAAATCTCAAAAATCGGCTCGTTGGCTACAATCACGTTTTCACTATATCAGATGGGATGAAGGCGGTGTACCTTACAACGAGGACACGATACGCACTTTGTGCAAGCCTTTTGCAACACTATTCACAAAAGGATTGGAAAAGGCACTATTTTTGAGACAATTCCATCCTCACGTCATGGAATTGCCTCAAGAAGAGAAATTCTCCCATAGTGGAGACATTAACTGTATATTACCTCAGCATAATAGTAACGTAGATAGTAAATGTGCACTAAAAAGTGCTAAAAGTTATTACGATTTACTCCTTGCCTAAAAGGTCGCGGGGACGGTATGAAGATACCTGACCGGCATCTGTGTATGTGTGTTACCCTCTGGTGTGGAACTAAAAAGCCCGCAAGGTTGTATGGAGGTCCCTGGAGCGGAGTTGATTCTCCCGTAAACCTGTTTGAAGGTCACTGGCGCAGTCGAAAGACTTGATAAACTTTGAATGAGGTACAATTTGGGCACGGAGTCAAAGCGTAAACAAAAAAAATACAAAAAAATTTAAAAACTCAAAAAAAATTTGGAGGCCACAATTTTGTAATGGAGTGGTGGTCACAGGAAATAGCGATGGATTTGGGGCTATTTCCACAAGGGGTAAAGCCTTCTGCTTGCCCCGGCTTGTAATGTGGGCTCTGTTATGGCTTCACTGTACCGGATGACGGTTCCAACCCCGTAAAACACAGAGGAGAAGCTTATTTTAACGAATTATTTTCTGCTTTTTCAGGAATTGTGTAAGACGCTGGAATCTTACGTGTGCTGTGGTAACGCATGTAAGAAGATCAAATTAAAAGATCTGGTGTTTTGTACAAAACCAGATTGTTACGGAAGCCTGTGCACTTGTTTGCTTGCCGACTGCCGCTCAAGGAAGTCGTACAGTGTTCCAGTAATAGTACGGCCTCAACATTTGACCGGGTACTGTTGTGCTGACAAATGTTTTAAAGCACCCGAATGTCAAGTTGACGGCCTGGCATGTACAAAGTGCCAGGCATTCAGCTTTTGTCATTGTAGGTGCAGGTATTGGATCGATAATGGATCTGTACAGCTTATTTACGACAACCACTGTTGGCACAGGAACTGTATCGGACCAGTGTTATAGTTGTTGTGTACTGAACTGTCAAAAGTTTTATATTAAAGACTTATTATTTTGTAAACAGTCAGACTGTCATGGTGACTTGTGCAGGTGTATGTTTCGGAGATGTAAATATAGGAATGTAATGTTGTAAGTTTGTGTGTGACTCAAAAAATAATCTGGGGACCATGGATTGGTTGGATAGTTGACTCAACTCTGTGTTTATTCTCGTTATTATTATAGTACTCTGTAATGTAACTTTTTTAAACTGAGAGAATACATTATTAAAACATCTACACGTTTTCATATTATTTACCAACCGTGTGAGTCACCTTGTTTTAACTTGTTTGACCGGTGCTACACTCTGGTAGTGTAGATGGAGTAAACCTGTGGACACTCTCCTTTCAGCCAGTAGTACGCATGCGCACTGTTACGCACTGTTGTACAATCCGGCTAGACCTGTCAGAACCTGACCTACACACCTTGGAATGGTAGCCGAAACGAGGTAGTCGAAAGCGACCCCCCTTTCTTACCTATATGAATATTGTTGGAGGGGAGTAGAGGGCCCCGGGCTGAGACCGATATGCTGTCACTTCCACACACGCTAGGAGGTGGTGGTGGGGGGTTCCCGCAGCCAGTGGGGGGTTCCCCCAGCCGGTGGGGGGTTCCCGCAGGGGGGAGCAAAGTCCGCGGGTTGAGGTATATCGGTTGGATGTTTGGGTTGCTAAAAGTGTATGTCGGTTGGAAAATCGGTTGCTAAAAGTATATTTCGGTTAGTAAAAGTATATTTTGGTTGGTAAATCGGTTGCTTTTGGTTGGTAAATCGGTTGGTTGGTAAATCGGTTGGTTGGTAAATCGGTTGGTTTTGGTTGGTAAATCGGTTGGTAAATAGTGGCCAGACTAACACCCGTGTGGGCTGTGGTAAGCATAGGCTAACAATATTTTAACACGATACATAAACACATGTGCTACACCCTGGTAGACAACGGAGGAAACTACGTTTAACACATTAAATGTACCTAGGCCGTGGTGGGCAAAAGTAGGAAACTCTAATAGGTTAGGTTAACTATCTTAACACATTATATAAATATAAAACACATTATATATAACACATTTTTGTAACAGCTGATTGGCTGTGGATGGGTAAAAGTAGGAAACTTTAGGTTAACTATCTTAACACATTATATATATAACACATTATTGTAACAGCTGATAGGCTGTGGTAGGCAGAAACTTATAGGTTAGGTTAACACAAGCACATTACAATTTGGACACTACTATTTGTTGTCAGAGTAACCTAGAGGTACGACTCAGAACCCATACCGTAAGACGTACGCGAGTTTTTCGCGGTCGCGAAAAACTCGGTACGTCTTACGGTAAGGGGTTCGTGTCCGAACTTCTACGAAATGTTCTGGCGTTCGCGGCACTGCGTTAAATATCCGACTTGTAATACTATGAGGTTAGGTTAACTATCTTAACACATTATATAAATATATAACACATTATACATATATAACACATTATTGTAACAGCTGATTGGCTGTGGATGGACAAAGGTGGGAAACTTTAGGTTAACTATCTTAACACATTATATAATTATATAACACATTATTGTAACAGCTGATAGGCTGTGGATGGGCAAAAGTAGGACACTTATAGGTTAGGTTAACTATCTTAACACATTATATATATATATAACACATTATTGTAACAGCTGATAGGCTGTGGATGGGGAAAAGTAGGACACTTATAGGTTAGGTTAACTATCTTAACACATTATATATATATATAACACATTATTGCGGTTACAACATGGCGGCTTATATACTGCGTTAATTATCCGACTTGTAATACTATGCACGATAGCTCAGTCGGTAGCGTGTCCGCCTTCAAATCCAAACTTCACAGGTTCGAATCCCGCTGGTATTAAACAAGTTAAGTGTATGACGTCATGTGTGTATGACGTCATGTGTGTGTGTCTCGACAACAATACGTCACAGGTGGGGGGACCAATGGGGGAAGGGAAGGGGCCTAAAGGGGAGGGGCCTACAGGGGAGGGGCAAGGGGAGGGGTGGGAGGAGGTGGGGGGACCAATTGGGGGAGGGAAGGGGCCTAAAGGGGAGGGGCCTAAAGGGGAGGGGCAGGGGGAGGGGTGGGGGACCAATGGGGGAAGGGAAGGGGCCTAAAGGGGAGGGGCAAGGGGGAGGGGCAAAGGGGGGAGGGGCAAGGGGGAGGGGGGAGGGGTTGGGGCAAGGGGGGAGGGGCCAAGGGGGAGGGAGGAGGGGTGGGTGCAAGGGGAAGGGGTCATGGGGGTGGGGGAGGGGTGGGGGCAAGGGGGAGGGGCAAAGGGGGAGGGGCAAGGGGGAGGGGGGAGGGGTAGGGGCAAAGGGGGAGTGGCAAGGGGGAGGGGAGGGGTGGGGCAAGGGGGAGGGGCCAAGGGGGGAGGGGGGAGGGGTGGGGGTACCCCCACCATTTTTGTGCCCAACCGACCCAATCTCTACTGTTGCGAAAGGCAAGTCTAGATCAATATTTGTATTTATGGCACAATTGATGTGTTCATCTTGATTCGGAAAAATTAATTTGGAGATTCCATAGGTTGCAAAAAACTTTACGGAAGCAGCCACGGCGACCCCATTCCACATGAAGGACATTGAAATAAATAAAATAATTAAATATATTGTTAGAAAAAAAGGCTTTTTGAACTTTAAAATCATTAATATAAAGTCATATGTGTGTTCATATGGAATGAAAAATTATTTACAGTTATTTACACTTATGATGTAATGATAATTCGAAACAAATTTAACATTCTTATCTCTTATTATAACAAAATTAAAAAGTGTGTAATAAACATTTTATTTTCGCAAAATGATTAAGATTTAATTGACGTTATTATTATTGATTAAATTTTATACTCTATTACATTTATAATTTAATTGGATATGTGTTACTGTGTCTGTGGCAGTTTTAACTAGCTTAATACAGAATACTAGTAGCATAATTATATTGGAAACCTATTTCATTGTTGTGTATGGTCAAATATAACTTAACGTAAAAAGTCATCCCATAACAAAAATGTCAAAAAAAGTATGTATTTTTGAATAGGTATTTGTCCAATGATTATGTACCATATGCTATAAAGCTTGAATAACCTCAAATCTATGTTCTGGTGAAATAATACATTATTAATAAATTAATATTATTAATAAAATTGCTTTTATTATTATTAAACATTTTTTTCGGAATTTTAAATTCTACTCGATTGTAAAATATTTTTTTAAGAATGTATATTAAAAACAATAATCATAAATAATTGGAAAAAATTTCATACGATTATAGTCGGGGTACCGGTACTCCATTTATTCATTACTAAGCAAATCCCCTTTACCAAGAAATCTTCTTTGAATATAAAGATTTTATTTGTCCATACTGGCAATTTTCACAGATAACATAATTATACAATAACAATTTAGAGGGGGGGGGGATTTGTTCAAAGATAACTGAAATCTTAAAATGTCAAACAAAAAAGTCATAATTAGAAATTTTAAAAAAGTGAACAGCTTTTTCAGACAAAAGATAACATTAAATAAATGCTCTCTGATACTCTAGTAAAATATTACTTCTATGTATTATAATTACTAATTTCTCACTGTTAGAATAAAATGCTAAATTTTATTCAAAGAATTAATTATTTCCATAATTTAAACAATTACCCAAATAATTTATGTATTGCAGAATCATCCCATTCGGTTGCAATTTTTTTCTCAAATTGTATATTATGTAACTCCTTATATACCTTGATTACATTTTATGATATCTAGCCTACTTATTTTTAGACTTATGATTTTAAACTGTAACTGCATCAAATTTTACTACCTTTTTTAAGCGACATGTTTGAACGATCCATTAGTTATATCCAACTGCACTTTGAGGGATCTCCGCTTGTATAAAATGTATCCAGAATTTATTACTTCCATTATTTGTTTCCAACGAGCAATAATAATGTAATATTTTATCCGCTTTAGACCGTAAATCTTCAGCTCGTAAAACATGTATTTATCTCTTGTATGGAAGGTGTTATAAGTTCTATTATAGATTAAAAAAAGACAAATTATCTTTATAACAAATACAAAGTTATCTTTATAACAAAGACAAATATATCACAGAATTATAACATAAGAATATGTGATTAAGTAATTACCACAGTCTTATTAGTTTTTAATATAAATTTAAGTATATAGTTTCCAACAAACTGACATACACGTGTAGATGTTTACTCATATCTGTTTCTAATAGGTGTATGTAATTTAAACATACTAATTTTACATAAAGTAATTCTCCCCAAGAAGTAACAGAATTTAGATACCCCCCCCACCACCTTCTTCGATAAAACGCGAATAGTTTGTTTATACAAACATATGTTAAGTTCTTTATAATTTGCAATAACTTCAATCAATCATATTTAATGACGGTTGTTTTATAATTACGTTAAAATTAAGATCATTCACCTAATATATTTTTTTGCCGTGCAGAATGTTATTAATAACATTTGTTTTACCTCTTTGGTAAATAAACAGACAAAATACAAAATTAGGGATTATTGATAAACTTTAAAAATGAAAGACAATTCTCGTGACACTTATAGCATTACTAATCAAAATATTTTCAATGTATGATTATATCGCAGTCAAAATACAACAATTTTATGTATTTACATATGTTTGTTGGTTTTTATAAACAAAAATTAGAATTACAATGAGTTATAATCAACAAGGATATAACTTAAATTACACAATAATTCTTATCTGGTCACAAGTTATTGAAAGGTTTTTCTAAATGTGTGTTAATACATTGTGTGTGTGAATGTTGTAAATTTATTTTTAAGTGAAATTGATAATATGTATAAATTAAATAAAGCCACTTATTTATAACCTTTTGTGAATTTATAATTTGTTACTATGATAGAACATTTTTCTATGTTAACTTTAGTTTTACTGAGAGTCAACGTAGCACAAAAATATAACATGGAATATTAATGATATTTCCTGCTATATCAAGTTCCACTGGGTAGTCTATCATAGTTCTTGTTTTATATTATACATAGGATTTGTTCTCTAACTTTAAAATAAAAACAACATTTAAATATTCAGTTGTCCTTTATCATTAATTAAAGTATATAATTATCTTCATGAGGTGATATTTTACATATTTTTAAAAGATTAGAAATTTCATTCATTGTCATTGTCATAATAAACAATGAACATTAAAAAGGTAGGTAAAAAGCGTACATACGTTAGTCCCAAGTAAACATTTGCCTGATTAAATTCATTTAAATTTATTTTCATACTGGGTTTAGATAGAATGTTAAATTAAGTAAAGTCTTTTATTAAAATTAATTAATTATAATCATTGTAAATTAAAAATAAAATAACTTCATAATAACTCTGAAAAATTTAAATAAAAAGTAAAATTGTATTAATTAAGAATATCAGAATAACTTAAAGAAAAATCAGTATTTGTTCTGCCTTATAGTTTTAAAGAATAAATTTTAATATCATAATTTGTATGTTTTTGGGAACATTCCAACCAAAAAGAATATTTAAATTTGTTTGAGTTAAATAAATAATAACTTGTTAATTTAAATTATAAAAATCTTTTATTTCAAAACTTACCTAGTATTAGAATATCCCATTCTTTTACTCCATTATAGCATAAGACATATAACAGTGTTTATTTATAAAATATATCAAGCACAAATAGATAAATTTACAAGGGTAATATCAGTGTACTTACTAATCCGAGATCAAGGTAAAGTAAAGGTAAATTTCTTGTGTTCTCAAATGAGCTTATTAAAATTATTAAGAGGGGGTTCCACTGAATCCAGGTATATTTTTAAGCCCATAAGAGCAATGTTAACTTTCAAAGTTTCTCCTGCCTCAATGGGTAATCGGATTTAGTTAATTTATGGCTTGTTTTAAAGAGAAAAAAATAACAAAGCGATTTCAGTGACAAAATTTTTATTTTAGGTCTCATTTTTTAATTATAGAGCCATAAAAACGGGAATTTTAATTATTTTTTTAAATTGATCTAAAACCCTAAATGAAAATTTTATTCACTGAAATTGCTAGATAATGGTGAATACTACGTGTATACAAAATTTGAAAACGATATATTGAAAATTAAACGCTGGACAAACTTTAAAAGAAAATTGATACAGCCACTGATTCGAGCGCTGCCCGGTGTCAAACGTCAGACTACTTAGAGCCTCGCCAAAAGCATTTCCTGCAGCGCGAGTGGCGCGTTATTTTGAAAATATTAAATGCATAGTTACCAGGTTCAAGAACAAAAATTGTCTATGATTATAGTATTATTTATGTTCATGGGTAACATAGGGTAACATATGAAACACGAATTAAAAATTGTATTTTACAATCTTACTTTTTCATTTTGATATTTATTTTTCAAGTAATAACCAAAGAATTAGTGTGATTTCTCTATTTTATGAAAATAATGTTTCCTCGTTTCAAACAAAGATATTTGTCACCAGAACCAGACATCATCGACCAGTCGACCCGACCGTCGCGCCGGTCTCGGCTTATTGTTTAGGAGAGCCAATAACAATACGCTTAGGATGACTCATACTCGGGTTTTTCCGCCCTTTTGTCGGTTCCACACCCCAAGACACTGTTTCTTGCCACTTCAGTCGTGACGGTAACCGCGACCTTGTGGGTGTAGTGCCGAAGTGAGTTGACCATTGTGTTATGTGTGTTTGTGCAGTATGGGGAATAAAAAGAAATATGTTGGATCACGAAAACGAAACAGACAGGGGTTGTTTTTGAACGAATGGAAGGTGTTGAGTAGCTATGGATTATCCCCCACTTACACTAAGCGCCGAAAATCTGATGGTGAAACTTCAACAGCAAACCTCAGTGAACCATGTCGTGGACGTGTTACAAGTGATGCGCTCAGCAACGCCGCTGATCAAGAACTGTGCCGTGATAGCGAGAACAACGATGCCGTGTGCTCAAGTGATGGTGTTGACAATAATGCCACAGGACAAGAGAATCATGTGTTTCAGAGTGATGTCAATGAGGACAATACCAACTCTACAGAGGAACCTATCACTGGTCGTCGTGTTGTCGACATCAAATTTTTATTTGAACAAATAAAGTCACTATGCCACCACAGCCCTATGTTTGGCTGTACGTTTGCTGACATGATGCTCGTCAGAGAAAAAAGTGAAGGGTTGCGCTCTGGCTTTATTTTCAAGTGCAAAATGTGCAAATTGATGAAAACTATTTGGAGTGATCCCAAAACCTGCGGTGCAATGAATATTAACTCTTGTGCAGTCGCCGGTACGATCACCGCTGGGGGAGGTTTCGGCGCCTTCCAGAAAATTATGGGTGCTCTGAATGTGCGTTGCTTCAATAACAAAACATTCGCAAAGCATGAAACGACAGTTTCAAATGGATGGGCAGAGGTAGCAACTGAAGAAATGAAGGCCGCTGCAGATGAAGAAATTGCTTTGGCGAAGGAACGTCGACGCCAACGGAGTCCCTCTACTCACCGTAGTGGCAGACGGCAGTTGGTCTAAGCGTTCATATCGGACTAACTACAACGCCTTATCTGGAGTGGTAAGTTGTGTGGCATTTATAATTATTTATAAAGTGAATTTTGCATGCCATAAAAAGACATATCCTTTCAAATCATGTCCTAATCAGCAAAGAGCAAAGAAGAATAATAGTCGACCAAAGAATAATATTAGGGGGAATGATTGATTGATCGATTTTATTTAAAGTTACAATAGTAGGGCTATTTAAGCCCTCTCTTACCTAAAGTAACTATGTGAATACAACTGACTTCATTCAATCAACTATTTCCCGCTTATTTAACTTAATTAACTTTCAATTATTTCCCGGTCATATTTCCTAAATATCTGAATTCTGCATATTATGAGATGAAATTAGAGTCCAGACACAGAGGAATTGTGGCAATTATAAGTTATGGTAATAACCTATTCTTCTCAAAAATTTAACAAACGTGACTCTTCTGACCAAAAATAACCTGTGTTTTTAACTTTATGTCATGAATAATACTATTATTAGCGAATTTCCCATGTAGGGAATAAGCTATTACCGTAGGTGGCATGGTAAGACTTAAGCCCGAGACCATCATAACTTTTCGTTTTCAGGCCCCCAGATGCCAAAAACACCATTCGTTCAAATTCATATATATATATGTGTGTGTCCGTAGGCACGATTTAGGGGGTTTTGGGGGGGGGTTCTGTACCCCAAAAATCAGTTTTTTGAACTTTTTACATATAATCTTTGTAACATGTAATTATTTTAGATATTTTTATAGGTCAATTTATAAACGTATGTTTTGTAAATAGTGCGGTATGTATTCAGTTTAGATATTTGTATAGTTCAACTTCTAAGAGTATTTCGTGTAAATAGTGTAAATTGTGATTACTTTAGATATTGTTATAAGTCGATTGATAATTTTACGTTCTGTAAATAGAGTAACCATGTAGTGAATGAGTTTAGATATTTATACGGTGAAATTTATAAGGGCAGTTAGTGTAAATAGTTTGAAATGTAATGATTTTAGATAGTTGTATAGGGCAGTTTATAATTTTTTGTATTAAATATTTTTGTAGCAGGTTTTATGTAAATAGTCTGACACGTGATAACTTTAGTACAGTTCAATTCATATACGTATGCCGTTGCCAGTTTTATTTTAACATATTTAAAGCGAACAGATCCAGTAGGTTGTTTTTACATAAAAAGTATAAACTACAAATAATTTAACTGATTAAAGAATGTTTATCTCAAGGCATTTTTATTGAAGATTTTATTTCAAACTCTCAAAAGTTCTCCCATCAATTAGCTTGATCAACAATATCTTTAGATTTTATGTCAAAAGGTTTAAAATTATAGTTTGTTGTCATTTAAATGGTTTGAATGGGCTGTCATGGGAGTTAAAATTTAAACGGTTGTACCGTGAATAGTTTTTTAATTTATGATATAATGTTTTGAGGTTGGGGAAACTAAATTAGTGAAAGTGTGTTGCCCAGTCTATAGATCAGTCTTTATGAACATAATTGTTAACAGTGGCCGTTTGCGTTTGTGTGTCTGTCTGTTGATTACACTGTTTCTTGTACATGTTTTTTGTGCACTATGTATACATGATACTTACATATTTTCATGTTCAATGTGCAATAAATATTATTTACATCAACATGGGATATATTTATTTATTAAAAACCCTCTCACCTAATTTTAACGTTTCTGTTTTATTCTTTTTAGAATAAATATTTACTCACTGCGTAAAAATTAATGTAAGGTTATAATTACGTCTACTGTTTATTATGTATGTGTATATATGTATATAACTATATTCTAACATAGTTGTTATTGTTATTGTCATAGTGAAGGAGCACCCTGTTTTTGTTCATTTTTATTTTATTTATTTTTATGGTGAATGCAAATTTGAATAAAATTTAATGGTCGTATTTTAATTAAAAATAAAACAATACATTCTTAAATTTCAGATCTTTTATTGTTAGAAAATTTAGGCAAAATTGGACGGTAAAAAACCCTGTGTGTCGCAGTTCGCCTCGACCCAAGACTCAAGACTCAAGACTCAAGACTCGTACTGTCCCTGTCGAGGCATAGGGTGGCCGGCCCCAGGACCATATATAGCAATTGCCGGCCCAACGTTTGGTGGTGTGAGAGAGGAGTGGGTTGCCTAACGGTACCGGTTCGTGGGAGGGGTTGGGGGTTGGGGCGGTCGAGACAGAGAGAGACAGAAGATGGGACGAAGAGCGCTTCCGGTAGTGCAAGTTATTGTAGTTCCAACCGATACCACGTGCAAGGGAGCGCTAGAGTCAACGACGAAATTTTGTTTAGGTGGAACCCCCTCTTAAGAAAGAAATTACTGGAAGTTGTAAAAAGTTTTTTTTTTTTAGTAAAAAAATTATAGGGTTAATTATTTGGACAACCAGTTATATCACCTAGGCTGACCAAAGTGAAAGCCTAAAGCTTCCAGTATGTGATATCAACTTATTCTCAACATACCTGTTAAAAATTGGCACTGTCAACGTGGGTAAAAAGAACCCTTTGATAACTTGGCTCGCCAATTGAAGAACATAGAAAAAGGTACCGTTGAGCGGTACCGTTGAAAAGGTGCCAATTCTTCAACGGTACCTTTAACTACGTTCTTCAATTGGCGAGCCAAGTCATCAAAGGGTTCTTTTTACCCTCATTGACAGCGCCAATTTTTTAACAGGTATGTTGAGAATAAGTTGATATCACCTACTGGAAGCTTTAGGCTTTCACTTTGATCAGCCTAGGTGATATAACTGGTTGTCCAAATAATTAACCCTATAATTATTTTGACTAAAAAAAACATTTTACAACTTCCAGTAATTTCTTTCTTAATAATTTTAATAAGCTCAATTTGAGAACACAAGAAATTTACCTTTACTTGTACTCCTATAGACATGACAGAGCACACAATGTCAGACAAGCTCATATAATGTGTTTTTGTTGTTTTTATTTTTGTGTCAGTGTATGTTCTTGTGTTAAATGTGTTTTTTAATATAATCAATTACGAGTTCTTCAAAGTGAACAAAGTAATTTTCTGATGATGGGGTTACGGCCTCGAAACATGTAAGAAGCAATCAACAACGAAGTCACAAGCCGGACCTTAGGTAATTAAATATTTTATACATTATATACACTCCAGCTGTGAAATTATCAAAGCTATAACACTAACATAACCAACACGGTTGAGTATTCACTTCTGCCTCAATCTACGCAACGTAAAGTTAACAAACTTTGAGAGACTATCATTTCCAAACGAATGGTCCTTTTTCATTCGGGATTGCGGCAATGTGTTCCTCTAACAAAGACCTTTAAAATGAGGTACAATTCGAAGTATGCTTACATTTAAGATTTTTTAGACTTCCTCCACAGGACGTCCCCCCCCCCAAAGCGAAAAAACATAGCTAAAATTACCAAAAAGTCAGTAACTACAGTGAGGACGTAAACCTAGAGTTTCATTGTTCTGCGTTTATTGATAAAAAATAAATATTAAAAAGTTTCCAGACTTTTTGAACACCCGGTATAATGTCCAACAACATTTTTGTCATTTGGTTTGGTTTAACTAAAATTGGCACGAAAAGGGCTACTATGGAATAAATACTACAAACATTCTAAATACTATAGCAAATGATCTACAATTTGAGGATAAAATAAAATATATCCTGCTAAATGTTTTATTTCTGAATTATGTAGAGTTATGTTGTAATATTTATGCGAGTAATTTATTACGTAATACCTATTTTATTGAGGATTTTTATCCGTAGAAATATCCTTCGCTCAAAGAGTGTAACGTATCTTTTGTGAAATCTATGAAAGAATGTGTAAAAAACTATCAATATTCCATCTCTAGTAGGTTTAAAATACGTCTTTATAAGAATTATAAATATATATATTATAAAAACTTTCAACTTAAATCAACATAAACACATGCACGCTCGCATACACATGTTTTATCTATCATTCTCCCCATGTATATATTATATTACATTTAAGCAATATGGGAACATTATTCTATGTAATATTATATATATGTACTATATTTTTAATTCATGTGAAAAAATGCGCATTTTCATTGAAAAAAATAACGAAATATTATGATAAATATGATATCACAAGAGTATATTTCTCATTGTTTACAGATAATCGGGGCTTTTTATAAATGGGAAAGGGATGATGTTGTAAGATTGTAAAATTGCGTGTGATGCATAACTAATTAATAGATAAATAAAAACGATAAACCTTTCTATTATCAGACATTTGTATGTTATAAGAATCTAGTTATAACTTTTGTTCCTTTTCGATAAGATTCAAACTAGATCTGATACTGAAATTGAGAATATTCCCTCAACAATTAGAAACCAACCGCCGTCCTCAAATAGAATTACTGTTTGTAATTGGATACACATTGATACATCTGTGACTGATTAAATACAGCTACCACGAAAGAATTTAGTAGCACATAATTTAGTTTTCAATACACACAAAAGTTCCTAATTGTAGAATTACATTAGTTCAAAACTAATACGAACAAAACAAATCTTAGATTATCAATCGATAGTGTTTTTGAATACTTTATTAACTTACGGTTCATATTAAACATTAAACAACAATTGAGGTTGGAAAGAATATTTTAAACCAAAATATATAAATTAAAGAAAACATATCATACGAAACAATTTGGATTATATTTTTTAATATTATATCAGCTCTGTAAGTAAATATAAAAAAAAAAATCTCTTCTTTATAAATTAAGCAATCATTAATCATTTTAAAAGAGACTCAGTCAATATCATTATTAAATCTTTAATCAAATTTCATCTTTGTAAAAATAAATAACTATAATGAAACTGAAAACAATTCTGTACTAACTTCCTATATAAAGCTAAATATTTTTATCTGTAATATAACATAAATATAATAGTAGACTTTAAGTTTGAAAGTGTTTTCATTTTCTTTTGCTTAATATTTGCCATAGTAAAAATAAATATCTTGAATTTTTATTAATTTTTTTATAGAAACATTGAGCGTAATACACATTATTAAATTCCGGAGCTTATATATTGACTTCAAATATGAAATACACGACGAAATGAAGTTTCATGTTACTTATCGTTGGCTGGATCTGATTTTGTTATTTACCATCTAGACTTTAATTATATTAGAGAGTCAAATATTTCACATTATTACATTATATTAAAAACACCATGTAAGCAATTCAGTATTTATTTCGTACATTGTTATTTGTAATTTACATTTTTTTTACATGCTATTATTTTGAAAATTTAATCATTTTAAAAACATAAATTTATCAATGTGCAGCATATGGTCATAATAATACAGCAACATTGGAAATTCCAGGTAAATAAATTATTTAATTTGTTTTTATTCAATTATAGAAAAACTACTGCTACAATTATTATTAACAAACGTAATACTTTACCATTCATGAGAAATACTAACTTCTTAAGAATCAATTTGGTAACGTGGGTCCTCCTGTAAGGTGCATCATAAAATAAATAATAAGTTATATTTAGGGATAGATTAACTCCTCTATACGTTGTTAATACATTTTATATTTACATTAAGTTATTACTCTTATTAGTTCTTGCTATAGAATTGTGTTTGAATATTATGTTGAACATATACAAGGTCATACGATATGTTTTGCTATCAAGGACTGCATATAAAAGAAAGGAAAAATATAATTTTATCTGTCATTAGAAGGTGGTACAATATTGAAATCATAAACAACCAGAAGTAGATGAGGTTCCTTAGTTTACAAACATTTAAAAGAAACAAACAAAATTTGCACCATTAAAATACAGCATTTCACAGTAACGTTCAAGTGGATTGTTTCTAAAAGTGCTTAAATAATATTTTAAAGAAATTTTCGATTTGATTGAAAGTGGTCAAATACTTAAATTATTAAAATAATGATGTATTGAAATGGATTTAAAACATTTAAAGCGTACCATAAATCTACGCAATTTATTTGTGCCAAAATTAAATGATATAATACGAAAGTATTGTGTGATTCAAAGTATTTTAAAGATGTAAGAAAAATACAATATTCTGAAAGCCAAAATAATTCAACACGTATATCTATCAGTTGGCCTGACTTCCATTTGTCATAAATAACATGTTTATTTCCTATCGTTGGTAACGATGTTTGTGAAAGTTATATGAGTTTATATTTGTTGGACATTTAGTAAAGATGAAGGAAGTCGTCCAAATTCACATGTCGTATCTAAATACATCAAGCAAAAACAAACAAAAAAGTCTTAAATATGTAAATATCTAAATGAGTTGTAAAGTAAAATAATTAACAGCAATCAATTGTTTTGCGTAGATAAGAAGTTAAACTACAAATTTTGGCATAATTTTGAGTTGATAAATAGAATAATATTCGTTGGTAACTGAGTTTTATTCAGGAGGGCTGACATATACCGATTAGGCTACATATTTAGAATGCCAATAAATGAGTTTGATAAGTCTATTTGTACAGATATTATAAGATTAATTATAAAACTAGATGCCTCATCATAACAATTTGTTCAGTCCACTCAACATTGGTTGTAATTTTGATTAGAATTTCAAAATATTTACATAACTGGATGTTTTTAATGTCGAAAAATTCCTAAAATATATAAGTAACTGTGGTGGAGCAATAATTGTACTCAGCCTTGTCTAGGAATTATGCCAGTTCTAACTGTTATGGCAATAAAACCACTAAAGTTACATTGTACAAATATTTCACATAAAGAATGTTTTAAACCCAAATAGAAATTATGAATATCTTCATTACATATAATTTTAAAAACTGAACCTCACTTTGTATTATTGAACCTATAAATACGATGAAAGAATTATAATTGTTTACTGAAAGATAAATGTGTTGTTCTTAGATATGTCAAGATGTATAATGGAGAAGACTAGATAATATAGTACTGAAATATAATGAAAATGATAAATCATACAGTTTTTATTTAAAAATCCTTTAGCTTAATAGAAATATTTAAGGTGAAGATTATGTCGAGAGTGCAACATCTTGAATTAATCATGCTACATAAATTGAGATACAAGCATAGAATTTTGCAACAACGTATGTTGAAGAATAAGTGTATTAGATGTAACTACCAATTCACAGATGAATACTGCTGTCAAAGAGTTACAAAATTAACCCAAATACTCTAAATATTTGCAAAATATTTTCTTACATTAACACAGCAGTATTTAAAATTATGGATAACATAGCAAGATTGGGATAATTTAAAATGTAATAAGGTCTACGTAAATAAACTAAAAATGTTTGACAAAGTCATTGTGGTGTCTCTTTAAATTTGCATAAGTCATGTTTACTTATTAAGGCATACCAAATCTTTAAGCAATTAACTGACGTAAAGATATTTATTTTATAGAAGGATGTTGAGATGGATAGAAGGAAAACATTATTTTATATCATCAAATATTAGTTTTGTGAAATAATCTCCTGAATCAACTCGGCTCTTATTTGTTTTTAATTAAAAACCAAACGCAATGTATCACGTTCCTTTATTTTTGGAATAACTGTGATGACAATCAACACATTGCAATCAGCAAGTTTATAACTATATTTATTGAATAATTTTAAAGTAAATTTTATTTTGAAATCATTACTTTTAAATACATTCAATGAAATAATAATCTTGTTCTCAATTATCCATGAAGGGCCAATACTTTACATATTAGACAATGTTAGGTAGTGGAAAATCACACCAATCTCTTATATGTAATTGTAAATTTTGTCTGTGCAATCAGATTTCGATAAAAATCTTAGTTCTCCAAATATTCCAAAATACAGTAAAGATTTGAGTTCCATTCAGGATGAATCTTGGGACTTGATAAACTTGAAGCGAGAGTGCTATCTAATTCCTTGATTAACAATTCCAATAGAGGGTTTATCAATATTTTAATTTTTATTATATTACGATTGCTTCTAAATAATTTAACTTATCCACAAGTTTAAAAAAAGATATTAACAATAATAATAGTTTTACTCAATTTATTGAAATAATTGAATTGTATGGGTTTTTAAATATTAAAAGTTGCATTCAAGGATAATTCAAATATATTATGCAAAATTATTTTCTTCTTTGTCGGTAATTTAAAAAAGAAAAACATTATAGACAAATAAAATTTACAAAATATAACTAGCATGTATAACCTTGACCATATGGTCAATTTAGAACATTGTTCTGTCACAAGATGAAAGTACGGGTACATAAATATAATTTTATTAAGATTAGTAAGAAATGTTTCTCCACTTTTATTAATATATTCCCATAATATCTATAGTTACTTTAAATTACTTTTTGTGGTTTTTATTCTTGATTGCCTAATCACAGCTCTCTGTTAAACTTGAAGTGTATATGCCGATTATTATCTACAACTTAAGAGTTTTTTATATGTTCCAAACGAAATTAAAAATTTATAAACATAGTTTTTTTTTAACCCAGTAAAATAAAATGTCTCAAAATTGTTACTACCCGTATGTACATGAATATATGAATATATCCGCGTATAAAACTCAGTAATATCGATGACTACTTTAAATTCATCTACCTTGAATGTATGATATTTATTAACAAATTATATTCAGTTGAATACAGTGTTGAGTGTGATGTTTTATTATATTAACATTATTTATTAAAATTATAATTAATTTATAATGATCAACAACATTTTAATGAATTGTAGCAATATTTTTTAGTTCATTAAAATAATCGCTTTAATAATTATAAGGAGATTTCTAAATGAAACGATTGTTTAGAACTGTCTTTGAAGCAACATTTTGCACAACTGTTACCAAAATATTCCATGTTGACTGCAAGATGTTACTGTGTGCAATAATCTCCATCAAATAATACGTTGTACATAACAGTTAAGATTATTTTATCGTGTGAATTAACAAGATTGTAACATCTATAATCACAAGCTAAAAATATTGTCTTAGTTTAAAACAAAATATATATATAATATTTATAAATTTTAAAAATATATATAATGAACTTTGTACTTTATGTCAACTTGTAACATGTACTGGGAATCTTGTAACAATTAATTACAATAATTTATTATTTTGGTTATATTACTAGCCATGTATGGAATTAATTTTAATGAGTTATATATTTATCGATTATTAAATATACTTTTATTTTTGTTCATCTGAATACATACTCAACTAATTATTACTTTAAAACGAATAAATTAATGCATTGTATTTGAGATTTATCTATGTATCTTAATTTCTTAATTCCACGTTATAAGAGATTAACAGAAAAAGAGTATTTTAATTACTTGATATTTGCTTATTCTATATTGTACTGTATTTGATATTATTCTGTTTTTTCAATATCTTAAACTCCACGTTATAACAGATTAAAAGATATAAATTAATTTAATTATTCGATTTTAATCTTTTCCATATTTTACTGTATTGAAATTATAGTATTTATATTAATATTCTATATTCCACGTTATTACAGATTAAAAGATAGAATTTAATTTAATTAATTTGATTTTTGCCTATTTTATATTGTACAGTTTTTTTAAAGTAATCTCTTTGAGTAATATTCAAAACTCAAATATATAGTTATTACAGATTACATGTAATACAGATTTTTACAGATTAATATATTATTTTTTAAACGTTTATTAATTTTCCTATAAAAGAAAAATATGACGTAATATTTGTGATTATATATCTAATTATTGAATAATGATCACACTTGTTAATACAGTTACAACTAATAATAATAATAATAATAATAATAATAATAATAATAACAATAAATAAATAAATATATATATATATATATATATATATATATATATATATATATATATATATATATATTATCCTAACTTATAATATCTTTTAACTAACTTTATCCTAACTTTTAAATATCATAGATCTATTACTGTCATTTGTTAAAAAGTTAGTAAACTGAAAAAAACATATAATATGGTGGAACGTGAGTTTAATCCAACTAATTTGCTTTTGAAATTTCAACTAGTATGTCTCTGACTAGTAACAAAATGGCAAAACATGATATTTATTGAGTAATCTAACTTTTGAGAAAATGATACCACTTGTTTAGATAAACCATTTTGTAACAATGATTTTTACCTGCAACTGGTCTAGTATTTGTTTTCGTGAGTACAATAAATTCCTTTGTTTCGAATAACTGTTGATACTTTTGGTCAGGTTCCTCCGAGTTAACTGTAATTGATTGATTTTGTATAAAACCAACGGATCCAAATATTTTAAGACGGGTAATAATTATACATTTAACTGCCTTCATATTAATTTACTGTTTTAATAATTATATATCCATATTATTACACTATACCTTGTTATTACATTATAATTGAATACTATAACTGATAGTGAATGACGAAATATATCATAATAAAAACAATAAAATAAATAACAGTTGATAAAATTTAATACATTATTTGATCATTCACTTTACCATATGTTATAAAACTTAGAACTTACTTTGTATTAGAAAAAAAATTGTCAATAGTATTTTCTGTCACATTATGCTACAATTTTTTTATTATAATAATATTTCAACTAAAATATTACGATTATATGGATTTTTATTGATGACTGGGGGGGGGGAGGTAATTGTTCTATCAAAATTATAACATATAACTAAAAGATAAAAAAACTATAATTTCCACTTTTAAATTAAATTAAATTTATTACAATACATTTTTTATTCATATCCACTATTATGAGGTAAAGAGGATGTAATGTTTTTTTTTTGTAATTCTTGGTATGAATATATTAAAATTATTAGATTAGTAATGATTGGGTGCGGTTCACATTATATTTCATGAAGGCCTAGTGATACAGGTAGCATTTGATGAGATTTTTAACTATATTCATACCTTATAAAAATACCATAAGGTTACACTATATTTACCTCACACACTATATGCTTACCGTTGTTATAACTCTTACTTTGTTTATCACTTATTTATTTTTATTAGTCTATTCGTAATTTTAAACAAATTAATACTGTTCTTCTTCAACACATATTTGTAACAGTACCAGAAATGAGAAATTTGTGTTAATTACATATTTTGTTTCATATATTTAGGTTAGGTTACGTAAAATATTGACTTTTTGTAAAAGGAACTCTTCAGGTATATTATATATCTATTATGTTATTTAAGTGTACTAATAGTTAAGGATGGTAAATCAGGTACATGTGTAAATGTAGATATGACTTCATTGTTTGTTTTGTTAGATAAAAGTAGTATACTAGCCAAGCCCTGGTGACGTGCTCTTGGTGTATTTTAATCAATATGCAAATGTTGCAATTTGAGTTTGTGGAATCTAAAATAATTACCACTTATTTATCACGCTACAATCATCACAACACGTATCACCTACCATTCGTGTTAGTGTACTACGAAACTAAAATCCTGCAGTTTTTATTGCTTATCAAATTACATATTATTTTTAAAATTCAAAACATTTTATAAAAGTTGTGATGAGTTAAACATGTTTTAAAAGATATTTTGTTTAAAAAAACATTAATTGAATTATTGCATATTTAAAAAAATTTTTCTGAAATAGTTTGTTTAATTATTTTTCTGATAATTTCATTATCCTGATGCTAGTCATCATTTTCAAAATGTGTCAATTATGGTTCAAAATATTGCTTAGAATTTGTAAAAATCTTTATGATACAAACTATAGTTAATATGTACCAGGTTTGAAACAAAAAGAAATACCAAAAATTATATTGATATCTTGATAGGAACTAATTTATTACGTACGGAAACATTTATAAATTTCAAATATAAGTATAAAACATTAGTAGATGTGAGACTAAATTAAAATATACTAGAATTTTAATCGTTATTGTAAATTTGCAGATTCTCAAAACAATGTTTTTTTGTGTATAATGAGAATATTAAAAGAATACGCATTTATTTAAATATAACTACACAAATCATTTCATTTTTTAACTAACACTAATTAAATTTCATGAGGATATTTAATAACGGAAAACAGTAAATTATTTCTTAAGTTACTCTGGAATATTTCCTCATAATCATATTGAAATATAAAGTTATGCACAAAAATATTATATGTGACCATAATATTATATATTATATATTAATGCCATGTTAGTTATGTTATTAAAATTCGAAACAAATGAATATAATAAATTGTAATATGCTAGATTTAATAATATTACTATGAATAAAGATATTAAGACACAGGTTAGCTCAGCAAATATAAGCACGTAGTACCTACAGAGCTATTATCAACTGTGAACAGAATACCAACTCATGAAAGTTTAGTCCAATTTCCTTACTTGCTTTAATAGCAAGTTGTAACGGTTTTCAAATAGATCATCAGTATTATGTAAAGATAGAACCTAAAATATATCTTTTAATATATTATTTATTATTTATGAATACTATTAAATGGAATTGGTTTAGAACATAATTTAGGCAATTTTAAAATTAAAATGTATGGATCTTTTATCACTTGGGTCTGTTTCAACTGAAGCAAAAATTCATATGTTTTAATAAAATTTTACCGACATTTTTAATAACACTAGTGTTATTGGTTTCAACTAATATTTTAACTAATTTATATGTTTGTTATTTGTTTTTTCTATCATCTTTTTATATTATGGCAAATGTTAAAACTATATCATTTGATGCAGACCATCATTAATGAATGAATAAGAAGAAGTTTAAACACTTATCAAAAAAATGGTATATCAATAACTTAAATATTATATAAAACATAATTTTATTTCGAAAGAATCAAATTTATTACGGTAATGATTGCTTTATATTTCGTATCATTATCAAAAATATATATTGAAACTGGTTATTTTAATTCGATGCAATGGTATATTTGTTTTTCATTTAGAGTTTATATTAAGAACAATGTGGCGAAAATGCAAAATTCATGTTGCCGTCTAATAAATTAAACACCTTGTAACCCGTTTATTTGTTGAACTTTCCATTAGAAAAACTCTCCAATTGCAAGAAACATAGACTTAAGTGTGTGCAATTTTTAAAATATTGTAAAAATGAAATTTAATTGTTATCAATAATAATTTAAATTAAAATTTGAACATATCATTCAGAACGATATAGTTTTCTGACAGATTTTACGCTTAATATATTGACTAATACTATTTAAATTCACTATGATATTTCTAAACGTAAGTTATGACTCCCGTTGCAAGCAACTAGCAAAATTACACATCGAATGTGAAGAGATTCGGTGCCGAGGTATTATATGCCATCGCTGTGCGGAGGTCGTAACAGTTCCTAGGAACATGTCTGAAAATTATCACCTTTACAACTAACTGCATTTAAGACACTGTCTCAAAATGTGTTTGTGAACAGTTTACTACTGGTATGGATTTAACCTCACAACTGTAAATAGTACTTGACTAAATCACATATCAACACCACAATATCTTTTACGGCGTGCATGGGAAGGATTCCTTAGACATTGTTATTTATAAGTACAAGTGTTCAAGATAAATATAGAGATCCATATATTCTCATATCGATGAGAGATCATCGAGATTGGTTGATTTTATTGGAGTTTTGAACAAAGTTTCAGTTATTTTCAATTTAAAAATTGGCATGGAAGAAATCGCACGAACTTATTAATTGGCATGATAGATATTCAACGGTTAGCCATTCTCTACACTTTTAAACTTTCTATTTTTTTTTAAATATAACTGTAGACAAACCCAACCAGATATTGGAGATATTCACTTTTATGATAAACAACACAACATATTGGAAATTCTAAAAATGAGAATTAGATTTTTGAAAGATGAATATCCCCGTAGAGGGTCAGTTCTTGTGCTGCACTTAAGATCAAGATTGGAGTGGGGGATGGTAGGGGTATGGTGGGAGGTGTGGTTGGGCGAGGTTGTGTATGATAGGAGATATAGTGGGGGATGGTGGGGTGGGAGGTGGGGTTGGGTGTGGTTGTGGATGATGGGAGGTATTGGGGGTGGTGGTAGTTGTGGTGGGAGGTGTGGTGGGAGTTGATGGGAGGTGTTGTGGGAGATGGTAGGAAGTGTTGTGGGAGTGGCTGGCTGTTGGGGTGTGGTGGGAAATGGTTTAGCGGGAGTGGTTGGGCCTTGACGTCACATGTACACATTGACGATAGTGACGTCAGACCGTGTTACCCGAAGGCGAACACACGACTGAGCAATCGCTGTACTAGCCTAGTAGTAGTAGGACAACCCCCCCCCCCCACCACCTTCCACCAGAGCGCATTTATAATTTGCCTCCCCACCTTTGCCAACAACTTAATTATAATTAGATATAATTGTTATCAATTGAAGGGGGAGTAATAGATTTTACTACACGTCCAGTGATTAATTAAGGTATTTTAAAAAGTCTGTTTGAACTTTGGCGCTGATAAGTCCCACAATTTCAAGGAGTTGTTAGTTATGTTATTGCAATTTAGGAGGTTATTATTTCCAATTGTAATTTTTTCAAAACATTTTTAATGTGAAATGGTGAATCGAGGATACTGATATACTTTTGAACTTATATTATTTTATCTTTTAGCGTATATCAAGATATTTCATAAGTTTTCAGCCGTCTATTTATTTGTAATGGATTCACCGGTTCTTTGTTAAAAACATTTGTTAAAATTCTATATTTATCACATACTATAGAGTATTTGTGAAGGAATTGTATAAGCGCCATCATTCAACATTCATAAGAGTGTGCTGCTTAACCCTTAAATATAATTAATTTATAAAAACTGTAAAAATTACCATGAAGATTTTCCGCAAAAGTCTTGGTGTCTCTTTGAATTTGTTTATTAATTATCAAGATTGATTTAGATTAAGACGTTATTTCAAACCGTGATCTGTGAATAGTAACTTATAATGTCTACCGATAGGTGAAACACGCACAATATCCAGCCGCCAGCCATAAAACAAACAAAGATATTATATGGTATCAATAATATTCCACATTAAGTTTACATAAATTTTTTGTAAACGTATCATTGAGAAAATGTATCATTATGTATGTTCTGAATTATATCAACTGTAATAATTGACCGATTAGACTCCTGTGGGATCAGGGAAGGATACCTGAAACTATATTGTTATATAAGGAGTTAACTGTTACATTAATATTTGTTTTTAATCACGCTTAAAAGTACCACGGTCTTGTTTTTAATTATAAAACCTAGTAATTATATTTATAAATATTATCGTCTTCAGATTCATCAAAACATCCTGATAAATATTACACTTAATAGTTTTACGAGTCAACTGAAGATTCTCATCGATACTGAAATGCTTTCATAATTAAATTACGCTAATGTATTTCCTACCTTGCCCTCCATTTCAGATTATTTATATAATATCGCTTTTAACGTAGCTATGGTCAGATCTAATCTTTAAAAGTGGATGCAACGACAAACTCAGTCAGTCAACGCTACTAAATCCCCGAAAATCAACCTTACACGAATTCATTCACTGAAATAATTCCGTATATTCCTCTTTACCAATAAGACTTAAACTCCAGTAAAGTTCTGACTATACACCTATGTAACTTTATTCAAACAATACATCTATTGTTCAGTTGTTTTTTTTCAATAGATGTTTGCTGACTCCTGACATGAAATGAAACGTATTTAAGACAAATGTTACATTATACATTTTATTTCCTAACATGTAACTAAATCTAAATTTTTTTTGGATTTTATATAATACTGATACAGGAGAGATGCCTTTTGTGTTGTTGCAGTAGTGGGAATGGTTGGAAAATTTTGTCTTTGATCCATGAAACTGTGCCGTTCAATAGAACCTGCTCGCGACGTTATCAAAGAGATAAATGGCGAACCGGTACACCAGTACGGTTTGTGTCTAAAAGAAGATTTATTTTTGTCCATAGTTTTTTATTTAAGATGATCACACATCTCTACTTAGTTACAAAAATTAATCTATAAATAAAGCATAACAAAATAAAACAAGATCACGTATATCGAAAATACTCTCACCGCGTCGTTAGCATTTTCCTTCCTTCCTTCGTACCATATACGTGCCCATGCTGGAGTAGGTTACCCTTGCATATTTCCTTTCCTCAGTACAATATTCCATATAGATTTATTTTCCCACTAACTTTGTTCTACAACATTGTTCCTGTCTGGGATTATTATATCTTAACACTTTTTTTTAAAATAGTACTATAGGCATTCTACACGATACTAATAAAACATCTATTTCCTGTTTACGGAAAACATAATATTGGTTAATTAATAATTAATGTTAGCTGTGCATTTAAGTGTATTAGTTATGTTCGATATTTGACAGCATAGTTGATTCATAAATAAAAAGACCGCATTACCGTAAAAACACATATTACCCAATCACTATTTACTTTTTATTGATATTTCATAAACAACAATATTTATTATTGTTAATAATAATTCATATTTATTATAAATAATATTGATTTATATTACAACAATAATGATATTTCACCTTTTAAATGATATGTCCCCTCTAAATTAATAATAATAAATTAATAATTTTTTATGTTCTATAGGATAACTTAAATCTATTAATTATTCTTATTAAATTTATGTGTATAGAAAATGTAAAAAATTTAGGAATTAATAATTTTTAAAAGTTTATTCTACAAAATATGAAAAAGAACATTTCAGTTGTAGTTATTAGTTATGCAATACATTTTAATTGAATTCCGGTGGTTGGTTTAACTAACTACCTTTAATATAACAATATGTTTATATAATTAATTTTTGGAAATTACTATTAAGAAAATTCGCAATCTAAATCTAATGTAATACTTACTTTTTAATAACTATTATAATTACTTATATAATACCTTCGTGTTTATACACGGTTTCGAAAACCAAGAGAACAATAAAATGATTTTCTCATCAATTAAACAAAACAGAATTTAAGCATTAAATATGGAAGGTATGTCATGTTTCTGATAATAACAGAAATAATGGTTAGTGCATGCAAAACTTGTAAGACTATACAGAGAATCTTATTAACCTCCCACGTTTTGTAAAAACCAAGTACATTTAGGACAAAATTATTTTGTAATGAAACCAGTTTCTGAATTACTTAAACTTTGCGTAACATAGAGTTTTTTAAGTGCCTGAAAAATTATTTTCTAATAATTAATAAACAAAACAAATAATGTTAACTTCAAATAACATATAATTTATGTATAACATATAATAACATATAACTTTAATAATTACTAACATATAGCAATTGTATATTTTTGAACAGTATCACATAGGTTGTCATTTTTAGAACACATAAAACAATAATATCCAATTAATTTTAACAGGGGTTTGATTAAACCGATAATTTATACAGATCATGAAATGTTAAAAAAATATTTGTATACAATGTTATTTGAAATTTTATTTTTTTGTACCTATTGCTACTACATCTATAGGATTTTTTTCCTTCTAATTCAGGCTCTTTATCAGGGATATTAGTTATATTTTTAATTGCATTTTATATTCAGAATTATCAAAAGAACTTTTATGAAATTATATTATAAACTCAACTATGACGTTTTCAGTTAATCACTGATTCACCCCCCCCCCCCCCCCACACCCTCTACTAATTATTCGATGGAATTGGAATATCGGTTGTCCACTTTTTATTTTTTAAAGAGTTTTTCATAACTTAGGATATCACCTAAGTGAGTATGGTATGTGAATTTGATGGGATCCTATATGTATCTACAACTTTTATTGTGTAGTAATTGGTTGTTAATATTTTTTCCTATATCCTTTCATGTGAAAATCTAGTTATTTTTCGACCCTGAGGGGAGAGTATTCCAATGGTAAGAAGTCGTCATTTTGTAATATTTTTTCCTTGTTATAAAGACATTGATGATCGAAAAGGTTTTATCCTATAATAAACAACAAAAAATATAAAATCTCATATTATTCACTAGCAATATTTCTTTCTAAATTACGTTTAACTACAGTACATTTAAATATTCCTTGTGTTTCACATACATTTTTTTAACCTAACCACAACGAGGCCTAACATGAATTTAGACGCACCCTTTATTATTAAACAATAAAATATTCCTAAAAAAATAATCTTCATTAGATAAAAATACATCGTTTAAAACATGCAACAACTTGTTAGAAAAGCCTTGTCCGTGGATTACTACTTTTCAAACAAGCAATGTACTATATTTTGTACATAGCTTAGTGCACGTAGGCCATCACCACCTATATGCTCTCTAAATATCCTCACAGGTTGTGTTCTATGTGGATTGACTATATATTAGGTTTTTGTAACAGCAAATAATAATCAGTTATAATCTATTGTTATGATCCATGTGCTCCATTGAACAGAGATGTATCATTTTATGGTTTTCAAGGCTAATGTTAGATTAAAATATGAAACTGTAAAGGAAATAAAATAACAACATCTTGTTACAAATTTTAATCAGATATTACTGAAACAGGTTCGATGAAAAGTCTGCTTAATACAACATAACTTTCCTTGCAGACTTCCAATAACTTAAATGATGTTCAAGTACTTAATGAATACAAGGAAAAGGATTACTAATGGAAAATACCATTATGGTTCACAATGCGATGAATCTAGGTCAGCACAAATCTGATAAGAACTTTCAGCGTTCAATCTTTACTCAACCCAGTACAGTATTATTCCAATTACGCGAAGAACTTAACTTCTATATCGCATTATAATACTATCATTAGTCTGACAAGTTGCAAATACGAATATTTTATTTCGATCGTCACAAACACAAACAATATACGGAATTTTAAAGTATGAACTTGTGTTACAATTCTAGAGATCTTGTATAATGAGAATAAAACTCAAAATATTTATTATTTTTTTATTTAATTTTTTTATTTTTAGAAAATGTTACAACTGAGCTTATCTCATCTAGCAACTTCCTATCTGACAAATTCATTGTTTGATGGGTAACAGCCCAGTGGTTGTTCCCACATAAAGATTACTGAACTACATCAGATCGGCTGGTTTGGTTCTCTTGAGCCGTCGAAGTGAACAAGATTCATCCAACATCCTTCGTATTTCGGTGTTCGGATGTCTCTGGAGTCGCTGCTGGTGTCTTTCTGCGTGCTTTTTTATTACTTCTTCAACCGTTTCGATCTTCAAGTCTCTGTGTATATCCGAGTTCCTGATGTACCAGGGTGCATTCACTATACCTCTGAGCTCTTTGATTTGAAAAATATGAATTAGATTTCTGTTAGTGGGCTTGGTACATCCCCATAGCTGGATGCCATATTCCCATATTGGCTTTAGGATTTGTTTATATAGGAGCACTTTATTGTAAGTGCTCAGCCCTGCACGTCTTCCAAGTAGCCAGTGGATTTTTCTATATCTAATGTTTAGCTCGTCCTTCTTTATTTTAACATGCTCCTTCCAGCGCAATTTAGTATCCAGCGTAAGTCCTAGGTACTTAGCAGTATTGCTCTAAGGAACAATGTCTTTATTTATTTCTACTGAGAGATGTTGATATTTCAGATTAGTGAAGTTGATGTGTACTGACTTAGTTTCATTTAGCTTGACACTCCACTTTTTTGTTCAGTGATTTACTTCATTCAGAGCTCTCTGCAAGATGCTAGTTGACTCTGCTATAGAGTTTCCCACTGCCACTAATGCTGTATCATCAGCAAATGTTGCAATGTCCACTCCCTCCGACTTTGGTTTGTCTCTAGTTTAGAGCAGGTAAAATACTGGGCCAAGTACGCTGCCTTGCGGGACACCAGCTCTAATTGGTTTTAATTCAGAGTACTCTCCCTCATATTTTACCATGAAATATCCCTCATTGATATATGATCTTAGGATTTTATAGAATTGTTTGGGGAGATCTCTACGCATTTTATACTGTTGCTCCTGATGCCATACTCTGTCAAATGCCTGAGATACGTCCAGGAAAATGCTAGAAGAAATCTTTTTTTCTCAAGTGCGTCTTCTATTATGTTCGTGATTCTGTGAACCTGCTGGATGGTGGAGTGTTTCTCACGGAAACAAAACTGGTTGAAATGGTACCAAGCTTCTTTCTTCTATTATTATCTTCAGGCGTTTGAGTAAAAGTCTCTCTAATAGTTTTGAAGCCATCGGTAAGAGAGATATTGGCCTCTCAAAATATATGTGTTAATATTTTATTCAACTACTTCAAATTTGCTGTGTAAAATACCTACATTTTTGTTTAACCTGCTATAATAAATAATGGAAAAGTAGGTTTGGTATTATTTTTATTAAGTGAATACACTTCCAACTTAAACATCAATCTTAGTTAATTCTAATCCAAAATCAAAATAGTAGTTCTAATAGAATATTAACAGAACATGTTTGTGAATTAAAATTGTATTTTATTTATTTTGTCGAAATGTAACTACTGTTATGTCTAACACATCATGTATAATTATTTATTCTTTTAGCATATTAAATCAGTGTGTCTAACAATCATTTTACATATTTCATTTGATTGCCGATTTTATAAATATATTTTTAAATAGGATTTTATGTTCCTAAAACTAATGAATTACAAAATAACCTACGTGTACCATACTAAAAACAATTTTTGAAATATTACACTTTTTGACAAAATCTTGTACATAATAATGATTATGTATATTAGAATTAAAGTCATTTTATACTTATAATTTATAGTAATGTTTTAATAATTTTGTTTGTGTCTGTGTGTGTTCTTGCGTGCGGGCGCGCGTGCGTGGGTGCGTTAGTGTTCTTTAAGTTTGAACATTGAACTACTACATAGGTCTAATATACGTAATAGCTCTCCTCTTATTTGTTGTTGGACTAATTTTACAACAATTTTGTAGTATGTTCCACATCATTTATTAGGCTAAATAAGACCGTGTGTAACAATCTCAAACATTTTAAAACATAAATTGTGTACAATTATTTAGGTAAATATTTAATCTATTCTCTTCCACGACCTATCTATTACCAGAGCTCTCAGATTAATTAGAGGTTAACCTATTTCAACAATAAATAAGATAGCGCCATTTCAATGAAAGTATATATTGATATTTACAATCATATACAATATATAATATTTATATGATATTTTACAGTACAATTTATAACCTTTCGAAACAATAGGTGTTGTCAATTCATAATTTTTTAAAACACAGATATACAGTTTTTGTCACCAAAGTACTTTATCTTTACAATTACTATGGTACTGAACTTTATCATAACATATAATTTCACCTATAAAATACTTATTTATTGAGAACCTGCTCTCAATCTTACGTTACAGGATATATTTACACCATTGCACAATACTGAAGAGCATAGTTTCTTCGCAATAAAAACTATTATATATTTAAACATGTTTAGCCACGAAAAGTAATTTAATATATTCAAGCCCTTATATTATTACATTTTAAGAAGAAATTCAGTGTCACACGTAAAAATTCAAAATGAACATAACTTTTTTTTATTAATTAGTTTCTTTTTCTTTTAAGTGTGTTGGAGTATGTCATACTAGGACCTAAAGTCACAATATATCTTACTTTAAAAATTTATATGAAAGTCGGATTTCAATTGGATCACATTGAAGATTTGTCAAAATCGAATTATACATTATAAGGTTATTTCAATAATAATAATAATAATAATAAAATGTTAGTCAACATTCAGATAGAAATCTTACGATGAGATTCATGTTTATTGTGTAGTGCATTTTATTGTCACAGTCTTAAAGTTTTTTAATATATTTAGTTTATTTTGAAATTTAAGATTTTCTTAAAATGCCAAATTGTAATTTCAACCTACTATTAAATATGTTGTTCAGATTGTTTCCCTAAATCTGAGCTGATGTTACGACGGATGATGAGATTTTATATTCCAATCAGGTGTTAAATTAAAACAGGTTGCCATCAGAACACGGATTGTTTGTTATTGCAGTCAGTATTCAGTAATTTCATTGTACACCAATTTATATTGCATATGATAGAGTTTGTATTTGTAGTAAGATAATTAAAAGGAGCCTTCAGTCGCCTCAAGCTGTACAGATCGTGAAATGAGACACTTGTCTATATTTTTTATCTGTATTTAGTTTCATTTATTAGCCAAAAGTTAATTTCTGAACGTCCTGATTATTTACTGGACACAGATTGATTTAATTCGATTTAAAATGAGAAGACAAGACGCTGATTTTTCTGAAGCATCTTTTACATCTTTGGAGGTTTGATTTTGATTTGGGGATTATTAAAAGTGTTGACATTGCTTTTATATAGACTACGCCTATCCAACATGGATTATTATATCATGATAGTATACTATTGTTCAATATTACAGTATTTCACAATACGACACCTTTGAAGAAGGAACTTGTACACTTTTTTTTAATTTATACTATTTACGTGACCTTAAATTATTCTAATATAATTTGAAATATATGTAAATGGCAGTCTTGAACTAGTTAGAGAAAAGAAACAAAATTTTCATTTTTTGAGTTTACATAAGAAATTATTATTACTACTATTTGAAACATAAAGAGAAAATAATATCTTTAAAGATAGGTAATGGTATGAATATGTTTATATAATAAATGTATATAGATTTTTATGTTAACTCCCAACAGATTCAGGAATGCATTCAAAATATGTAATTTGTTGTATTTAAATTAATATTTCTTCCTGGTAGTTGGTCTTAAATAGTATTTATCCATTCCTCTGATCTGATCTTAAATACAGATCTTTATATTTAATATTTAAATTTTTGTACTTACTATGTTTATGCTTAATTTATTACTTTGACCGTTACACAGGAAACTCGTTTTTAATTTATTTAATATTCAAGTGAAACAATTGACAACAGATCAGTGATCCGAATCGGTATTTCCAACTTTTCTTCTGGATATAAAAAAAGCAAATCTGAATTGCATTAATTATACCCCGTTATTATTGGGTTTGTATTTGTTATTTGATTTCCTAAATGGTACTTCCTTAACATGGGATCAATGAAATGCTAAATGTTTCTTTCCTTAATTGTACTAGTCCTTAGAGTTCACTATAAAGTTTCTGAGTCAACTACCCTGTCCCAATTTGGTACATGTCTCTCTATTTTACAAGCAATTGCATATTAAAGATTTAGGATTCTAGTTTAAATAAGTAACATACATCGAACTACATCAACGAATGATTAACAATAATTACTATTTCTAAATATTAGGTCTTATTAATTTAGTTTAAAATCAAATGTTTGCATATATGTAATTTCCAGCTAGTTTTCCTGTATGTTTGTTTCGAGTTTTCCTTAAATCGAGTTTCTTTATTTTTCAAATCAGATTACTTTTTTTTATAAATTCCTTGAAATCGTTTGTGTTGATTATATTGAATGTTTTTGTATTGAAAACATTCCAGGAGACGATTTTTGTTCATCGACTATTCGCCTTCTCTAAACACATTCAAACTTCATTTGTGTTCTAGAGGATTGTTTTTCTTTATTTAATGTTTCTATGTCTTTGTTTAAGTGTTCTCTTACCAAATCAAAAAATGGCTCTTAATCAACAATTTTTATATCATATTGATGGAAAGTGTTTTGAAAACTAACGATTGGGAAATGAGATGTTCCATCGGTATCATCGTACATCATATTATATTTAAATGTGATTCAGAGGGATAGTGTCAAATTTGGTTTTAAAAACGATTTTACAATGTTCACAATACCAAATATTTAATTAATTATAATTTTCATCAGTGAGTTTTCTTTGTGTTTGTACATGCCACATTTTATTCGTAAAGTTTTAATTACCTGTTTGATATATTAGCATGATTATATATGATTATAGCTGAGTGATTTAGGATTTTGTAAAGTAGTTTGCTACGATTAATCACCTCATTTCCATCTAAAGATTTCTATTCTAATGTATCTAAATTACTAGCGAATACCTTCAATTTTATAAAATAAATCCAGTGAAATACTTTTCCTTGAGTTTAATCATTTCTGGATTTGTTCAATTTTGTCGCAGACATTGACTGATACTTTTAAATGTTTTGTTCCATACCAAATACTCATGATGAAAGTAATCGTCAATCATTTTTAGGTTAGAATTGTACTTTTATTAATAAATAGTAGAAGACTTAATATTGTGTAGATTATATACTGTAGTTTTTTTGTGTTATACCACTTAATGATCTTATGTAGATTTTGATATTCCTATGGAAAAAATAGCATTCTAATGTGATGAATCATTGAGACAATGAGTAATTTAATAAGAATGTATGGTCATATAGTTCTCATTAGGAATGTAGTATATTATTAATACATTATTCTTTTTCTCATTTAGAATTATTAAATAACTCCATAGAATTACATAGCTTTTATTAACTCTATCACATCTTAAAAGATGGGTTACTATATTTAGAATATAAATTATTTAATTGATACCTTAATGACTAAAATTGCGGATAATTTTAATAATTAACTAATATTCACAAGGACTTTTTAAAGTTAATTGCTATTTTTAATTTTGAAGATTATTTTTGCACGATTATACAATACAGAGAATTATATAGTTGAGGAATATACAATAGTTTCCGAATACATGTTTTAATTAACATTTATATAATGTAAACTCAATTAAGTATTTCAAATGGTGGCTTACTATAACCCATCGGTTTACATAATTGTCACATTAATCTTTGTTTACGCAGTTACTCAACAGCCGACATTAACAAAAAATAGTATTATTATTTATTTATGCAATGAGAATAATTGTATTGCTTGCAAACCCAGTTACGTATGATGCACATGTATATGTGTGATACAAATGTTGTATGGATACTATAAATAGGGAGTAACTGTGATTAATGATTGGTTATTTAAATTCTTGCAACATTTTTAACTATTTAAAATATCGATCTTTTCCATCCATTTATTGTAAGAGTCTGCAACGTGCATTATTTTTGTAAAGAATTTCCAAGATAATATCAGATTATTGTGAAGAAATTCTATACATAATTATATGGTGAAAAATACAAATATGACAACTATCCCGAAATAATTATTGCTGTAAAAATATTATTCTGAGAATATTGTGTATAATATAATATATACTAGTTACTTCCAAATATTGTTAAATTTTTTTTTTTAAATTTTTTTTTGGAAACTGTGGAACGGTTTTTATTTTTTGTCATTATTATACATTTAAGTATATACTGTCCTGTCTATGGCTTTTCATTACACCGCTACCAATTCACGTTTTCCTTTTTAAAATTCCGTTATTAAGTTCTGACATTGATATTAAATGATTTTGATAAAGAGTCGTTCAATTATAAAATGTTAAATTCTAATTAATGTAAATAAGAATCATAAAAGAAATAAATTGACAGTAATTCGCGTTTAAATTCTGCTCAAAATAATATTTTTCATGTATATCTTGTTCAAATCACGGGCTACACAACCTCTGATATCTGTCACTTTCCTACAGTTAGGCCTATCCATTTTCATAAAAGTACTAAGTTGTTCCGTCGTCAATAATCTTGAAAATTAAAGGTGTCATGCATTTCGCGTAACTATATGTTTAAAATGGACCCCCCAAAAACAGTTTACCTGCAATAGTTAAGACATTCCCTATATTTATTTTTTTATTTCTACCTTCTGAGAGCTATTTCAAACTCTAGTTTTCATTAAACTCTATTTGGCATATTTAGGAATATGATACTATATCATTAAATCTTTATAATATTATTATTATTATTGTTAGTCTAGAAAAATTCAGTAGAAATGAGAAAATATAGTTAATAACAAACGTTAATAACCAAATATTTATATGCATATAATTAAAATGTTACAATGTTGTTTATCAATAAAAAGAACATAATAAAGTTTGATGTTATATGTTTGATGTATGAGTTAACCGTGTTTTAGCCAGAAATACTCGTAACCCGTACTTATTACGTCCTGTTTGTGTTTTCTTTTAATGGTAGCAAGTAACATTAAAAAAAATATAAAACATACATATACATTTTTTAAATAATTAAGTTTCATTAGAGAAATAAGTCATTTGATTATTATTCAAGTATTATTGACATAAAACTATATATGGTCATTGGTATGATTTGATTTGAATTTAATGCAGAATCTTAGTATAGTGTTATAAATTCATGTTATAAGGTATTTACAAAAAAACCTCTGTTGCCTTCAAATAGGCTCAGTCCTAATTCCGTGTGTGTGTGAAGGGAAGGGAAATAGAGACTCCTCCTTTTAACAAGATACAATGTTTAATCCTTTTGTTATTTAAACAAGATACAATGTTACAAGTTTCGCCATATATGGAGGGGGAGGTTTGAGGATTCCAGATGTTAAAAATGAATCAAGGGATGAATAAATTTAATTTAGAGACCCCCTTTAACATCTACGTTGTTTGAAAAAGATACAATGGTAAAGGTTTCGCCATATATGGGGGGGGGGGTGAGGTTTGGGAATTCCAGTTGTAAAAATGATTCAAGTGATGTATATATTTAATTTACATTTTCTTTTATCAATATCTAGTAAACATTGGCATTCATACCAGGTGTCAATTAGAATTTTGTTTTATCTATCCTGAATTACTTAATCAAGTTTTTATATAAAATAAAAGCATTTAATGAACTTCGGTAATCATTGAAAATTAGGGATTTAAATTTTAGTTAATGTACCAAATGAATGAAAACTCTATTTTTCGAGTGTAACTCATTACAGTTGAAACCACATATGTAATGTGGGTAACATTAATATAGAACTTGATAAAATATGCAGCTCTTAACAAAATAATGAAGATAGTTGATATCCAAGCTGGTAAATGATTATGTTTATACTTTTGAATTGGCTTTTATATATGCCCTTGTACGTAAAATTTGATTAATATGTGAAGCATAATTATTGATTTCTCAATTATAAAAAATAAAATTTAAAAAATAACAGAATTTACCTTAACTAGATAGGAAAATACATTGTTCTAGAATAAAAAATATATCTTGGTCAATGGCTAAGTCATTAGTTATTACATTTACTTATAACATATACCTTATGGTCAGTACCAATAGTATAAGATAGTTCATATTTATTAGTTTTTGTGTGTGATATTACCGGATATCCTATGACACAATAATACTTTTACAAAAAATATTGTAATTTTACACTTTATATCTTTTATATTTTATAACAGTACGAGAAAACCCATACGTCAATTTGTTTCCTAATTATGTAACACATTTATTCAATAATCTGAATTAAAAACTACATTTATTTGTTATTAACATAAAATATAAATATTAAAAATTTTATTTTCACTCTTAAAATTAATTTCATTGGGTTTTAGAGATTAATTTGAAAATGTTTATGCACTAAAATGGTATCGTTAAACAGAAATAATGCTTTAAAAAAACTCCTTAGAGAAGACGTACAACTTAGAATACATTTATTTAGAAACTTCCAAAGTGAAATTACAGGTATCAGAGTATATTGCCATAAAAATCATGATAGCGTTATTACACTTTGCGACTTAATTGTAAAGGTAGGTAGGATACATAATGATGATGTCCTGTTAGCGTACTGCATATCAAACTGAATATTCATTTGAATCCCCATTCATTTGAATCTTCATTTGTAACTTACAGTAAATTAAATTCCCTTTATTTTATTTCCTTCATGATTCTAATTGTATTTAAACCAAAATCCTTCATGATTCTTTTCATTCACGGGATTTTACAAAATGTGTCAGACTTGATATGGAAAACTTCAAGTCACTAATGTAAATAACTGACGTTTAATAAATTGAATTATATTTTCGTATTTACTATGTGGGTTATATATTTACGACTAATTTGACCAATAAAATGTTTTGTTATTTTACCTAGACAAATGAATTTTGGTTGGAGATTAAAATGTTGTGCTAGTCCTATTCACAGAATATATTATTTTGATAAATAAAAATGGTTATACCAAACATCAAATAAATGTCTTATTTGTTATCTCCAATAATATTATGTCCCTACAGAACGTAGTTAATTTTATACTCGTTTTATTTCACGTAACTTAACTTTTGTGTGTTAATTTTGTTTATATATTGATAGATATGTCGTTGATAGTTACTCTAAGGTGAATTTTAATTTGTTGATTTAAAATATCTAAGATGCCATCTTAGGAAAGTTATTTATTTTAATTTTTAATAATTTACTAAATCTATTTTACTCAACAATATAGTTCACGTGTAGCTTATTAACCTACATAGCCAATACAATTTAGATGAACAACTGATCTCCAATATTTACACCGACATTTATTCCGAAGCTACATCCTAGGCTCCCGGTTTTAGACAATTGTTTTTATCAAAGCAATACTTCTTCATTGTAGGTGTATATGAAAAATTAAGCACGAACCTATATTATAATATTAACTGCGAGTAAATATTTTAATGTAATCATAAGTAGAGATCCGGACACTTTGAGATCAACATGGCGGCTGTTGATGGTGGGGGTACCCCCTCCCCCTTGGCCCCTCCCCCTCCCCTTGCCCCTCCCCATTTGCCCCTCCCCTTTCCCCTCCCCCTCCCCTCCCCACCCCTGCCCGCCATTTTGTTGCCCGACGCCATTTTGTAACCCCTCCCCCATGCCCCTCCCCTTTAGGCTCTCCCCTTTTGCCCCTCCCCTTGCCCCTTCCCTTTTAGGCCCCTCCCACCCCTTGCCCCTTCCCTGTAGGCCCCTCCCACCCCTCCCGCCCCTTCCCTTCCCCCTTGGCCCCCCACCTGTGACGTATTGTTGTCGAGACACACACATGACGTCATACACCTAACTTTTTTAATACCAGTGGGATTCGAACCTGTGAAGTTTGGATTTGAAGGCGGACACGCTACCGACTGAGCTACCGTGCATAGTATTACAAGTCGGATATTTAACGCAGTGCCGCGAACGCCAGAACATTTTGTAGAAGTTCGGACACGAACCCCTTACCGTAAGACGTACCGAGTTTTTCGCGACCTATCAGCTGGTTCATTTAATGTGTTATATATAATGTGTTAAGATAGTTAAACTAACCTACAAGTTTTTGCCCACCACGGCCTATCAGCTGGTACAATTAATGTGTATTTATATAATGTGTTAAGATAGTTAACCTAACCTATAAGTTTCCTACGTTTTGGCTATGTTCACCACAGCCTACTTGTATCAGCTGGTTCATTTAATGTGTTATATATATATAATGTGTTATATATTTATATAATGTGTTAAGATAGTTAACCTAACCTATTAAAGTTTCCTACTTTTGCCCACCGCGGCCTATCAGCAGGTACATTTAATGTGTATTTATATAATGCGTTAAACGTAGTAGTTTCCTCCGTTGTCTACCAGGGTGTAGCACATGTGTTTATGTATCGTGTTAAAATATTGTTAACCTAGACTTAATTCCTACTTCTGCCTAAACCTATGCTTACCACAGCCCACACGGGTGTTAGTCTGGCCACTATTTAACCGAACCGAAATTACCAACCGATTTACCAACCGATGTACCAACCAAAACCAACCGATTTACCAACCAAAACCAACCGATTTACCAACCAAAACCAACCGATTTATGAACCAAAACCAACCGATGTACTAACCAAAACCAACCGATTTACCAACCAAAACCAACCGATTTACCAACCAAAACCAACCGATTTACCAGCCAAAACCAACCGATTTACCAACCAAAACCAACCTATTTACCAACCAAAATATACTTTTAGCAACCGATTTACCAACCGAAATATACTTTTACCAACCGATTTTCCAACCGAAATATACTTTTAGCAACCCAAACATCCAACCGATATACCTGTTGGCGACCTATGCCCGGTCTTTGCTCCCCCCACCGGCTGGGGGAACCCCCCACCACCACCCCCACCACCACCTCCCACCACCACCTATCCACCAGATCGCGTCTGCGTGTGTTGAAGTGACAGCATTGGACGAGAATTGCTTCCCCCACTGCCCTGGGAGAACCCCCCACCTCCCAGCGCGTGTGTGTGTGCGTTGAAGTGACAGCATATCGGTCTCAGCCCGGGGCCAAATCCCTGACCTCTACTCTCCCCAACAATATTGTAGTGTCCACAGGTTACGCCATCGACTACCAGAGTGTAGCACCGGTCAACCGCCCAAAGTTAAAACAAGGTGACTCACACGGTTGGTAAATATTATGAAAACGTGTAGATGTTTTAATAATGTATTCTCTCTCAATAAGTTTAAAAAAGTTACATTAAAGAGTACTATAATAATAATAACGATTGCGAGAATAAACACAGAGTTGAGTCAACTACCCAACCAATCCATGGTCCCCAGATTATTTTTCTATCCTTACGGGTTTTTACATAGAGTCACACACAAACTTACAACATTACATTCCTATATTTACATCTCCGAAACATACACCTGCACAAGTCACCATGACAGTCTGACTGTTTACAAAATAATAAGTCTTTAATATAAAACTTTTGACAGTTCAGTACACAACAACTATAACACTTGTTCGATGTCGATACAGTTCCTGTGCCAACAGTGGTTGTCGTAGATAAGCTGTACAGATCCATTACCGGTACGTTCCAATACCTGCACCTACAATGGCAAAAGCTGAATGCCTGGCACTTTGTACATGCCAGGCCGTCAACTTGACATTCGGGTGCTTTAAAACATTTGTTAGCACAACAGTACCCGGTCAAATGTTGAGGCCGTACTATTACTGGAACACTGTACGACTTCCTTGAGCAGCAGTCGGCAAGCAAACAAGTTCACAGGTTTCCGTAACAATCTGGTTTTGTACAAAACACCAGATCTTTTATTTTGATTTTCTTACATGCGTTACCACAGCACACGTAGGATTCCAGCGTCTTACACAATTCCATTATCTGAAAAAGCAGAAAATAATTCGTTAAAATAAGCTTGTCCTCTGTGTTTTACGGGGTTGGAACCGTCATCCGGTACAGTGAAGCCATAACAGAGCCCACATTACAAGCCGAGGGCAAGCAGAAGGCTTACCCCCTTGTGGGAATAGCTCCAATCCATCGCTATTCCCTGTGACCACCTCTCCATTACAAAATTGTGGTCCCCAAATTTTTTTTAATTTTTAAAATATTTTTGATTTTTTTATTTACGCTATGACTCCGTGCCCAAATTGTACCTCATTCAAAGTTTATCAAGTCTTTCGACTGCGCCAGTGACCTTCAAACAGGTTTACGGGAGAATCAACTCCGCTCCAGGGACCTCCATACAACCTTGCGGGCTTTTTAGTTCCACACCAGAGGGTAACACACATACACAGATGCTGGTCAGGTATCTTCATACCGTCCCCGCGACTTTTTCAATTTAGGCAAGGAGTAAATCGTAATAACTTTTAGCACTTTTTAGTGCACATTTACTATCTACGTTACTATTATGTTGTGGTAATAAGCATTTAATGTCTCCACTATGGGAGAATTTCTCTTCTTGAGGTAATTCCATCACGCACGGGTGAAATTGTCTCAGAAATTGAGCCTTTTCCAATCCTTTCGTGAAAAGTGTTGCAAAAGGCTTGCACAAAGTGCGTATCGTGTCCTCGTTGTAAGGTACACCTCCTTCATCCCATCTGATATAGTGGAAACGAGATTGCAACCAACGAGCCGATCTTTGCGATTTATCTTTAAGTAGGGAAAAATTGTATGGCGGTTTGAATACCGTGATACTGTGAAAATGATCACCGACGATTGCCAATTCTTTGACTATATACTTGTTATCGTTATCGTGAAACGCGTGAAATTCAACTACCGCCGCCTGCATGTTTTTTAAACAACTTGACTTCGTCGTACAGTTTGTCCGCTTCGGGGAGTGTCCTAGATACGAGCTCGTCGCTGGCCAAGATCTCAATGATGTAGGAGCGTAACTCATTCTCGATATAAAACAATTCGGCGACACGTCTGGACACGAGCGGCATACTCTCCTCGAATAGCCTCCATTCGTCAGCGTTCAAGGTCATACAATGTTGCCCATCGTACAATTGAACGTAACGTTTACCGAAAGTAGTCCGTACTATTACGTCACCGATACTCATATTGAATTTTAACGTACTCTTGCTGCCGAGAGCAGCCGTTATAAATTTTAAATTAATCGACAATTCGTCAAGTAGATTATGATTGAAGTAAACAAATTTTTTACCACTCTGTACTAAAAGTCCGAGAGTGAAACCTGTATACTGGAACAAACCGGTTGCTATGAATTTAGTGCACTCTTTGTTTAAGAAATGAACGGATTTAAGAAATATTCCCAAAGGAAGGTTAGGTGGTACCTGACGTTTGGTAGGAGCTCGCACCACGTCCATCTTGCTCGGATCCATGGTCTCGACTGACTGACGGCGGCGGTTAGAATCGTAGTGGAGGTTCACCTCGTTCCCCACAACTGACACAATAATGGTTGCGATAAACCATCCCCACCCCACCCACTAAAACGTAAACCGAATCCGAAGACGGACCGATGTTACCCGAAGATAGCCGACTCTTTAAAGCTGTATAGACGTGTTCCGATACTTGCGACTTATCGACATGATATTCGTCGTCATCGTAGATATACTGTGTGAATGTCAAGGTCAACTCATCGTCTATTTCAGTAGGGTCGAATAAATATAGTTCGCTTTCGTCAATAAAGTCCTCTAAATCCGATAATCTATCCATAGGCACGAGCCTCAGGAAGGCATGAACGACTCCTGGGTATGTGGTGCACATGGTGTCTCGATCGTGAATGACTGGATCGATAATTGTATCGTGTTATAAGAGAGACTGTGCGCATGCGCATCTATTCCACTACCTTTCTAACTGTGCCCGTAAGGAGATTGTACACAATATGCGAGTCGTGTAAAATCAGACAATAGGCTGTAGTAGTTGCAGGTATATTAGCGGAAGTTTCTATTTCTAGTCTGACATCCACGGGACCATATTTAATAGAATCGTTCTGTTTGGAACAATCGATTACGTAGAGAGGACAATTTGTAAAAGATTGTAAATCTAGACTGGGCAAGGACTCGTGCGTATAGTACGATTCTTGGAATCTATGGTACATTTCGTACATTGTGGAAATATCGCCGTTAATATTATCGTAAGGAAAATACTGTGAATTTAGATAGAGTTTTAAATTTGAAAGGCCGCACTTGTCAAACACAGAGGCATCCTTTTTGATCTGATTTTTTCTATCTGTTTGGAAGGCTAGAATAACATAGCGTGGTTTTTCCAGCTGATTAGCGGTTTTAATTGTCCACGAAATCTGATTTGTTTGGGGCACTATTGGATACTCGTGTAACTCCCAACTACGAAACGGAACATGGACAGGTTCGTCTCTTTCGATCATTTTCAAAAGATTCAATCGGAGTGAATCTGAAACCGTCACATAAGGCACTCTCCAGTGTATACTAGTTATCTTTAGATTAACGGTTGTAGCATCATCACTGTATATAGCGTTCAAATCGGAGGCCGAACGTAAGAGCACTAGTTCCTGTTTTACGTTCATTACAATCCGTTGGTAGTCTTCGAAAAAGCCCATCAACAGCTTCAATGGTACAGATAGGGAAAAGTTTGAAACGGTAGCCATCCCACCGGCTCCCAACCATCCTGCGTTGCTGAATTTATTCTTCTCACTCTCTCGCAAAGACAATAGATTTTTATTGGTACTGGAAATTCCGACATTTCTCGTACGGTCCACTTCGCTACCGGCAAATTCGTATCTAATATCGTCAAATAGAAAGGCTACGGCATTGTTGACCAATTTCACTGTTGCAGCAGTGTCGTCCGCTTTTGTACCGCTCAGTGTTCCTTTTATATGCAATATACTACCAAACGGTGCTGTGATCACGTCCTGTTGATTTATGGGAATACGAATTTCATCGTTATTACCGTACGTTGACGACGCATAAGGTCTGTGCGAATGGTATTCAAGACCACTGATGACGTCATTGTATTCTGCTGCACTATCTATTGCCAGTAGATCCATTTTTCACTTTAAATCCCAAAGCCGAGAGAAAACGTATATTTCTAGCTGTTAACTCTGTCGAGTTTGAACGTACACTGATACTGTTCTTATAACGTTGTCCAATAAATACGAGACCCATTTCTACGTAAATGCAATCGGACAGAAACTGGTTCTTCTCTGAAATTTATAGGTACTCCGTTCTGATCTCTAAGGCTTACGGTGATGTTATGAATGGTTTTCACGTTGACTGGTAAATATATTACAGTCGTCGGTATTTCGACAATCTTGTACCCCGGAGCCACTTGTGGGTAAAACTCGTGTATATTGTGTGATTCTTTTCCATTTTGAAATGACCCAGTTACAATATTACACGCAACCCTAATAACATTCACTCTTATAATATCGACGGGGAGCTCAGATTCGTGTCTTTGGTCGGCTGATAAATTCCCATTATTGAAACCGAGTAATTTTCCTATAGATCCGTCTTTAAAATGAATAGTCTTTGAACACTTAAGTTAAGTTTTAAGTGTGTTATTGTTCGGCTTGAGCGAAAATGCAATCTCTGGCGGCAGATGTGATTTGATATATTTTTCAATATCCTCAATTTCGTACTTACCTGTCGGTATGTTAACGGTCACTTCATAATTACCGTTTTGATCTCCACCGAGATACAATGTATTATTAATTCCCTCTTCGATATTGGGAATGGAATTTTACACAGCAAGATCAATGAGACCGATTTCTCACTCTCCATTGGATAGATCAATCGGTGGAAAGAAATCACACCAAAGTGTAGAACTATTTCCGTTTAAAACAATACTCATGGTAGTAGAAACTTTAAGCACAAATGTCCACAGACGACTGAAGTGTCACTTTGATGTCGCTTGTAATTAGAGTGAATATTAGCGTTGGAACCAAAATATCTAGTCAGTTCGAGTGGAGGTCTAAGATTTCCAAAACTGTCATAGTATTCTACATTTACACCGAGCTTTTTATAACACACCCAATGTGTACCTTCACCCGTGCTACTATCAAGGTTGACAATGGCGGATTCGTTTTTCAACGGCCCCGTCGGGGGAAGTTTATCCCTCATAAAAACAACTCTGAAATACGTTATCCTCACGGCATATTTCTCTAAATCAATATTTGTTAACGGTCTGTTTGGTAATGAATCAATCAAAGTTTCTTTTATTGATCTTCTTCTTGGTTTTGCCTTTCAGACCCCTGCCTTTTGGATACGGTTTGAGATACAGACCAGTGCCTTTTGCATATGGTTTGAGATACAGGCCGCTGCCTTTTTGATACGGTTTGAGATACAAACCCCCACCCAACAAGAGACGTTTCGACTTTTTCCCTCCACCTCCCAATTTGGATTTCGCTTTCATGGCCGTTGTTACAGCCCACGCTGCTGCCCGTTCACCCATAGCCGCGTTACCCGATTTGACTCGACTCCAAGCCCGTTCTGCTAAAATTTTGTCCGCTTCTCTACGATGCTCCGAATCTCTGTATTTGCTGTACGCTATATCGTGCTCTTTACACGCTTCGTCCAGCGGATTGACTCCTTTATCACCTCGGGCTAATCTCTCGGCTAGTTTTGTACCCGGACCGCAATAGTTGTAAGAGGGTAAATGGAGTTCTACAGGCAATAGATCTATAGCCTTGTTTAAAACCTTATCACCAACGCTTAAAATTCCAGAAACGAGACCACGGCCCTTTTTGACCCGTTTTAATGTTGTTCGTCCCTTTGCCATTTCTATACTGAATCAATACTCAAGGGTGCTACGTATTTATGGTGTCGTCGCTCCACACCATACGCCAATGACTAAATGTATCTTTAGGAGTATCGACTTTACTATATTGCTTTTTAATCGTATGTGCGAGATCAATCAATTCCCTTCGCCATTTGTTCTCTATTGTGTTCATTTTCTTACTGCAGGCTTTTAATGATTCAGCTTCAGTTGTTTTAATAGCCTGTACTAATTGGGCACGTGTGATGGCATCACTATCAGTAACACCGTCGGCAATATTACAAATACGTTTTGAAGAGGCATCAAAGCAGTCTTTTGTTTTATCTCTGAGTAGAGCACGATCTATAATTACACTCAATTCTTCAAGCTGATGAAAGTTGATTGCATCCAAGCTGCTAGTGCCATCTTTTACGTTGGTCAGGTTTTTACCGCCACAGTTCCAACCGTTACTGTTCAACGGTATTACTTTGCTGTCCACATAGTATTTGTTGGCTGCGTCTTCCTTGTGTATCGGGGTTTTTACGTTGCATATATAGCTTTTTTGAGCGTCAAATTTACTGTGCGAATTTTTCCCAATAAAGTACATTCTAGCATATTTCACGTTTAAGCCATCGCCTTCCTCTAGAGGTGTACCAATATCCTGTAGCCGATAACTTTTAAAGTCATAGCCACTATTTAGTTTAACTGGAATTAACGATTCGAGATATCCTTTTGTCACGGCATCATCATTGTCTTTCGGTTTAGATAAACGGCCTATAGGTCTCCAGCTTGCGTCATATCGTTTCCTCTTGTCATCAAACATTAAACACTTTGTTTCTAATTGCTGAAGGGTGACCGCATCGGTTTCAGAGCGTGCTGTAGCTACATTATGTAACAATTTACCTCCTATATCATAGTCTCCCTCTGGTGTAAGGTTAAACCCTACACCTTTAGGACCTATTTTTCTGTTGGAGCCGCCACTCTTATAACGTCCAAACTTGTCGACACTCATCGTATTAATGTTCTTATTTTTGCAATTCCCGCGCCTTTTATAATTCCAGCTTCTTTTAGTTCTTCTATAATAGAAGCTATCTCATTTGCATGTCCCGTGTGTCCTGCATCGTGAGATGCCAACAAATGTCTCAGTCTGTCACACAACTCATTCGAATCGTCCCAGTATGAATATCCTCTACCGCTAACTTTTTTAGGTGGGAATAACTGCTCTATAATGTTTCTATATTTCATAGATTTGTTACGATTAACTTGTCCGTTCGGATCGTATAATCTTTTGTGTGCACTGGATCTCACACATATATCTCTATACGCTCGTAAATCGGCCTCGGTATATATATCATCATCGGGTATACGCTTAAACACCAACTCGTACAATCCGGGCGTCCCTTTATAGTGAACTCCGTCAATTATAATCTCACCATCGTCCGACAACTGAAGAGTCTTGTTACCGATCATCATAGAGTCGGCTCCGATTTTCGGTCCGTAACTGAGATCTATATTCTGACTACCGGCGGTATCTTTAATCATTTTGAGCATATATTTTCGTGCCAGCGGATGTGCGAAAGTACTGTTTACCCATTTTTCAGAATCACTTTGCCCTACAGGTGTGGACAATAGTTCCCTTACACTGGGCTGCGGTCGGTCCGGAGTCTCTGCAATTTTTTCGGTATCCATAAAATCAACACTGGGAGTAGCCGGTACTTCCCCCCACTCTTCATTTTTCTCTTCCTCACTCTCGCTGCTCCACTCATCCGCTATTTCCGTCTTTTCATCCAACTCTTCTTCTTCGGGCTTAATTTCTTGTTTCGGCAAAAACACTCCACTCTTCTGCAACTCTTTAATTATCGGTGTGTATTTCTTAGTATACATTCGTTCCTCTTCGACCTCTCCATACCTCAACTGTCTGTACTTTTTCTTTATAGCCTTGCGCAATCTGGCTATCTCCAGCGTTAGATGCTCTCTCTTCCCAGACATCTTGTAGAATGAAGATTATTGCAAGTATCAAGCCTTTTGTACCTTAAAAATCTGTTACAATTCGATCAAAACCAATTCTAAATCTTCCATTCTCCGGTTCACTGTCCTTATCTATTACAACGAATCCATGTTTATCTTTCCACGCGGTTGCACAAATGTTTTTAAATGCACTAAACACCATGTCAGTGTTTACGTGATCATTGTAAATGTGTCGTAAATTGAGATCGTCCTGCTTGAAAAGGACCAAGAGATTGGCATTGTCTCGAATCAATTGTTTGGGAATCCTGCTGTACGTCTGTCCTAAGTAGAAGGAATCTATATTATTGTGACGTCCCATGGTGAAATAGTTACGTATATTGTCGTGTTTCTCGCAAGCTATGTCGTCAAATATTATTATCGAATTTGGCTCCGCTTCACTAGGATGGATGACATTTTCGTTGTCCGTGAATGTGTAATAACCAATTTCTTTGGTATTTCCCAGTATAGTTTCCAAAAACTTGTACTTTGGCTGCTGGAGTGATTTAGAAAATACATAGACGTTGGCAAATTTCAGACCATTTGGATTGAAGAGCAGATTAAATAGCACATTATTCTTGCCACTGTTTGATGGGCCGCACACTATAGATCGAACTGTGTTTGGTAATAAAGAACTGTGTCGGTGCATTGTTGACCCGTCTCCTGCAACAACGTCAAAGTTTCTTACACGTAGTTTATCCGCTGTGTTTTTTAAACGCATTACGCAACGTTTGTCTAAATACTGTGGAAAACTAACAGTGCTATCCCATTAAATACCTAAACAACAAGCTTGGTTTTATCAATCCAACTGTCGTGTTCCTTGTCAAACCCTAACCACCGCACCAGTACTTTGTTACCCTTTTTGCGTAATACTTTTTCAACAAGATATACGTTGCCGATCTTTGACCTGCCTAATTCTTCGGCATAGAATCCCCCTTTCAGAATGTCACCTTTCGAGTCTTGTAGAATGTACGTTACAGGATTGGTCGGTACAACAGCGTACACGGTAAACACTTCGTTTGTCCAGTTGGGTAGATATCCTTTAGCAAAAGTCTTTTTAAATTTCGATATTCTAACTTTGTCGTCCACTTTAAATCGAGCCAGTGCTTTTGTACTCTTGCGTGCTGTTTTGTCCAGTAACATTTTCTCGTGCTTTTTCAACACTTGAGCGAGTTTCATGCCTATAGTACTGTGCACAGTGTTATTGTATGTCTTTACTACGTTTTTCAACAGCTCCAACCACTCGTAACTACCGCGTGCCGTAAATTCACGCCACATTATATTTTTCAAAGTACGGTTCAGACGCTCCACCATAGACGCTTTCTTGTCTGAAAAAGTGGCGTAGTGATTTATATTGTATTTTTTCATTAATCTCTTTACGTGCATATTGAAAAACTCCTTCCCCTGATCGGTCTGAAAGTTATTCATAGGATGTTTTTTCAGTATCGGTTCTAACGCTATAGATACGTCTAGCGCCGACTTTGTCTTTAACGGTTCTGCAATCGCAAATTTTGTTGGACAATTTATCATTGTCAGTATATATTTGTAGCCTCGGTTTTCCTTAGCATATGGAATCATTTCCACTAGATCGGCTTGATAAAGGTCGTTAACTCCTTTCAGTGTCACACTACGTGTTTTGAAATTTATTCGCGCGGGCTTGTGGAGCTCCGCCGCAATGGCTCGCCTTACATCCTTTTGGTAAATGAGTGTGTTTACAGTTTGGTGACACTATTTATTTCGTGGAGATACTCTGGTGCAGGTAAACTCAAAATTGTCGCTGCTTGTTCCCGCCTCACCGTTGCTTTGGATTAGTCCGCCAAAAATTGTCCATAAGAGATCGACAGAGATGTCGGAAGCTTTACGAAAAGCAACGTATCCAGGCGTCTTTGTTTTAAAATTGAGACTAGTAAACGTAAAGCCCAACAGATCACCATCAGCTGTTCCATTTTTCATTTTGTCCACCAAACACTCAATGCCTCTTTTTATCCAATCAATTTCCGTGACATTCTCGGGTGGTGGATGAAATTTAAACTGAATTTTAGTCCTTAGAGTACGAAATTTTTTCGCCACCCTACTTTGCGAGGAAACAATGTAAATTGGCTCCATAGTTCTTTTCAAGTAACTCTAACCGTGTGAGTCACCTTTGTTTAACTTTGGGCGGTTGACCGGTGCTACACTCTGGTAGTCGATGGAGTAACCTGTGGACTCTACAATATTGTTGGGGAGAGTAGAGGTCAGGGATTTGGCCCTGGGCTGAGACCGATATGCTGTCACTTCAACGCACACACACACGCGCTGGGAGGGGGGGGGTTCTCCCAGGGCAGTGGGGGAAGCAATTCTCGTCCAATGCTGTCACTTCAACACACGCAGACGCGCTCTGGTGGGAGGTGGTGGTGGGAGGTGGTGGTGGGGGTGGTGGTGGGGGGTTCCCCCAGCCGGTGGGGGAGCAAAGACCGGGCATAGGTCGCCAACGGGTATATCGGTTGGATGTTTGGGTTGATAAAAGTATATTTCGGTTGGAAAATCGGTTGGTAAAAGTATATTTCGGTTGGTAAATCGGTCGCCAAAAGTATATTTTGGTTGGTAAATAGGTTGGTTTTGGTTGGTAAATCAGTTGGTTTTGGTTGGTAAATCGGTTGGTTTTGGTTGGTAAATCGGTTGGTTTTGGTTGGTAAATCGGTTGGTTTTGGTTGGTACATCGGTTGGTTTTGGTTGGTAAATCGGTTGGTTTTGGTTGGTAAATCGGTTGGTTTTGGTTGGTAAATCGGTTGGTTTTGGTTGGTACATCGGTTGGTAAATCGGTTGGTAATTTCGGTTCGGTTAAATAGTGGCCAGACTAACACCCGTGTGGGCTGTGGTAAGCATAGGTTTATGCAGAAGTAGGAATTAAGTCTAGGTTAACAATATTTTAACACGATACATAAACACATGTGCTACACCCTGGTAGACAACGGAGGAAACTACGTTTAACACATTATATAAATTCACATTAAATGTACCTGCTGATAGGCCGCGGTAGGCAAAAGTAGGAAACTTTAATAGGTTAGGTTAACTATCTTAACACATTATATAAATATATAACACATTATATATATATATATATATATAACACATTAAATGAACCAGCTGATACAAGTAGGCTGTTGTGAACATAGCCAAAACGTAGGAAACTTATAGGTTAGGTTAACTATCTTAACACATTATATAAATACACATTAATTGTACCAGCTGATAGGCCGTAGTGGGCAAAAACTTGTAGGTTAGTTTAACTATCTTAACACATTATATATAACACATTAAATGAACCAGCTGATAGGCCGTGGACTCAGATCAATACCGTAAGACGTACGCGAGTTTTTCGCGGTCGCGAAAAACTCGGTACGTCTTACGGTAAGGGGTTCGTGTCCGAACTTCTACGAAATGTTCTGGCGTTCGCGGCACTGCGTTAAATATCAGACTTGTAATACTATGCACGGTAGCTCAGTCGGTAGCGTGTCCGCCTTCAAATCCAAACTTCACAGGTTCGAATCCCACTGGTATTAAAAAGTTAGGTGTATGACGTCATGTGTGTGTCTCGACAACAATACGTCACAGGTGGGGGCCAAGGGGGAAGGGAAGGGGCGGGAGGGGTGGGAGGGGCCTACAGGGGAGGGGCAAGGGGTGGGAGGGGCCTAAAAGGGAAGGGCAAAAGGGGAGGGCCTAAAGGGGAGTGGCAAGGGGGAGGGGCTACAAAATGGCGGGCAGGGGGAGGGGAGGGGAGAAGGAGGGGAGGGGGAGGGGAGGGGAGTGGAGGGGAAAAGGGGAGGGGAGGGGGGAGGGGGGCCAAGGGGGAGGGGTACCCCCACCATCAACAGCCGCCATGTTGATCTCAAGTGTCCGGATCTCTACTATCATACCTGTTACAAAATAATTATAAATCCAGGTATAGAGTAGTATTTGAAATTTATAATAATGTCGCTGAACTTAAAAACAGATCCATGAAGTTGTGTATGTTTTAATTGTGAAATGTCAAAAACTAAACGATCTTGCTGAAATTTAAAAAAAATATTTAATATTTTAAAGATGTTTTATTAATATGCTTATAGGATTTTTAAGTGACGGTGTTATTTGTTCATATATATCTTGATTTCTTGTGTTAACCTACATTATCTAACAAGATGTTAAATCACGTTGAACGTTTATATTTCTTAAGATTTATTAGTACAATAAAATAATAAACTTATACAATATAATATCAACAGAAACATAACTGGCTACTATAACAGATATCATTTCCGATGTTCTATTTTATTAACTCCCACGAGAACTGTCTGGAGGTAAGTTGCAGAAATTTCTTTCATTTACAATAGTGAATTGACAAAGTTTGATTTGACTTTTAACAGACTTCAATCGGATTTTTTATTGAAGAGATTGCATTTTTGCTTCTAAAGATTTCCTATTTGTCATACTTCATTGCTTTTTTAATCACTTATTTTTTTAAATTAGGTAACTATTTTTGTATTTAAGTATATAAAAAACAAAATAATCCTTCGACAGTAATTTGAGAATTTCTTCAACGTCATTATACATCCTTGTTCATACACAGATCTGCAACATTTTGTTATTACAATAGCTGCAACGTTATTTCAAATGTATTTCCTTCATATTAGGTCATTTAATTTGTGCGTCACCATAGGCAAACAATACCCAAATAAATTTATTTTCATTCACTAAATAAAATTATATACTTTAGGTAAATCGATTTGTTTTTGAATAATGTATTGAAACAGACAACTCAAAGAAATAAAATTGGATATTTTTTAAATTTGCATTTTGATTCACAATAAATTGAGCGTACTTTTGTTAAACCGTTGTTCTTAGTCAGTTAATGAGCTACAAATAATAAATAATCTTTAATCTGAATAATTCTATTTTTAATACAAATGTTTATTTATTTTCAATAAAATACCGCTTATATGGTAAACAAAAATAAAAGTTTTTCCAAAAAGAGACGTTGTGTATCTGAAAAAAAAACAGGTACGTTGCCATGATCATTTAAAACTGATCATAGATTCTTATTATAATTAAAAGCTTCTTTTCCTCACTTATAGAAACGTTTGCTCATTCTATGAATTGGTATTTTATCATTGTATAGTATTTCACAATACCTTTTCAATATTTCTCATTAAATACGTTTTGTTTTCAAACTATGTATATGTAGTAATTATATATTGCGTCACAAGATTTATCAAAAGCCTATTTTTATAAAATTTTAAAAAATATGATTTTTTTTAAATTTTTTTTATTCGTTTTTATTTTTCAATATTAAAATGTAACAAATAATCAGATTATTTGATTGAATAAATTTATATATACAAAACTGAAATTTTAAAGTTAAAGTGACGAGACCATGAAATCATTTAAAAGTCTGTTTTTAAATAATGTATAAATGTCAGATATTCGTCAGAACCCAGTGGAGTGTGACTGTATAACAAAAAACTGTGGATATGAATTTGTTTAGGCGACCTTTTGTTTGTAAGCTATATTCCGGCATTGCAATAAGTTGATTATATTTTTATATCTAAAAGAAACAGGAGATTATTTGCAATTTAGAAAATTTTAATGGAGAAATAGTAGGGAAATTATTATTTTACAAGGAACGCAAAACCAGGACGTGTAAACACAAATGTAAAAAACACATACATTAATTAACAATTAAATTTAGTTTTAGCTTTTGTTTTTAATAATAAATTTAATAATAATATTAATTTAATAATAATAATATTATTTAATTTTTAAATAATAATGTTTTATTTTTTTTACAATTGTTGCAATACTGTACATGCAAATTTTCATTAATTTGACACTTCACAAAAAGTGAAAACTATAAATATAATAAATAATTTCAATATTTTTTTCTTCTGATTATATATATTCGAAATTTGTCATATATTGGTTGATTTACGCCATTTAACGTTATTCATAGTCGAATTTTAAATTACTTGATCCGTAAAATTTAAAACGGTGGAACGAATTCTTTTTAGATTCTTTCAATAACGTTATTTGGATCAATAGTCCAGCCAACTGAGTTTGTACTTTCCTGAAACCAACTTCTTAATTAAGCCACTATACCAAATAAGTTCTAGATACAAACCTAAATGTTCAATAATTATCTGTTTGCTTATGAGTTAACTCTCAAACCTCGTCTGCAGATATATTCCAGAAAATTCATGGTTTTAAAATAACCAATTTACAAAACGTTTTCGTTTTTAGTTTAACAAACTACCATGAAATTTTTATACCAAGAGAACGTTAAATGGCGTAAATCAACCAATATATGACAAATTTCGAATATATATAATCAGAAGAAAAAATATTGAAATTATTTATTATATTTATAGTTTTTACTTTTTATGAAGTGTCAAATTAATGAAAATTTGCATGTATTATAAAAATTGTAAAAAAAATAATAACATTTATTAATAAAAACAAAAGCTAAAACTAAATTTAATTGTTAATTAATTTATGTGTTTTGGAGACATACAAGTACAAGTTTCAGTGAAAGTTTATCTTTACTGTAAGACAAGAACCCTTGTAAGTACCATGGATTAACATCACAGAAGGGTTCAAGAAAATTACTACATCGTTTACATTAATTTGATATACCAGCAACTTTAATAACTACAATGAACAATGTAAATACGCTGTTGTAACTGTTTATTAAAGTTCTTGTGTTGGACCAATATGTATGTATTCTTCTGAACCCGCATTGTACCAGTGTGTTTGTACATGTTAATGTGTTATGCGTTTGTAAATATCTGAGGATTTTTTCTAATGATATAAATAAAAGCAAATAGTTGATAAAGGTGTTTTGTTATTAATGTATATATAGTTAATAAGGTAAAGGAAATAACTTAATATTTTTCTTACTACAACAAATTATTCCGAAAAATTAATTTTAAATTAAAGATTAATTTAATAGAATTAAGCTTAAAGACAACCTATGTCATATACTTTAAATATCACAATGGTTCTAAATAATTAGTTACATATAGACATATTTAAATTCAAATTACTTTTAAAATATACAAAGTTTTACAAATCGATGAAATGATGATTACATGTTGGATAGTATATGATATCATGTTTATAGACGTATATCATGAAATGGTAATAATTGGTTTTTAGTATACTCAGGAATAACTGACTACAAAAGTCGGTAAGTGTAGCACAAAAATGAACGCGATAAATCCAACACAAGTCTTACTAAAAACAATAATTTTATTAGAAATAGTTCGAATATTACTAGAATATTTCATATGTATCCTTTTATTACTTAGTAGCTCTTTATTTATGAGGCATAGTTATTTACCTGGTGTTATTGAATTTCTTCTTTTAAAGTTTTTTGGGAAATTACATAAATAAGTGCATATTATGAAAAATAACATTCCCGAGTAGTGATTCGTAAAAAGTGTTTAAGATATTTAGTTATAGAAAAGCTTTCGTCCACAAAAACTCTTATAATAGATATACAGTACTTAATTTCTCAAATGAACGTTCATAAAATATTACGTTGTCAATTGAATACATTTCTACAAGTGTAGTCGACAATATTTTACTTTGGACAATTTATTATGAAAAATTCCCATTATTCTTCTACAACAGTAATAAATCCACATTTAACGTCATGATAAAAAAGACAGCTGACTTAAGAATAGAAAATGGTTTTACAACGACGTTGACCATTATAAATGATACGAAGGCAGTTCAGCCTCTATTTGCGGCAAGAAACATTAATTGCGCTATGAAATAAGATTGTACAATCGTTTCTGGTTGTTGGATCTCCACCTAGTGATATTATATGTACTTTCAATGATTTAATATAATTATTCGATTATTGTAAATTCATAGCTTCTGCAATAATCTAAGTCTCCTCAAGATGGGTGGAAATTATGAAACAAACTATTTTAAATGTAAAACAGTGATTTATTAACCAACCGATGGAAGAAAGTATGAATATCAAGAAGTTGAAAACTACTCTGGGATAATAAACTTCAACACAATTCATTCTATATTTTTCATCCGTATGAAACAATACAATTGGTTAAAGTTTCAAAATATTTTAATAATATAAATGAGCTACAATTGTTTCGCCTTGCGGCATCATCGGCTAAGATTTATTGCTTTATTTTATTCTTTAATATGGAGTTTCAACAAGAAATATCTGATGTTACATTAAAATACAATTGGATTTTAATCTTTAAAATTAAGACTATTTGTCCTTACTAGTTTTATAATTTTCAAAGTATAAACGGTAATATTATGATTTTAGGATGTAGTCATTTGGTAAACGTGTAAATAATTTTTTAAATTCTAATTTTCTTTTCTTTCTACGAATAAATTAGACGTAATTTTTCCTTTCCTTTTCAGTTTGTCTGACTAAAACGTTAAATAATAATGCACACTATCGCAGTATTTAGTGTACAGGAAGTTTCAGTAACTTCATCATCCATTTTCTAATTTCAATTATTTGAATTTTTAATTAACTAGGTTCAATATAAGGAGATTATTGTCGTTGCGCTGTATGATTAGCTTATTATAAGTCAATCCAAAGTGTAATCCAAGACAAGAAAATCTTCACATCTTCTCTTGTCTTATATTGAAATATCAACTTCGTATAAGGTACCAAAATATCATTGCGCTGTGTGAATATAGTAATGTGAGGTCTTTCGTAAAAATCACATTAATAATTATATTATTGAACTAGTGATTTTTTATAGATTTGAACAAAAAACATAATAAATATTCAAGAGTAATGATTTTTTTTTAAATAGGCTAAATAAACAGCTCTAACACTAAATCGGCAATGGTTGTTCTGACTGTTTGCTGGGTTAACTCCAACTAAAATATTAAAAATATATTTATCTCTCTTCTAAGTCTAGACAATAACATAACATAATGTATAATGTGAACATAAAATAAAAATATCAAATACATAGAATGAATATGGATATATACAAACATGCTTTAATTTTTATAATAAAGTGAACTATAAGATTTTAATGTTAAAATAGATAAACAGCCATTCACGAATATATATTGTTTAATAATATCCAATAAAAAAGTCCAGCAAATCTTTTAGTTATCCACATAGCCATCGCCAACCCCGGCCGTTCATGTACTGTAAGTGTTAAATTCAAATTTCATTAATTCCTTTTTAAAAGGACAATTTTTTAACATTTACAAACATTGTACATCTCAGCCACAAAATGGAAAACAGTTTTTTTTTCCATTTAAATCACAAAGATATCATACAGAGTTCTTATAAACCCTGGAAGGGTACCATATTGGGAGCAGTTCCGAAGAGATGATTGTTATATTTGTCATACTTCCAAACCGGTTCAATATCACACTATTTTCTAGTCTATATATATTTGAAGATAAAATAAAAACTATACTTAATGATATCACAGAATCAAAATATATATTTATCAAGATATAAAATACTTTTAAAACAACTTTCCATGAAACAAATTTAAATTAAACCCAAAAAAATTTCAACCAAATGAATGAGAGCTCAATTTTCCATAATATACACATTATTTGTGGAATATGAATAAAAGATGATGTTTCAATTACTCAATAATTATATGCACATAAAATCTTTAAACATGAAACTATGACTGACAATGGTAATGCTTCACACTAATAACTACGACATATTGCCCGTTATATATACTTTCAACCTTAATAGACAACGTGGTTAAAATAAGTTTAGCAATGTAATTGTGGGAGACTCACAGTTTCGTTTGCTCTTAAAGTATGCATTGAGAGGGTAAAGGAAATTATAAGGGATACGTTGAATTACCTAAACTAGAGAAAACGATTAAAAAATAACTATATGTGATAACCGCCTGTATTCTTTTATTGAATTTATAGAATGCCGAGTGTTAGCCGAAGTCATTTTTAATTATTCCTCTCAGAACAATTTAATCGCTTTTATCATACTTGATTCAAACTAGTTTGACTATTGGCAAAATATACAAAAATATTAACACTTACATTTGTACTAAGTTATTTTTCAAATTTATTTATAATTTGGGATTTGATAAGAATAAATATGTGTGTTAAGGTTTGTTTATCGCAGTTTCTTTCTTTTTTTTTTCTTTCCAGAAATGAATTACTATATTTGTAAATTATATAATTAACAAGATTACATTTATAATTTGTTATGAAAACCAATACTTGAAAAGAATAGCATAAGTAAGGTATATTATATTTTATTTAATTAATTAGATTTATCTTTATACATTAGATTAATAAATATTGTTGCGTCGCCTACAGTTATAAAATATATAAAATTTCTTTTCCATGAATTTTTTATTATTTTTCAGTCATCAGTGGATTTTAAATTAAAATAAACTGCCTTTCTCCATTTCAATTTTTACCAAATGTCACATGTCTCCATATTTCTATTATTGTGCAGATTTAATATCCATGAAAGCAATTACCATTTCATTTCAGTATTGAAATAAATGTAAATTATCTTTTGTTGAAACCCATTTTTAATGAACGGTGTAAATTATGTTAAATAATATATTTTCGTATAATTGTTGGTAAATTACGTAAGGTTGGGTTGGGTTAGGTTAGGTTAGGTTAGGTTAGGTTAGGTTAGGTTAGGTTAGGTTAGGTTATCTATCTATCTACATATATACAAAAATATACACAAAAAATATTGCTGACATTAAAACAAAAAATAGATGGACCCTTCGTTTCATTCCCATTCCCCTAGCTCGACATTTTTTACAATGGTGGGTTTAATATTTCGAATTGTGATTCATACTTAATTAGATCTAAAAAACAAACCAATAATTAATGAAATAATGCGTAATAATTCCCATGAACGTGAGACTTAATCACCATTATTCCAAGTAACTAGTAGTCGGAATCAGTTTTAATTTATCACCGTACACTCAACTTGAAGTGTTCAATATAAATATATAAACACGTTGTTTCAGAGAATATACTCTTTTACAACTTTTTTGGGGGTGGGAAAATATTATTAAATAATTTCTGATTGATCACATAATTTATTTTAAAATCAACTCTTGATACAATATACATAGTGTTCATTAAAACACTTTACAAATATATTACAGAAAACCAAGAAATTTACAACCCTTCTGAAGCTGTCAGTGTTTACTATTGATAGAGGGATCAATAGTACAAAGTACATATTATTTTTATTTTTTTAACTTGACTAAGTTCCTCCAAATTCCACTAGCTAAAACTTGAAAATTTGTATCAAAAACCTGTAGCAAGTGATACGTCATATTAAATATGATACGAAATTTCGAATTTTCATAAAACGATAGCTTTCTACAACTAAAATATTTTTAATGCCTAATTATTTTAATTTTGAAATCGTAATAAATGATAGAGTTAATTAACAAACTATTTTGTACACTACCAAATGACTACATAGTGTACATTCAATATTTGTCAATTTAAAAATCAAAACTTGTTAATTTGACGATATAGCTTGTGATATATCGTTGAAAGGTCCTTAGTTTTCACGTAATTTGGTGTAATATATTTTCAAATAGATTAGGCAGTAAGGAAATAATGTCTAATAAAATAATATAGTGTAATTAGACCAATTTAATGCAGTAAGGCCTAATCTAATTTTCATCTGGAATTAACCTGAAAACTTGATATGTTAAAAAGTAAATTTCTTTACTCTTTACTATTAACATTTTGCAGAATAACTTTCTACTTTACTACATGATCATTTTGAAATATAATATAGTTCATATGATAAGATGAAGAAAAGTCTAAATTAGATAAAATTAAGTTATCAAAACTGTATGTGCAACATCTGTTCTTTACTGTAAAAATGGCTTTCACTTTACAAGAAAGACTTTATATAATTTTCATTTATGGGTTAGATCTTAAATGTGTTCGAAGAACTGCTAACGTATTCAAAGTAATTTTGCAGGTTGCATATATACGTACAACAATTATTGCAAATGAAATACTGAAATTGGATCGGTTAGAATAAAAATTGAATCAGTGTTCCAAGCGAATTGACACAAAATGAAGTAGCCCACCTATTTTTGGCAAATCCTACTACATCTACTTGGCGTTTTCCATAATGTAAAAAAAAAAAAAAAAAAAAGTAACAAATTTCATTCGTAAAAATTCGAAATGTATCAGAAAATCACAAAGATGACTTTGATCGAATGATAGAATGCTGTAAACAAATGAGCCTATTCTAAACATATTGTAATACAAAATGTTTGCTTTAATGACGAATGTACTTGCTATTTGAATACATTAGTTAATAAACACAAGTGTTATTATCGGGCCGACTAAAATCTTAGTTTTTTTTACTGAGGCTCCTTCTCAATGGCTATACTAAATATATTTTTTAGGCCTGAATTTTAGGAGATGGAATTATATAGCTAATATTCTCTTAGTAAAATTTAATAGGAGAATCTTAAATAAATTCTTAAATACATATATTGGACCCACATATTGGATCATAGTAACTCAAAATACTTTATCATAAAATACGAATAACATTTATACCTCACAGTTAATGGTAACATGAACTGGTGGAAAATAACATCGTTACACAATACACAATAAGTCCCAAATCAACTGTTTAATTACTATTTAATTACCTTGTATTGTGGTGTTATCGTCGAACAATCCTTACTTGTAGTTTACACTATCTTATATCACGTGTTTCAACTATTTGTCAGCCATTTTCAAATATAAAAACACATAGAAACACTTAACGACACCTATTAATTCACATTTAAAAAACATGACTAAAACCATACATACACGGACGACGCGCGTTGTCAGTAACCGTTCTCGTAAGGTAATTAAATAGTAATTAATTATTACCAATCCAGTTGGGCTATAAGCAAACATAATGACAACCGTTTAAGTTTGATACATACTTCAACCTTCAATATATACCAAAAAAATACCTAACTTTTACTCACGCCTACTCAGGCTTAATACACAGTCAAATTAAGAACGCGCACGCACACACAAACCCATACACACGCACGCATACACACACACACACATACACACACACACACACACACATATATATATATATATATATATATATATATATATATATATATATATATATATATATATATATAATGTATACACACTAATAAATTCATATAATTGTATGTTTCTTTTTCCTCTATAGCAATATTTTATCTATAATCTGAATAATCTATAGTGAATTAACATATAAGAAAATTGATGATATAAATAGTGAACATGCACAATAAATAATACTATTAAGGAATTTTGATGAAGAGTGTAAGTTGTTGTCGCATACATATTTTTAATATAACTAATAATATGTTTAAACAAATATTGTTATTCATCAACTACAGCCTTCAGCGAATATAGAAAGGTGCATTTTACTTAATGATTGGCCTACCTGTCGTCATATCCATCTGTGTTACTAGTTTTTTTCTCTTTAATTATGAGATGATTTAAGCTATAAATTCTAAAGGTAAGTTAATCCTCGTAGAGTTATTCCAATGGTTGTGCACTAATTTTTATACTATTCAATATATTTTAGGTGCATAATAGTTTTTTAAGTAGCATAAATATATTATTAAATTTAATTAGTTTAGTTGGTTAAAAATGATATACTTGAATAAAAAAAAAAGTTCATACAATTCAGTTCAGTTTTTTTTTTATTTATTTATTTTTATTTTTTTTTTTGTAAAGAATCTCTTAACGAGAAGATTCAATTATTATAATCAATTTTATTTATTATTTTTTCTCATATTTCAGACGTTTTAGTAATAAAGAATCTTTCTACCACTTCCTGAACAGTCGTCGACTTCCGTCTAGGAACACCGGAATTGTTTCATAAAATTTATAACTTTAGTTAAGAGGAAATTATGTAGATTATGTCAACATACAGAAAATACTCGAGAAACTTGAATTTTTCTAATAATTTTTCTATTTTGTAATATTGCAAATTATTTTGTTTAACATGAAAAAAAATTGATGTTCTTCATAAAGGCTTAATCACAAATTATCTCAATAAAACAATTAAATTTGCAATAATACAAAATAGAAAAATTCATAAATAAATCATTTAAATGAACCTCTACTCATTTCTCGTACAAATGATTTACTTGTATAGTACACAACTAATAAAAGATTTTAATACGGGATTAGTATAGCATATTGAATGTACGTCTTAGCGCATTAGACTTAGCTTGGGACCTTGGCGAGCTTTGGTCGGCATATTCGACCAACCCCTATTTAATATCTCCCGTGAAGGTTAGGAACCGCCCATCGTTTAAGGTATCCTTCATCTATTGTTCAACGAACGATCCATCGTTCTGGTTACGGTTCAACGCACTTTGAACGCATGTTATGTCGAACGTGTGTTATGTGGTTTACAAAAGTTATACAATATATGTAACTTTCAAGATATACAATAATTTTGTAATTTAATTTTGCATAGAATTTATTTGTTTAATGAAAAATAGTTATATATAAAACATTTGGAGTTATTAGGTCAGGAATCAAAAAATCGACCGGTGGCCTGGGCACAAATTGCACAGAAAATGTAAAGTACACCATACAATTAATTATTTATTTTTTTCAAGTATTACTAGAGGTTTGTACTATATTTTTGGATAAATTTGCTAAAAAGAAAAATCAATTTATAAAATGTTCATTAGAAAAAATTATTTTTATATGTAAACAAAGGTAAATTTGCTAAAACGTTTAGAGCAGATATAATATAACATATCCAGACAGCATCAGTATTAGATAAGTCTGACAACAACATTCACTGAAAACAATAAATTCTACAAACAATAATACAGGTATTATAATTTCTATACACAAATTATAATAAATAAACATAACTAACAAAATAAGTTTACAATAACAGAAATAAACCAAGTCACGCACTAGGCCTAGGCACAATATATCACATTTAGTACATATTTGTACTAATATGTACGCGTCTGATACTTAGGCGTATTTTTTTATGAGAATTGTGTTCTGTGTGTTTGTTATACTGTATAATTTTTCTCATAAGTCAAGCTCAACATTTAATAGTTATCAAAGCTGTCACAATTAAACAAAGTTCGCCCAACTGTTAAATTGTTTCAACATCTGATTTTACGTTATTAATGGGTTAAATCTGAAGTCATATTTATATACAACAATATTTCATGTGAAAAATATACGACATAGAGTATGGACTAGGAATTGAACCCAGGACATTGGAGTTTATGCGCCAATGATACTTATAATGCGCCTAGTCACTTCCCAGCTTAGAGCGTACACATCTCACGTGACTTTGCTTTATTGCTGCAATTTTTGAGTTACAGAACTAATTCGTTATAAACGATATTGAAATTAATTTCTTCTAATTTTGCAGCCCTTACGTATGTATTTAATAATATTTAATTTATTGTTTTTAACACTTATACTTTTTTACCAAGTAGTATTGTAGTGAGTAGTATGTTTGCTATTTATTATTTACCTTCTTATATTTAAAAAGTAAATGAAACACCTTTAGTTTCGAAAGATACAAAGTAACTTTATTATTTTAAATTTTTTTTAAAATGTGCATTTATTGAATTATTGTGTTTTAAAAAAATAGTAACTTCTATTGACATAATAATTTCAAGAAATATAGATAATAATTCAAATGCAAGGAAACACATAAAGATTTAAATTAGATCTTATTTTGAATGCAATTCAGGCTTTAATCAATATTAGAGGTCTAAAGTAATAAATATATTTGAAAGAAGACAAGCTTTGCTTTGCTCCTTCATTATTTAATGTCAACGAAATTTCCACATCACTGGCTTCATGAAAGTTAAACAAAGCTGTGAAAGCTACGCTGTACATTCCTGTTACGTTAGTCCTGTGGTCTCTCTGGAAACTACTCTTAGCCACCCGGGTCTTTGTAATGTTTATTTAAGTCCACCCTCTCTGGCTTTCTCTACTACTTTATACACAGGCTGTGTTTGTTAATAAATAGTTCCGGTTTTATTTTAATATAAGGTATTTATTTTATATATAGCCTGTACCGTCCATGTATTTCAGACATATGAAGATGTCATCGAAATAAATAAAATAAAAAATCTGTAAATGTAGAAAAAAAAAATACCCTACTTTATTTAATCAAATCAATTCTTTAAGAAGTAACACCCGGATTTTTTTTTCAAGTATAAATGAAAAAAAAATAATAGAAAATGTATTAATAAATAAAATGACATTTTCAATTACAAGAACTATATGTTTAAACAATAAATTGCTTAAATTATTATTTTATTATAATTGATATAAAACAACTTATTATTATTATTATTGTTTTTAAGTTGATTTGTATGCATTGAAGTAAGAAATACGTAGTTCAAGTTTTTTTAAAAACAAATTTCTCTGAAATACGGAAACTTAAATAATTGTGTGTAAAATATTTACCACTTCCTGGTGAACCAATCAATATTTTTGAATTAAAAATTTGAGTGAGTTGATTTCTATATATATATATATATATATATATATATATATATATATATATATATATATATATATATATATATAATAGAAATCAACTCACTCAAATTTTTAATTCAAAAATATTGAGTATCAATGTGTAAATATGTTCATATTAAGCAATATAATCTATACACTACCTAATTGGTAAAGATAAAAGCCTAATTGGTAAAAGGTACATTGACAAATAATCATCTATTGTCTACAAATAAATATAATATACCGAAAATGAAAATTATTTTGAATCATTACTTATTCCTAATGGTTGTTATTGTATCTGTCACACAAGAGTTTTTGATTTGCTCTTTATTATCATATGTGCAGCCTGCTGTACGACATATAACTTTGTAGCGAGATCAAGTATTGGGTATTATAACACAGCTCACCTCAGCGACTCCCCCATATGTGATAATGTCAGACCAAAAGGAAACTTTATAATATATACTGCTCTTATGCACCTTCGTAAATCCTACAAAGGAACAGTGAGAAAAGATGAACTTAAAGAGATTTTATTCAATGAGGTTTTAAGGTCACCGGCAGAGGCTGAATTCGATTGACATAGGACAATCGGCTTTACTTGATGTTGCATCCCCATATTTGGAATTATGTGGTGATCCGTTCGACTTTGAGGGATCACCGCCAAATATAAGCGAGGAGATGCATGCGCATAGGGAGCAGACGCAGGCCAGTCTACACAGTCGTCAGGGAGTGCTTCGATGGAGCAGTAAGTTCGCGTGGTTTCTTATTGTGTGACTAATTAACCTAAATGACTGCTTAAACCGCGATTTGCGGGGTCTGATCGACCCCCGTGGACTACGCAGTCATTCGTAAACCCATAAATTAAAAAAGAATGATTATTGCGTAAAGGGTTTAACATAATTCTCCCATCACGCCCTGTCCCTAACCGTAAGTTCTAAACGATAAGAGTCAAGTAATTATAATAATTAATTAGTTAGTTTAGTAAAGTAATTGTAACTCATTATAAGTTGGCTGTGAACATAGTGATTACTTGGGTTGATACTAAGCGTATTTAACGTCCTAATATATTTAACGGTTAGTCCTAGTACGTTTTCCAAACTCCCATTCCGGAACTTAAGCGGTTCAATCGTCTGGTCCTAACCAATAACCAGGTCTGACGTTCCCCGCAAGTAAGAAATAAGTTATTAGCTTATTTCAATTATTACAAAACGATTTACGAATCATTACTTATTCGTGTTTTTTTTTTAATGAATATGCCACACAATTGTTTTTATTAACACATTTGTAATATAGAATGTGTAGATTATTATTCACTATCCCTTGGTGTGTTAAGTCATGAAATATCTGTCGATCCTCCTCCACACAGAACTAATTCCATATATTTGTATTACTGAATATATAAAAGAAATTTATTATAAACAAATCAAATAATAATTTTAACAGATTAAAATTAAATAAAAATAGTTTCGCCAAAGTCAACATTTGCAATCTACCAAAGAAAAATATACATAAGAATTGTAATTTCTGTCTTGTTCCGTCAACTTAGAGCGTAAACATATATTACCTTTAGGAAAATGTTTTATATACAACAGACTTGTCGGTAGACACAAGAGGTCACTCTATGTTGTTTGTATCAGTCTAGTTTGTGCATGCAAATTAAAATGTTACTTGGCAGTTTTCACATGATAATTACTTTGAATTACCATATTTTCGTTCAGATTTACCATAACTTTTTTTAACGGTCAAAAGAGCAGTTATAATCCATTGAATGTGCATTTTAAATTGCAAATTGTCCATCACAAAAAAAGATCTATAAAACGTGTCTCTGACATATTTGTAATAAAAACAAATAATTCATAATTTATTTATATGGAAAAACTCGTCTTTAGATGTTGAAACGGCAACCGACTTTCAAATTTGGAAAATACATTTCAGAATATTAATATTTACCACAGATCAAAATATGTAACGACATTTTATTTTTGCACCTTTAATCTAAGCATCCAGATAATTATAAAGGTGTTATCAGAAGATATCTAAATAGCTACAAACATAACCTAACAGTTGAAACAATCAGCAATATATATATATATATATATATATATATATATATATATATATATATATATATATATATATTAATTATTACAAAGGTTTTTGTTTTAGCAAATAATCGGATATATTTGATGCATATAATTCATTTTCGGAACTAATGAAATTGACTAACAAATTATGCGTTTTGAAGGGAATCTGTTTTTGTATTGATTTATAATATTATATATATATATATATATATATATATATATATATATATATATATATATATATATATATATATATATATATATATAATTTTGTGTTACTTTTTACGTACGTCTCTCTGTTAATTATGTCAGAATTACTGTAGTTTCAGCCTTCTTGGGTCTATCATGAGATCTATATGAAGGATTGTTCTAAAACTAAAATCGCTCCGTTTATAGGTCTCTCTTATTTGAAATATTACAACACATAAACAAAAACATGTTTACTCTGAATACGATTACCAAAGTTACACGGTCATGAAGATGTTAAAGTCAGTGCGTGTTCTTCGGCAATTGGCTCAAAACTGACTGGTTGTTTATTAATAATACCTTATCTACTCATGATTCTGCGGTTCAATAATTTGTAACTTGATATCACTGTCATATAAAATATTGGCATGACAGTAATCCTGACATAAGTAATATTGGATTAGTGAAACGTACCTGAAAAAGTTAACAAAAAGTTTATAATTTAACTCATACGTAGGCTACAAAGCTGATATATTTTTAAAAGTTCTCGTTTTGCGTCATTTTGTATTTCATTATATTTATAGCAGAGACAAATTTGGAATAGAATCGAGTACAAATACACATATAAAGTCATACACGTCGGTCTTGTCAAAGCATTTACCATCATTCCCAGTATGTATGTGTACTCAGCAAAATATCACGCCTTATGTAAAGTACCTATTTTTCGAATCTCATATGTTTTTTTTACTTCTATTTAAGGAAAATTTAAAACAGATACCAGTTAAAAATATTTTTCGTAGTGACTATCATAATAATGTTTGCTGCATAGACTCTGTATTTCTTCAGTAGAAAATTTATAAATGTGAACTAGAAACTATGTTCCTTTTTGTATTATTTCGTTGCCCCTTTCCCACCAAAGAATTTAATATAAGTTTCTACGCTGATGGAGGTCAGATATATTTTATAAACAAGTGCGAAAACTAGGCATTATTGAATAAACAGTTTAAAGCTAAAACTGTGAATAAAAAATATTGTATCTTATAAAAGTGACATAAAGAAGTTTTCATTGTTAATAATAAATACACGCAGAGTCAGGACCATAGACATATTTCAGAACATTATTTTATAGTTTCAGCACAATGTTTGAATTACTTAACACAGTACATACTCTTTCAAATAGCAGCTCTGAAAATATTCTTTTTGCTGCTACTATTAGTTGAATGATGTAATCAGTCTGAGAAAGCCTGGGATTACGGAGCAATGAAAAGTAGGAAAAACGAATATAATAATTAGGCCTTAGGATAAAACAAATGAATTACTATTCTTTGTATTTTGTTAATAAGAAAACAAAATATTTTCTACTTTATATATATATCAGTACGGGAAAAACTGCATTACTGAGAATCGCCAATATTTCTACGTTGTTTTAAACGTAACGGTTTTAATCTATTTACAAACTTACGTCATGAAAAAGTATGTAAATTGATATGGGTGTTCGTAAATTTAGTTGTACTCAAACCAAAAAATTGGTTATTAGAAATGTTTGAATAATATAGTGTTATGGATTGTTATTGCTTTAAGTATATATTCTATTGACTTGGACTAGTCCACTACTCCAGTTTTTACTCCATACTTATAATATCAGTAATTGTTAAATCCCGTAATATCTTCACTTAGAAACACTATACTCTATGGTAATAAGATAATGTCTTAATTCTTATTACTAAATAGAACACTCATTCCTTGTAATTTTACGAATCAACTCATATATTTTAATTAATTACATATCCTAATAATGGCTTCTGTTTTTTAAATTAATTTAGGAAGTTAATTATAAAACCGTAAAAAGAAACTTTTATAATAAAGTGAACAAACAGATATACCAGTATGCATTCAAAATGTTTTGTAAAACAACTGATCATGCAACTTATATTCAAATTTAAAATAATATAATAATTGTCATTTCAAGAATATAAGAAGTAATCAAGGAGGGTTTATTTGTATGTGCGATTTATATATCTGGTTTGACAATGTCAGACTTCAACAACCCACACAGGAAGTCAAAGGAGGAGTCAAAAGTAGTATCACAAAATTCCTGTTAACATGGTCACCTTCAAAAGGTTTGTTATATTACTAAATTAAATTATTTCAATTAATTTATTTTTAAAGTTATTCCCGAAATTTTGTGTTATAGACAATATCATTGACACAAAATTTAGCGAACGTATACGAAGTAAAAACTTCTTTTTCCATTTTTATAAAAGAATAATTCTCCAATACGTAGTCTATAACAGGATTCCAATAAACTGCGCATTTGAAATTTTTTCTATATTGGTTATTGTATAATGTTGTGGGAAACTCTTTAAATCATTAACTGTATGTCATAAAGAAAAAAGTTTTAATTTAACTTGTTCAACAATTGATCACAATGCAGTACGAATGTGCTTAATGTATCTAGAATAGGTAACTTACAGATAAAGAACAAAATGTCACCATTCATAATTTCGTAGGCTATTTTCAAATCTTCAACACGTATTTTGGTTGGAATGTTATAAGGTATGAAAATATATAAAATTTCTATTTTTTCATGTTTTTCAGCAGTATATCATTGACTACAAATAATTTTTTTCTCACTAAAAATCTCGTATACAAATGGTTTATTATAAATGTCATATGTTTTGAAAATCAATTGTGGAAGTTTTCTCCAGTATCATATTTTTTAATGTTTTATAGGGGTAGAACGTTTTATACAATTGAAGGCCTGTTAATGATATCAAGTAAAATTTAAACAACCCTTATGAAATTTTATAAATTTTTTGGTCTACAAATTGCATAAAATATGGCAAAATTATGTTGAAAGTTTAAAATTAGATTACTGGAAATCTGAGTAGTATTATACTCTCTGAGGAAATACTTCCAAGTCAGAATGAGATTCTATATCATGGATGGTAATTAACACCAATTTATCTACACAATAAGAACACAATGGAACAATAAATTAAATTATCAAGACTCCTAATGTGTTATGAAGCAGTAGTGTTTTAGATGATATCAAACAAAACCGGAGTCAAAATAATTCTGACGGAGGTTCAGAAGCAGGCATGTTTCTTTATTACAGGGGCTATAATCAAAACCCAAGACTGAAATGGAAGTCAAGATTGGGGTTAAACTCATTAATATATTAATCATGGCGGAGACACGGGCGGCAGAGTATAGGCTACTGTGTAGATATTTCTGAAGAACCTCACTGTTGGTGCTTGTATGTATTTCAGATTTAATCGTACACCTAATCCTTCGGATGGAGCCGTTAAAATAAATACTAGATAGTTGTTTTCTAAACCTTTTTATAGTCACACTGACTATTGGAAGGAAGATCATATATAGGTAATTCAAGGGATCTGATGCTACACCGATTGTTACAAAAAAGGAAAATACTAATGCTGAGTGTATAGGCTGCGACTGGTGTTAAGTTTTATTTTCCCTTTAACAGTGGGTCACAGTTTTTCAGGAAAAGTTACCCTGTACCTATGAAAAATGTATTCGGCTACGAAGTAAATTAAAATGTTTTTTAACATGGTGGATTTCTTTATATTTAAAATATAATTTATTTGAAAATGAACACAATCTGTAATATATTTGCACTCCTATATTAAACATCCATTACTTTAAATTTAAAAAAATATTTGATGTAGTAAAAGTATTACATTTAAGACAAAAATAAAAATGTTCTTTATATTTCCCACCATAATCGCTATCTACTTATAAATAAAATCTCATGAATTACTTGTTGGTAATTCAACTCTTCTTCTACCATTCATATTTTAATGTTACTGTAACAGAGGGGGTTTCTTTCATTTTCTTAATATCCCTTGATTTCCGTCTTCATATAGAGCACCGGAATTGTTTCATAAAATTTATAGCTGTAATTTAAGAGGAATGAATTTGGAGTGTCAACGATTTGCTTGTTCTTATTTAAAAAATAAATATTAAGGAGTGATCAAAATAAGTTGAGAGATAAACTTACAAATTAAACGTTCAATATACTATCTTTTATTAAGTATAAAGTTTGGACATTTATAATCGTAACATTTTAATATTTAAAAATACATATATTAAAAATTACATAAGTGTTAAATAAAGAAAATAGTAACTTAATTTGTTTTTTTCTTATTTTAAATGCTAATTTAGGTGCTACGACAAGAGCAATCTGGATTCATTATTATTGAGGAGTTTTGTTTATTGTTTTTCAGGACGTGTAGCTCAAATGAGTTAATACAATTTTTCAGTCCTAGAAGTTAATATGAAACCAACTGAATTTAGGTTTGAATGAAATTATTTTCAACTTTCACTAAAAGTACGTATACATAATATATATATATATATATATATATATATATATATATATATATATATATATATGCAAGTGAACATTTGTAAGGGAAAATGTTGTCATAACATTTTTTGCCATATTATTATATACCATTTAGTTTCATAATCAATTTTCTCTTTTCCTAAATCACAATGCCCACCTATTCAAGAATTGTGTAAGAAAATACACACATTAACTGCAACATATTACCGTGTAATCATAAATAATGATGGATTTGTTTTTCCTTTTTGTTTAAAGACGAGAAACCTCCCGTTCAATTATCCCTTTAAAAAAAAGAAGAAAAACTCATAATGTATGACCCCTAGCCCTCGAATTCATAATAACGTCGATTTCGAAAAAGAAAAAAAATGTACAAAAGAGACCTGACAGGAATAATGAATGAGAGGGATCTAACCTAAGATAACATGAAAAGATGTACATCCAGATGGAAACCGTACCCACTACCTGTTAGCTGTAGAGGTCAGGTTTGTTCAATATACTTGAGTACATAACAAAACTAAGTAGTTCAATATGATTCTGTATTATTATTTTCTATATCTTAAACATATATGTAATATGACAAAGCATTTGTAAAATACTAATCAATTTTGTGCACTATTATGGAAAGATTGCTTTAATTTCCCTTATGTTTAATAAACTATCCAATTCTATTATTTTCGGTCTGTCTAATTTTCTGTTATCAAGCTACAGTCCGAAATGGATGAAAAGTTTCTTGCAGAGTCATAGAACTTTGAGTAAGAATATTATTTTATTTTGTAATAAATAAAGGGACCTTTATATCTTTAATTTTTACATATTAATGTAATACTTGTTATTATAATAGATCAAACACAATGCACTTTATAGTAATAGACACCGTCAATCTAGCTTATTCATTAAAAACTCAAATCATTAAGATACATAAAAATTCAACATATATATATTTCTCGTCATATACTTATTGACGACCATAATATATATTATGTGTGTGTGTGTGTGCGCGCGCGCGCGCGCGCGCTTTTCTATCACACTACATATCCTCCAACGAGGTTAGTTAAAGGGAGGAGTATTATTTGAAATAAAGTTAAATATTCGCCTTTTACACAATGGTTGCTTCCCAATCTAATTTAAAGTAATAGTGAATACTTGTACTTTTTTAAACTTAATTGACCTGCAAAGTGATACTTCAAACGATGCTGACGGTCGAGAATGATTGAAGGATGTGAAACATTTGTGAAAATTTGGCAGGAGAAAATGAAATTGTACATTAGTTACACTATATACTGTTTCAGTCCCATGCAGTTTCTTTTCATATTTTATCTTGCATAAAATATCAATGTGAAGTAAAAAAAAAAAAACTTTTAGGTAAAAAGAATATCAACATGAAAGGTATATAACATATCACAATATTTTAACTAGATTTGCATTCAACAAATTAAATTATCTAAATATTTACAGAATCCACGTAGTTACGTTGCTTTTTAAATTGTCTTAATGTACTATGTTTTTATATTAAATGATATTTTGCTTTATATTTAGAATCTTCCATTATTAATATTATTATTAGGTATTTTAGGACGAGGATTCAACATTTTAGATACTCCTTTGAACTATGTAGTTTGTTATGCAGCCTTATTAACAGGAGCTGTTTTATCAACCCTGTTTCAGATTTTTCGATAAAAGTGAGATGCTACGGATGATGTTCTGTTTCTCTAGCTCTCTCCCACTCTATAGAGTACCTAGGGATTCAAACAATTTCCTGTCCAGAACTGAGCAGTAAAATACTACTGTCAAAGCCAATGAAAGGACATTTAATTGGTTATTTTGTGGGTGGCCACACCTATCTGCCTCTTAATTTCCCATCAATACTCTGGTAACCCGGTAACGAAAACATTTGATGGTTTTTCATGGTTTTCAGGCGGAATATTAGAATCTTACCTTTTCAAAGTTTTTACGGGTTTTATTATGTAAGTAAAATAATCTACCTAAAATAAATCAATTTCCAATTTGTATTTACCTAATAATTAGATATTGTTTTAATGTACAATTTTGGTTAAATGTAAAACTCTTAAAAAAAATCCATTATAATTGTGTCTGATGTAATAATACATTTAAATTAGCAGGTTGAATTTTCAGCTTATCGTGGAGTGTATTACCATATCAATTGTTCTTAAAAATAAAACATTATATTTTATATTATAGTTTATTACTAGTTGCGATTTAATATCTGAAATTCAAAAAATAAACACATTAGGAATACCTAAATTACACTGTAGGAAATACAATATTAACGTAATAAATATGTAAATGATTTGTTTATTTTCAAAAAATGATATGGGTTTAATATAAAATATTTAATACGGCGGCAGTTCATTTATAAATAACAAATAATGCGACGTATTGAAATACCTCCAAATATTTAAATATTAAATTGAATTATATTAAGGATATTTCAATGTATGTGAACGACACTTATAATCAGATTTCAATGCACGTTAATCACTGTACTTTATCAAATAGATAATTCTATGAATACAAAAATAAAATAAATTTTATTAAATATATTTTTATACGAGCTCTTACTTGTATAAAGGTAAGCGTTATACAAAAAAAATCCCTTTGCATTGGTTAGGCATAGGATCTTGAGACCATACTTTGCAGGCTTATTACGCAAAGCTTTATCTTCCTCTAATCGCTACTAACAATTCGTCACTTGTAACTGCAAATTCTAACGTTTACAAGAATTGTAAATTTTTATTGAATTTGGTAAATAGTTTCTAAATTACCGCTTTTTGCTTTCTTTTTCTTTTCATCTCTGTCCATAGCGTCATGAAACCTTCACACCTATATAAATAAATATAAACTTGTTTGACATCATAAACCCAAAAATGATTCTTTCCGTTATAACTGAGCTCCACTTAGTCCTAATTAGTGGTCAAATTTAAATATTACATTATAAACAAAAATTCCTAAAATAGTTCAATAATATCGAAATAATGGATGTAGGAAGATGGTGTTGTATATTTTAGCCTCGTTAAACTAATTATGACATAAGTCTACATAACGTCTTCTTTGACATTGCCTGGTTCTTACGTCTTCCATAAAAATATGTTCCACCTCCTCTACTCCGACGTTCTTCATTTTCTGGTTGTCTTTGACTCAATTCTGGTAACAGGCTTCAATACGCTTCACTCTGGCGTGTATGTGACTAGAGACTAGAAGTAACTGTATTAATTCAAAATTTACCCAAGTAAAAATTTATACTACGTCAATAATGTTTATACTGTTTTGAAGGTAATATTCCTTAGATTCATTATCATAAACCAAAAGTTCATATACCGTAAACAATTATATTTAATATATTAGTAAATTTTGTGTAGTACGCGCAATCAAGTTTTGCGGCAAACTGATATTCAATTTATGGCAACCATTCATCTAAATTTCACAAGCCGATATAACTGTTTAAAAAGTAAGAGTATTCCTATTTAATAGTATTTTTATTCTCCTTTATAACTGTGCTTTCTAGATTATTCTAACTGATAGTTTTTAATCTATAAAATTTAAAGAAAACCAAGAATTCTGTACACTTTATTCTTTTATATATCACGTTTTTCTATTTAACGTTTAGCCTAGTAAAACATAATCTATCGTAATAAGTAATACACTGTTGAAATCGGTATCTTTTAAGCTTTCATATACATTCAACAGATTGTGCCAAAGGCGAAACTAAAACTTATATTAATTCGATGAATTTGCTCTTTTCCCGTTAAGGAGTAGCTAGTTTCGGCAAGCCAAAATATGACCAATAAAAACTCGTATTTTATTTTTTCGAATGTTAATACTCGGCCAAACACGATAATTACATAATATCTTTCTTTTTCTTCTACATTCGAACTACTGGAACTACAATATTCCAAATTGTTGAACTGTAATTGTTTTTGAGATACATACATTCTACGAAGTCGTGACCAAAATTAACTGTAGGAGTTTGTAATTTCTTCTCTTTAGCCAATGGTCAATAACAAATTAATAGTTTATATTTCTTAAGACCAGTTTCATACCATTAGAAAGAGAAATTGATATCTTTCAGTTGGTACAACCTAATTCGTCATAGGCCAACTATTTTAGAAGCAGTGATTTCTACATTACCCGTTTAAAACCATGTTTTGTAAAGATTTATTGCGCCAAGTTGATTCTATCTCTTTTGGTTTGATTCATTCTTTCTTATCAAGTTTTAGTTTTGCAATTAATTATGATTAATTATAATTTGTTTATACAAGTGTTTATTTTGTGAGATAATGTAATGTTTACAGAGTTTTTGATATAGGTCTATATAGACCTATCCAACATTATTTTAACAAAATGTGTTCAATGGAAATATTATGTTATGTAGAGTAATTTATTTATAATAATTTGTTTATACAAGTTAAATAATAAGTCTTTTAGTAGTTCTAGAGTATATTTTTTGAGTGAATGTAATATTTACAGATTTTGTTTCATATATGCCTACACTCTCTCTCTCTCTCTCTCTCTCTCTCTCTCACACACACACACACATACACACACACACACTCACATTCAAATGTATATATAATATATGCTAGTTCGTATAAGTAAATTATAAATAAATATACAGTAATATAAAGAAGTCCTAATCTGTGCTCATAGGCATATCTTGGGTCTAAAATTTGACACAAAATCAGTCGATTCAGTTTATTTATAAAATGACAGTTCTCTATTGGGAACGAATACGATACTTAAGTTGCAGCTAATAAATCTATTTAAGTGTGAAAAGGGTGAAATACAGCTTAATTATAGGGCTTCGTTACAGACTGTTGCCTTTCTCTATACCTCCTACACCGAGCGGTGGAGATAAATGAATTGCTTTGGAGTGTGAGAGGACGAGTTTCATAACAATGTGAGTTCAATTATCTGTTTATTTGCGTGTACGTGGAACATTTACTTTTGTACGCTCTTAATGATGATAGTAAAAAACATGTATGAAACACTGCCGGATATTTGCAACCGTTATAGAAATGACTATTATTCAGTATATACTCAATGAATTATAGGATATATATTTAGAATGAGAGTTTCATCATTTGTATTCATAAGATATGTTATTACCGTAATGTTAATAATGTTCTAAATGAATAACATACATTTTGGTCTAATTTTCGTAATTAATCATGTATGTGGAAACGTGAAATTTACAAGTAACTGAACATATTATGGCAGTTACCCAGTCTTATATGAAATGATACTTCCATGATTCCATATATTTGTATGCATATATTATTCACTGTCACAATTCCACTAGTATTTTTTGTTCGTTCAATTTATACGATATAATTATTTAATATAAATAAAATGGTATAAGTTTGTATTTACCAAACATGAGTAATATATCAACCATTCTCTTTCATACACATCTAGTTTGAGCAATCCTTCTCTATTTGCAAATAAAACGTATTTCAAGGTATTGGTTCAACATTTTAGTATTTAGGAGTAGTCATCCTATAAACTCACATTCACCAATGTTATATATTAAATATTTTCTACTATTCATAGTAAATAATAAGATTTTATTTTGTAATGTTTTATGTTTCTGTAATAATCGATATTTATTCAATAATCCACACAATTTAAAATAAATATTACATTTACGTGTTTTTTTTTAGTTATTTATAGAAACGCGTCAATATGTTTTAATTTAAATGTTATATTACACTAATTGGGCGAAATAACTTAACTTTATAATTATAATTTTTAGATGGGATAAATGTTTACTAGTTATACGAGAACAACATTATTATCCATATCACGAATATTTACATATAACATATTTTATATTTGGCATCAATTTATTAATTCAAGTATACTGGCTAATTAAACATAAACCAACACACAAATTATTATATATATATATATATATATATATATATATATATATATATGTGTGTGTGTGTGTGTGTGTGTGTGTTTGTTTGTGTGTGTGTGTGTGTGTGTGTGTTTGTGTGTGTGTTTGTGTGTGTGTGTGTGTGTTTGTTTGTGTGTGTGTGTGTTTGTTTATGTTTTACACTCAAATTATGGCCACGAAGTTTTCTATCTATCACGCTTGTTGCTCTTATGTGATACTTGATATGTTTAAATCTGTATTTCTAGAGCTATCACACACCTAACAATTGAAACTATTTAAATATAGATGCAGTACATTTTTGGACTACCTCTCAAAATATTTAATATATTTTGGTTGTAATCAACATATGCATATAAGTGTATACCTTCATTGATTATCCCAAAACCCTTCAAAACATCTACTTCACTCACCTATGATTTAGTTTTATTTTTAATATTTACTTATGAGACTGGTTATTTAATAAACATATTATTCAATATAAATGGCATTATTAATTAATTAAAATATTATATATTTTTATAATAATATACAACTAAACGAAAGACGATAGAATATATGAAATCAATACTGCCTATGGATATAACAAAGAAATAAATGGTATTGAAAGAATTTTAACTGAGAGACAGTCAGACAAATATGAAACAAAATTTACATGCAAGGGCACCCGTAAGTAAAACAATATATAAATATGTATTATCTAAGTACTTAATTTCAATATATATATATATATATATATATATATATATATATACAATCTTTTCTATTGTGCTCATACCAATATTCACTTTATCATGTTTAAAATTTATTTCAAAGCGTATACATGCTATGATGTTAAGCATCTGGTTCAAGCTTTGTTTATTCTTCCTATTTTTAGGTATTATTTATTTTTAGTTTTAGTGTCACTTTTCACAATTTATGGCTAACTGAATACGTACATTTGTGAAAGCCCAAGCTATTTCAATTGTCATCAGATTTTATTCAAACGTAGGTAATAAACTCGATTTTCAAAGTTTAAATGAGTTCATTAATCTGAAAAATTAACTTTCGGTATATATCCAAATGGCAGTGGTTTTAATTATTTTAAGGAGTATGTTTTTTTCTATAGAAATAATTCCTTGATAAATGTCTCACAGTTGCCTAGTGTATGCATTTAAAAATCCATTTCTCCCTTGGTTTAATAAGAAAAAATGAAAACAATATTACTAAAATTTCTTTAACTTTCAAAAAATATGAAAATTAACTATTACAATCAGACGGAATTTCAGCCTTCCTTATGATAAAATTGTGTGTTAAACTAATTGCCATTGAATCATACTTCAATATAGAAGTCGCGACGTTTCAGAATGGCTGTCGTTTGAATCTTTCTTCCTCATGGAAACCATACAATCATATTTTGGGTCATCTCAATCCATTGGTGCTAGATCAATATCTCTAAGTAATACAACATCAACATATATTTTTGGATATGTTTACATATAAACAAATGAACAGAATATTAGAAAATAATAGTCTGCTGTGTAACAGAATCTGTAGCTTCATGGCGATTATGTTCACTTGAAATAAATAAACACTTTTAATTGTTAATCGTAATCAAATATTCTTTCCTTGTGCATAATGAATATCGAATTAGCTCTCACTCCACTTCCCCTTTTAACATGAATCATAATAATATGAATTAGACATGAATCATAAATCACTCAACTAAAACAAATTCTATTTTATATTGATATAAAACAATTCAATTAAAAATAAAGCATTCAACATATTTCCATTCAGTTTTAAGCTTTTATAGGATTACTTATAAACAACAATTAAAAATAAATAAATAAAAATAATTTATAATATAAATAATTTAAATAGTTTCTTTTCTGTATCTACCTATTTTTAAACGACTTAATATCAACGGTTGCGATATATATTTGTATTATTGAATAGCAATTATTAAAATTACTAAATTGAGATTTAAAAATTTGCTAAAATTAAGAAAGTCCTAAAATTAAATCTGTCAATTATTATTTGCATAATAAATTTGACCTTCACTTCTCCATTGAAATATCATCCACTCCGTTGTTATATTGACAAAAGTATTAATTGAAGCTGCAGTGAAATCGAGCAAAATGGTGAGGTGATGTAATTAAGGTTATACATGGATAGTGGATTCAGTTACATAATGTATATAACTTACTGTAATAATAAAATGATGAAATAATTACGTATTTTTCATTTATTTAAGAATGTTTGTACGCTGGAACTCCTCAGAGCCATGTATAATAGGTTTATAAACTCTAGGGAGGACTATGTACTTGCTGTAGGGTGGGGGTATCTTATCACATTGTATCCACTGCTAATTTTACAGAAGAGATTTATTAAAATAATCCTTATGAAACCCTCAAAAGTAAGTTAGGTTCCTTTATTTCGAAACTTAAACATCTTCCCATTAAAAAGCTTATATGTGTTTAAAATTTTACGTATTTTATACAAAAGGAGTGGAAATTCAAAAGATCACCAATACACCATAAGGTTCAGGCTGTGAAATAAAAGTAAAATCTTTGTTCAAAAACTTAAGTTAACAGTATTTATGAAATGTTTTACTTTTTAGCAAAGATATTTTTTAATCAGTTACCGGCTGACATTATATTTTGTACGCATTTAAATAAATTCAGTAAAATGCTCAAAATGTTTATAATAAATCTCAATAATATAGATTTTTCTTTAATTAAAGTATTAGTGAATAATTGGGTGATATGGTTCATCGGTTTAATTTATGTAAATATCTGTGAAAGGGTGTTATTTATCAACGTGTATATATTTGAAACTTAAATGTGATGGATAATCATAATTGTAAAATGGTAATTTTTGATATTTATGTTTTTGGTATGGGCGGCCCGGTTACTACTTTCATAAAGGTAAAAAATAAAAATAAAATAAAAATAAAATAATTATATATAATAATATAATGAAGGTTAGCTCAGAAAAGGTAATGACTATTTATTAACAGGTAACGGATTCTAATACTATATGGTTAGGATATATACAAGTAGTATGTGTAGTATTGATTATGTTTGTTTTATTTCATTATGGTTCATTTTATTGTACTTTTTTATTATTGTGATTATGTGGTTTACGTTTGTAAATATCTTATAAAAACTATGATGAAATTGATAAATCAAATCAAAATAAATTTCAATTTCAACTTTACATCACTAGTACTCTCGTAGGATGATAAGTAAGTAATGAATTCCTATATCTCTCTTAAAAAAGTCTCATTCCATAAATTCACATGACTAATTAGGTGTTTTGTTTATATTCAACAGTTGAACAAACTGCCCCTGATTGTGTTACCTGACTGATTTGATTATTTATTTTAAAATAAGATTAGTTTTAGTTTAATAAAATTTATAAAAATAATATTATCTTTCATGTGATTATTTTGAAAGAGAAATTATGGCATATTATACAAATAATGATGCAACTTTAGACGATATTCGAAGAAATTAAACATAACAGTGAGGGTTCACTCTCCAAACCATTAGTAATACGCCTACCTTCTGTTGTATAAGAAGTATCTAGTTAGTTTAGAAACAACAACCATGCAGATGATAATTATAGTATAAGAGATTATATAAATAAATTATTACCTGATTCATAAAGGAAATTACGTTCACGTTTTTGAATCATATAATTTATTGAAAGAGAAAATTAATCTAATAATGTGTTGCGTATATTATAGGTATTAAAATACAGAATAAAGATATTTTAATTCTATCAAGTATATTATACGTACTTCTATTTTTAATATTTGTTTTATTTTATTGTATTACCAAATTTAATCAGCTGTTGTAAAACAGTACTAAATATAATTCACACGCATTAGTTTATATTTTATAATCTCATACAACGTAAACAAAATTTGATGAGTTCTATTGTATTTAAACAATAATTATATCATGTTTTGAGTTATACAATTTAATAATTTAATAAACTGTACAAAACGTTATTTATATAAAATGATATATATATATATATATATATATATATATATATATATATATATATATATATAAAGAGAGAGAGAGAGAGAGAGAGAGAGAGAGAGAGAGAGAGAGAGAGAGAGAGAGAGAGAGAGAGAGAGATTGTGTCATGTTCAATGTAAAAATTTAGGACTTGTTAGTACGTAACCGTAACGAAATTATATAAAATATGTAAAATATCTTAGTGTATACTTATGACGAATATAAGCTAAAATTTAAAAAATGTAAATGTCCTTATCTTTATAAAAACGATGTTTTTCTTTGAAAAATCACAAAAGGTTTAACCACATCAGATATTCAAATTTCCTTCCTATGTCTCAAAAATAAGAAGATTGGTTTTGAAATAATTAATATATATTTAGATCAACGCTCAACGCAGTTCGAAAAAATCCTGGCCTGAATTGTCCTCTCATTCATTTTAGTTGTACGTATTTTTACAATTACAAGTAGTTGAAAAAAAATTCCTAATTTATAATATATCCAGATTCTCTGTAAGAGCGTAAGCCATTACACTGAAAGAATGTAAACGTTGGTAGTGTGTCTTTTTTACAACAGATTATTATTTTTATTTATTATTTTTTTAAATGTCCCAGCACCGATTTAAAACATATTTGGGTTATATTGTATAGGGCATTTATAATGATTCATGATGATATGAATCATAAATATCTTATTCTTGTTTCGTTAAAAACTGATCAGGAGATTTATGTAACTTTGTTTAATACATTTAACACATTCTAGTTCAAAAAGTTACTAACGATAGGCGGTTGAAATTAGATATTTTGTTTTGTTGATAGGATAAGCTTGTCTTATTTTCAGTTAGAGGAACACGCGAAAGTCATCATTGGGATATTTGTATACATTCTAGTAATCGTGTTATAACTGTTATAAACTTCCAGTCATTGATTGTTTTTCCTTAAACTTAATTTTAAGTGGTACACTAAGTTTACGAGTTGGAGCCGATCTGACGTGGAACGTTTTACACATACAGCTCATTATTTCTTGATGAAAATATGCTTGATGGAAACACTTTACATTAAAACCTACTGCAATTAATATACGCAACAGTAAACTAGTCCAAATCTTTTAACAAAATTATTGTAGAATAGTTGCCAAAGAAACATTTAGGGGCTCAGAAAAGTAATATGATCAACATTATTGTTTGTAATATGATATCGTTAAATATATTCAAATTTTATGGCTCTACACAAAAACTCAATTAATGTTGAGCAATATATATATATATATATATATATATATATATATATATATATATATATATATATATATATATATATATATGCCGGCCCAAACATTCAACTTTTGTGGTAGTCGCGTGAGACCTTCAATCATCCAGTGTGGATTACTATCGTTCCAGTACCGGCAGTTGTGTTTGTTTACATGACCATTTAACATGAGTGTAGCCTCGTCCGAAAATTACAATTTTATTTAGCAGTATTTGTTTGAAATCTAACTGGTTCATCATTGTCTCATAAAACTCAACACGCATATCATAATCGTCTTCGTTGAGTTCTTGATGTAATGTAAATGTATAAGCTTCCAAGCCACTTTTATGCAAAACGTTTTGCACAAACCTATGGGACATATCATGTTTGTCTGCAGCCGATCTCAGTGTTTCATGAGGATTCTCAACAAATTATTGCAACAAATGTGGTAATTCTCTCGTGTTCACCAAGAGCCAAGCAAAAACGATTGTAACAACTCAAAACAAATGAAGCGAAAAACTGTTATTTTCTGTCTTCACTAACGAGTAATTAATGAAACTAATAACAACGGCCTAGAACAAATTTTTCCTGTAAAAGTGGGAAATCCTGTTATTAGTGGGAATCCTCGCTATCAGTCGCAATTTTTTTTTCTTTTAAGCCTTTCATTGATAATCCATCATCTCTTATTGATTATTTTCACTTTCTCTTAGGAATAAGAAATTATTATTCAACAACAGCATTCATTGTAAGATAGTTTTGAATTAATTGTGTTAAAATTAAACAGCCATCACTTTAAATAATTTATTAAATAATTCCAAATTCAAGAAACCTTTGAAAAACTGTCATTTTTTACTTGGTTGTCCGTTTTAGTTCGGGTTTACGGCATTGTATTCTAATAATAAAGACCTTAATTTGATGTGCATATCCACCTATGGTTACATTTAAGATTTTCTTCTGACTCCTATCGGGCCGTCCCCCTGATGAGGTAGCGGATGACTGAATTATGTGTTAAAATAGATTTTTATCCCCAGTAACTTTATTCTATGTTTTGTAGATCTATCTTTATTATTTTGAAAAATATTTATCCGTCCCTAGACTTCTTTTCCACCAAGATATATTTTTTTTTAAAACATCAACAGTTCTTCTTACAGTACATTTCAGTATATTATATATATATATATATATACACACAACTCACAATTAAAGCGAGACAAAATGTGCTTTACATTTATTGCAATTTTTGAGACCACCTTAAAGTTACATGTGAAATATTTAATTGCTTTGTATTATTCTACATTACATGTTGAATATAAGTGTAACTTCAAGTATTTTGCGCCTTTGAAATCGACCTGTATGGCTGAAGCTGCGGTCATGTCATCGCAACTAAACGTCCTAAGGTAATATTTAACATCAACATTACGCGCGTTTGTATAAATTACATTACATGTGGTCACGAGAAGAATTTGAAATTAATAAAGCCGCCATAAATAAATCTTAAAGTTTTTTAAATGACAAAATTTCATTATTTCACAAATAATTTATAAGACTATAATCAAAACGTAAATTATAGTGTGCCCAATTTATTACATGAAGAATAAAGCCAATGTGGTTGTAAAAATCTCAGTTTTTGTTTTCTTGTTTTTTTCGTTCGTTTGTTTTTTGTTTTATTATTTTATTGTTTTATCCCCCGGATTGAAAGAATAAGGTATTGAACTATAATATTTGTAATTAGTCTTACTAACCCTTTTTATTTCATCTTGACGTCCGCGGATAGGATATCTTGTCGTCAGGTCACATAAATCACAAAATAGTCAAAGTGTATCTCAGATTAGTGAGATCTTCGAATTTATAATTTTAGACAATATTTACAAACATTTAACACTGTAATAAGTGAACCATTACTCGGGCAACGTGAATTTGTGTCGTTCCCGTTATTTGTGTTTATGTGTTATATGAATGAGTATTTTGTTTAAATTTTTAATACATTCTCGACCATCTCACTAGTGATAGATAACCTTTAACTTTGTTCATATAATTTTTATTTATGTGGCCGGGTAGCGAGAAAACCACAGTGTCATTAAGAAATAAAATAGGATTGAATATACACAATATAGATACCTTTAACTCTTATAGTTCTATCAGTCTCATTTAGACAGTCAACAGTATATCACATATCTGTGTTTTAATGTGTCAACCATATGATATACACAAAAACCACCTACACACACACACACACAAACTCGCACGCACGCGCGTGAAAACGAACACACTTAAGAGTTTTCAAGTATACATTTTTGTATGAATCATTTTCATATTAAGCAATGAATTATTTTTTAATTTATGCGTCCTAAATGAATGTATAAATGAATTTTCGTACCTCGGGGGTATTGAAATATTTCAGCGGCTCCATACATCTCATACTTACATATTCAATCTCTGTATATGAGCAGGCAACGATGTTATAAAATATTCAGAAGAAGTGAAATGAATACTTCTAGAAGAAAAGAATTCATAAGTTTGGTTATAAATTATTCATCACTGAAATATCTCCATATAAGTTTCGTCCATATTACTAAGTTTCAGTTTTATTACTAAGTTTATATATATATATATATATATATATATATATATATATATATATATATATATATATATATATATTTGTTTATCAAAGGAAAACATAGTTATAGAGATGTATTTCGATTCAGTTGTTGTAGTAATTTATGTTGGCTTTATTTATTGATGATTTTGTTGATTATTAAAAAGTGAAAACACATGAGATTTTATTATACTGGAGCTGTTTCAAACTTCTCCTTTATTTTTAAGTAGTAGACCCATCTTAACATATTTGCACTTTTTTATGATCATATGTGCAAGTGTTACAATTATTTGTGTATTTTTTTGTAATTTGTTTGGTAAAAGTGTATTTAAATATTTAGTTGAAATAATATAAGATTTTTTTTTTTAAATTACAATTATTAAATAATCATCATATGATAAAATAGTTGAGTAAGCCATGAAATTTAAAAAAGTATTGCTAAAAAAGTAAATCAATTACGTTTAAACTGAATAATAATTTGAATTTGCCCCTAACCACAATCACTGGAACTTAATAAAACACAATTATCTGATTAATTGTTCTTTATTAATTATATCCACTTAATGCCCTGATGTACATTTCGATAACATGGTTATCATCATCGGAGGGTCTTGCTTATAAACTAAATCTAACCTTACATATCTATTACTAAAATAAAATTTAATAGATATTAAATCCTGTTCCGTTTTAATAACAATGCTTGCTAGATATCATTTATGCTTATAAGTAAATAGTATATAACGTTAGCGAAATTTTCCCAACATCATAAACTCATTTCCAGAAATACAATATTCTACGATAAGGAAAGTATTCCTTTCTTAAACAATATATCTCATAATTAACAATAATTTTATACAGCAGCTATAGGTGGAATGAGTGACAATTCGACTATGTTATATTAAAATTGAAAATATATATTATAGTAGGAACTGTTCTATTTATGAAGTAAAGAATCTGATAGACTATAGTCATATATGATATTATCTGAAGGAATTTCATAAGACTATTAATAATAATTTATATAATCAAAGTTACAGTATGTGCCGTCGAGCTTTGGGTTTAAGTAAATCTCGTCTAAACGACGACTTTGGGCAGTTCTATATAGTCGAAAATAAATTGTCATCCACATAGCGAGAAGAATTCATTTTAGGATTGATATTCCCTTTTACAAAATTTTAGGCAACACTCCCCAATTATTTAAGAATATTTTTAATAATTAGATATGGCTTTATAAATTCAATAATGGTAATGCATTTTTCATGGTCAATGTATCATGATAAAAAATCTAATTTAAAAGAATATTTCTATCTACTGTTTCTCAAACCAGTCTTATTTAACTTCAGTGGAGTTAGTTAGTTTTTTACACATTACTGCAAATCGCTTTTGTGAACTTTATATAGCTCCGTAAGGATCAGTAGTAATGCATGAGGTTTGTGTCATAACTTTTAAAGTGTCAATTTACTTTATTCCCGACTGTGTCTTAACCCTAAGCTTCAATACAAGGTCGGATTGTGTTTGTAGACAATATATAGAGATCATTAGTAATATAATTTCTTTTTTTATTTAGAAATTTCAATAAATTATTGATCTTCAATACTTTTTAAAAAAAACAACTAAATATTATAACTAAGATGTTGGAATTTGTGTAATAACTTATTTAAGAATGAACTAATCCAGAAAAAAATTTTTACAACAATCACTCACACCACTAACAACATTATAAATTGCAAAATTTTATTTTGTTATGAATAGAATACAATGTCTAATCTTGTATTGAAATTCACTTTTCTCAAACTATTTTAGTTATAGAAAATATTGTTTTCACCTAATTGTCAATATATAAATATATTCAACATAAAGTATATACAGTTTGGATCCTTTTCCATAACTGCTAAACTATGAAACGTAGGTTATTAGAAATTCCCACCTTGCTCTAATTACGTTGTTCTAAGAGTTTCATGCCAATTTTCACTGATTTCAAACGATCGGGTGAGTTCCCATCTAGGAGTCGGTCAAAAATATTTAATGAAAGCATATGTAGAGTTTGGTATCATAATAAAGATCTATTTCAAATTAGATCTATTTACCTGTATCGTCGTAGACAAATGGACTGTAGAAGCAAATTTCACAACGCCGCAACCACACTTCTCTTAATTCAACTTACTATATCAACTCACTTAAATCTAATAGACTCTTTTAAAATTTAACCAGTTGATTTTAAGCATAAGGAACCCAGGCCTAATAAAAATAACCTTCCAACACTGTAATGTATGTTCTAATACGCCTTGCATTGACTGTCTTACCCGTTCATAAACTCCGGTTTGATCTTTTATGATGCTACAAGCGTGATAATTTTTTGCTGAAGACTCTCAACATTAGTATTAGGCTATGAATAAACTTAAACTTTTTAGTATCTCCATAAAAATCGATATTATTTAAATAGGATGACCATAAAACAGCAGGTCATGAAATTGACAATCCTCTTTCAATTCATATCCGTTCTTATGTATTGTTCAGTACCTTCCTTATATAGGTATATTGTGTAGTGTGGTGCTGCGCCGACGTGCATTTACCATCAGTTCTGCCTGCTGTCATCTCAAGGAAAAATATTCCATAATCAGAAGGCGATCATGTACAAATAACTGCCTACAATTAATTGTTAGCATTCAGTGTTAGTGGCAGGAAATATAGTCCCTACAACGTATTGCCGATGACTCTGATCCATAGTTAACTTTGAACTGTTCCTCGTGTCGTCTTTGAATCAATGAAAGAGGATTTTCACACACCCATTCATTATTATTATGGAAGTTTGTAATGCCATTTTTATAAAAGGTCGCCTCATTAATAATCAACACAAAAGCCGCGAACATAACATAAGCCTGCTGCAGATACCACCGGCAAAAATTCACTTTATCTGAGTAATTGTAAGAACAAGTGTTTTTACTCTTTGTACGTGGTACAGACACACAACTGCTCGTCCAGTACTCTTTAACATAGTACTTGTAACAAAGCTACTAGTTCTCGACCAATTACATGTGGATCTTCAATCGAATGGTTGTTTTCTTAAAGATCAGATATTCATACTTGCCTTTGTATTCTGCGGTCCTCTGTTCAAACGTGTAGGAATCATATCTCAGAAACGTTTCGGCAAGTTGAAGCAAACTTATAGTGATCAAGTTTTTACCTGTTAGGAAATGTTTTTTTTATATATAAAACCGTGCTGGTTCACGACCTAAATAAAAATCATGTCGGCAATCCCTAATTGGTACACAAGATATTATTTTAAACATTATTCGTCAAATATGTCACTCAATTCTATTTTGAAATGATTAAGGGGTTACAAATCTAATTTGATTATTTGTATAAATTCTGAATTTTGTTTTAGACTGTTTCAAGTCTAATTATTCTGTAGTAGACAACTACCAAGATATAATTTTTTTTTCATTTCTTTTATCAATACCTACATTATCCTTTGACTTACAGACAATATAAATATTTGTAGTTAAAAGGAGAAACATTGTGTCTCTTGTTATAATATTGTAAACTATTTTTGTTTTGTGATATTCAACAATAAAAATTATAAATATATTATATTTTGAAAATTATAAAATTACAAACTTTATAAAAAATATGTATGCCAAAACTGAAATCAATGTCTTATATAAATCCAAAGTTATAATATGATTTATTTATATGTAACACAGGGGATTAATTGAAAACAAAGGTATTTAGTAAAATATTCTGGAAATCAGTTCCGATGTTTGTCGTTCTACTTCAAAAACACTCTGTAATATTCCATATATAAGGGTGTCCCTAAACACTCTGATAAACTTTTTAGATATTATTTCTGAGCAAATGACAAAATAAAATATCATATTTAAAATGTCCAAAATCCCCTCATCATGTTTACAGAAGCCATTTTTTTTTCAGTTCACCATTTTCTTTTAACATTTGGTTCTTCGAATTAGATTTTGGTGAGGATCCTAATGATGAAAAGACTTAATTAAAGAACGAAACAAAACTAAATCAATCACTATTTTTAAAATGGTCTTCGTTTAAACTGTTTAACCTTAAATAAATTTAAAAGGGCTTATCGTAAAAAAAAATATTACAAGTAACATATTCTGGTAATTTATTTGGATATACAACAATGTAAACTTTTTAAAATATTTTTTGATAATGAAGGAATGTCAATTTATATGGAACAATGTACTAAAACATATCTCCAGTCAAGCGGCGTCACCACTGCTAGTGAACCACAATAATCAGCTGTTTTAATTTATGTTTGCACTAATCAGCTGAGTAAATGCTACTTTGTTGAACTGTTACAATAAAATTCATATTACAACTGTATTTATATAACCTTTATCGTAAGTAACAAAATGGAATAACATAAACATGTAATTTTTTTGTTTAACAACTTCATCTACATATATTTTATAACAAATATATTTGTTTGTAATGGTAGATGGCAGCTGCAGCATGGGGGACAGCTGTTATATTTTTTATTGAACAATTTTAGGCGATATTTCTGGATGATCATTGATCTATAGTGCTATAGTAGTGTAACAAAACTTCCAAAGACATGATGGTAACAGGAATCTTGTCTTAGAGTGTAATGGTGCCACAACATGCAGTTGGCGTTCAGAGAGAGAAAGAATAAAACCTTTTCTTCTTTATGTATTTAATTTCACACAAGAATGAATTATTCCTACTGAATAGTTTGGCGACAGACTATCATAATAATGTTGGTTTAGTTTTAGCATTAAGTTGACATTTTAATAATTGAAGTAGCAACCCAATATCCTAATATCACCATTTACATAATACCTTCAATTTACTACCATTATTACATCACACTCCACTAAAGCTGCTCATGACCAATTGCTCAAAACACCAATCTGATCCTCTGGAAAGTAAAGATTCAAAGGTTAACAAATATTCTTATATAATAATTATTCACGCTCTAAAACGTTCATTATTTTTCCATTCATAGCAGAGAAAAAACCTATAACAGGAAGAAAAAACAGTTTTTATTGCAGATTTTATTGTGTGTAATGTTTTTTTGGTCTTCATAAATAAAAACTTTTTTTAATTTTTTTTTTAAATAATGTACCTGAAATTATTTTCATTTTTATGAAGATGTATAATATAGCAAGGAGTAAATAAAATATAAGTTACAACAAACTGACCACCAAGAGTCAAGGGAAATTTTATTTTCTCTCATTAAGGTTAACGTATTTCGTTGTTTATTTAAACATAAATAAAATGGGGATCAGATTTACATATTTTTATTTTTTTAAACACTGTTATCACAAACGGTATTGTAATTGAAAGCCCACTAAAATATTATAACAATAAATATTTCTTAACAATAAAAGGTGAAAACCCTCAATCATACTTTGTACTAATACCAATAAAGCTAACATAACACATCCATGATCAATTAAATTACGTTAACACAATATGTTTTTGCATTAAAACGATATTTTTATGTTTCAAACCTTTGACCTAATTAATGTATTATAATTTGTGTAAAAATTAAATTGAAATAATTGTCCTACATTTAAAAATTTCAATAACTAAATGTGACATACGGGTATAAATATGTAGTACGGGAACATATTATCTCGTACATATTTTATCTATAATGGAAGATTTCTTTGAACTTAGGAAAACCTGTGTTGTTCGTTAAAGGAAAATGTACTGTTGCAGAAAATGTTTTCGATTTTATTCCAAATGAAACCGTTTAACTACCTTTGAGGTTTTCAAATATATAATAAAACCCCGCCACAAGAAACCATGTTGAAGACGCACTTCGATAAAACCGGTGAATGGTTGGCAGGGGGGGGATTTCCTTGAGGCTTTCAATAAGTAGTGGGAAGATCGATTTACGCAGTATGAAGCAAGTGAAGGGAATAAAGCAGATAAAATGTTACTATCACTTTTCACTTTGTTACAAAAACAGCCCTTAAGCAATATTTTGTTCTCTCTCTATCTCCTGTTCTATTTCTAAAGTGTTTTTTAAATTTTTATTTTTAAGTTTTATTTAGATCGATATTTTCTCAGCATTTACATTGACCAATATCCTATTTATTCACGCATATTTTTAAAAAACGTAAAAATTCATTTATTCAAATATTTTTACAATATGTTACTGAATTAAATATCAAAATTAGAAGAAACTAATAAAAATCAAACCTTTTTATTCCTTATTTGTAGGTCTATTATTTATGCTAAGGACGGTAGGTATTTGGTTGTATAACATTTTATTAAATAAAACACTTTATTATTTCTTGTAAAATACATTGACAATGCTGTAACTAGTGAAATCAAGGTCGCACGTTACTATAAATTTGTGGTTATAAAAAATAATAATAATACAATAAAAGTTTTAAAAAATTCACCAAGATATTGTCAATTAATTTAATATTCAATAATAAACTGTAATAAGTTGTTTGAAATATGCGTCACCTAATTTACTAATAAATAATATTTATTATTCTATATTAAATAAACTTTTTTATATAATGGATAATTGTATTATAAAGTAGTTAGGATGACATATAGTGGAATTGAACTACAAATAAGCTTCTTCAAGAAAATATGTAAGTTATATTCAAAAATGATTGTAGTTGTTTAAACCAATTTTTCCAACAAATCATTGAGTATCTTCATTTTAATTAATCTAGAAGGGGTGAGATAAAAGAACTTTAATAAGTTGATGGTAGATCGATTTACACAGTAGGAAGTAAGTGGAGGGTCTTATAGATTAAATGCAGTCACGTAATAACTTTTCACTTTGTACAACTAACAGCACGTAATAAGTAATTACACGAAGATACTTATGGCCTAAACATTCGTTTAATACAAGTGTTGTTCTATATATTTGGGTGTATTTATTATACTGTTATTCATATTTATTTATTGTTTTTAATCAATACTTTCATAGTGTTACGCTGGCTAATTTCATATTTATTCATTCACACTTCATTAAAATACTGTAGCAATTTTGTTATTAAGTTATTTAAAAGTATAAACTATGTACATTAATTGAATAATACATCATATTTCAACAATGATACTATTTAGATATTTAAAATATTCTATTATCAAAAAAAAAAATGTACTGTGTTCCATCAAGTTTTGATATTGGTTTATGATCTATATGTGTAATGTGTAGGTGAAAATATTATTAATAATACCTCATATATATATATATATATATATATATATATATATATATATATATATATATATATATATATATGCTGTCTGCGTTAATCAATAGGTTTAAATTATGACAGCTGTAAATCGGTTAGGTAATTGAAATTACCTCTATATGTTAAACATGTTAGTACAGAAGCACTAGCAAACTTCAACCCTTAATTAATTGATACTCCCCTAAATAATACAAACTATGAAACCTAACAAACACAAATTCCATTACACTACTTATCGTGGTAGCTTAAAAAACTGTACTTAATAAAATATGAATTCTACACATTGCTTATTTAACATTTCGATTTTACGGTATTTTATAATATGTCTTAATGTTTACGTTAACCAACGATTAATGAATTACAGGAGTTAAATTATTTAATCTTTTTTTTTCTAGAATTCTTTTATTAATTAATAAAAGGTAACAATGTGTTAGTGCGATTCTCAATAGTATTTTTAGTGAACAAATGTTCAACAAAAACCATTAGATGAATAATAGATATTGACATCTTAAAAATACAAGTAAATAACTGAGTGTAATGCTTCAAACATAATTTTAATAATTATTGCTTTTGTTGTTATATACACTACTCATTAATTAATTATTTTTCAAATATTTATTTGAATATCTTTCTCACTAATATTACATAAAATCGTGCGGTACGACTAAGAGATTAACATATATTTTTGAAATATAATACTAATTAAATTTATAGTTTACAATGAAATTGAAATTTATTTTTATAATATTTATTGTTTGTAAAGACATAAACTTTGTGTAATCAAGTATGAGTTTTATAAACATCAATGTAATGGTCTTGACAATGATTCTGACGTATCTAAAATTACTTTTCATTGAATAGGATAGAGAATAAATCGAACATTCTTATTGTATGTTGAACTTTTTACTATACCATGTAAATAAAAAAGTGCATGAAAACGACAAGGAAACTCAATACTGCCTTCAGGTATATTTGTGTTTCATATCACGCAATTATAAAACAGCTGTAAAATCATTTAACTTATAAAATTATATCTTCATTGTAAATATATTTCCAAGGATGTTGATTCTTTTTAGTGTAAACAAAAGTATATATTATATAGACTGAAAATGAGAAATATTCGGATAAAACGTATCGACAATCTAAAGGATTGAATCGATTGTTTTCAATTTTCAAAAATCTCTTGTTATATAATTGCATGATATAAAATACAAATTATTAAGAATTGTGTTTACAACTTCAAAACGAGTGTAAAATATTCAACAAAATTAGGTAAAAGTTGATAAAATGAGTCCGGTCTTGTAAATATTTTTTTCAGACAAAATATATTTATCAAACTATGCAATAGAAAAAGTTGTTTGTTTACATTTGTAAGACGCACTAGCTATTTTGTAATCTATAACCCAATTGGTAATAAATTGTTCATTTCTAAATGAGGTATAATCAATTGGGAACTGGTAACAACGTTCATTACTAAGTTATATATATTTCAATATGTAGTTCTGTTTTTCGTTCTTCTTCTAATTTATTTAAGTTATTTATTTATAGGGTAAATAATTACCGTTGATGTGTAAAATGACAGATGTGGTGTTGTTAGATGATATCATAATGGAAATTATCCATATCGTAGCTAATTGTTTTACTACGTCTTCTTATATTAAAATAACTGAGAATAAAATATAGTGTCATATATCTTGCCAATGAATACAATCTGTTGGAGAGTTGTTTCTACTATGCCTCACGTTGTATCTTACCGATAAATAAGAAAATTAATTCAGCCTCGAAAATATTCTTCATATAATAAAATTGTATTTACCACTTCATATATGAATTCTATCACCTTTGTTGAGCGATTTTATTAAGATAACTTAATACCAGGCTTCTACGGTTAAGTTCTTTAAGTGTTATGAATTCAAATATAATTAAATTAGTAAACACTATTTTTCTCGCAATATTTCTAACGCTCAGATAAGGTATAAAATCAGTACAAGTGAAAACAATATATTATAATGAACAGTAAATTCCCTAATTGCTATGAATTAAAAATAAAAGCGATTGAAAATAGGAATACCAATTTTAATCTTTTGGGTATTTTTAAACAAAATATGTATATTGCATTGAAATTATATCCTGCCGCATTTCAAATAATAAGACGGACATTACCCAACCTAAATCAAACATTTGTAATAGTATCAATGAAAGTAGTTTATTAATTATATTATCTACAATGTTAATAGAAAATGTTTTATATATTTAAAGTGTAATGAAATGTTTCAATTTCTTATTTTTATTATAGGTTTATTTTAGGTTATGTTTATTTTAAGCTTAATTGAGCAATGTTCTCTTTTATTTTCAATACTAAAAATAAAAGTGATAAGCAAATATAAATAATTGCACTTATTTTAGTATTAGTGTTTATTATTTAAAAGTAAATCTATTCATGGTTCTGAAGAAGACGTTTATTTTAAAGTAGGCCTACACATGAAATAACAATGAAATAACATATAGGAACTAAAAATATGATTTTCAGCAAAATGATAGCTGAAATCATGACTTCAGTTTTATCACTAAAACAGCAACACTCCCGTTGATATTCTAAAATATATAATACAATTCTGGCACGACAAATCAAGTTGAAGATACATTTCAATAAAGCTCAAGAGAGGACGGGGGGGGTTCCCTTTATCCATTCAATAACTGGTGGATTTACAAAGAAGGACGGTAGGCCTACTGGGAGGGAGGTGTTGATGAAATATTACTTATCAAAGCACTTTTCATATTTTAAGAAAAACACCCAATATACAAGTAAATGTTTCCTAAAACAAAATAAGTAACATTAAATATGTTCCATCTTTCTTTCTCTCTAAAAATGAACTAATTTCGTTCAATAGTATACTAATATCTTTCCGTCTATGTTATGTCTTGCTTTCATCTTGGGGACAGCTAACATAAAACGAACACTGAAATTCACAATACCACAGATATAGTTTTATTACCACAAGTGGTTTTTTTAACGACACCTCTAGGATCTTCCATTTTCTTCAGAAAAATTATTGGCTGACGTAATAAATGTTCGTCATTTTGTGCATTAAATAATTATTTAAAAAAACTGAAGAAGTTTGTCATGAAGAGTTATTAAAGATGTAACAAATGCAGTAAAACAGAATGTATGCTATTGTAGAATCTTTAGTCTATTTTAATATATAAGTTACCTTACCCATTTAGTTAGAATCGTTCCAGGTGGGTTATTCCGATTTTGATACTAAATGATTCCGTAATAAATAACTCCAAACATCATGATTACGTTTATTATGTCATAAATTTTAGTTCGTAATCAGAGCTAAGGATAAATATTTAAAAAACTTCACAACGGAACTGTTTGTAAAATCTTGTTTCATCTCATGAAGATACATACAATTCTTGACTTTCTTTGTGTTATTTTGTCCAGGTCTACTGTTTATTTATTTTACAGGGAATGTATTTTATATTCGGCTATTTGATTCCCAAAAGTGTATATGTACTCAATGCAATTAGGTAAATAATATATTATATTTGCAGTCATTAATACCTAATAAGTTGTAACATAATCAAAATTATAGTAGTAATTAAATATATCACAAAAGTAATGATTTCATTATATATATATATATATATATATATATTGTTACCAAGGTTTATTTAAGAATTTCAATGAGGAAGAGATCCTTAAAATTTTTATATTTAGAACCAGGTTGGTAACATGTTTGAAAGGAAAGAATTGGTATTTCAATTGACTTGCGATTTATTTAACCCCCCCAAAAAAAAATAATAAGTCAACCATTTACAACAAAAGCTTGTAAACACAGATTAGCAATGTGACTTATCTAATTACTAAAAAGAAATTTATGAAAGTTAACAATTGAAAATATTAATAAATTTTTATAGCATTACATGCCCCAAAAAGAAAGTTTTACATTATGTTTGAATTCCCCCCATACCATTAGTTACTGATTGAATTTTAAAAAGACAAAGAAACAATTCATTAAAATATTAAAGTTAGAAAATTTAGTTTTTAAATGAAGTATATTAAGATTACCAGCTTTGACTTATGAATTACACACAATCTATCACAATTTATTAATTAAATTTCTAAAAGTAAGTTGGCCAACTGGAAAAAAAAGATTAGTTACGAACATGTATTTTAAGAAAAGTAAATTTTTTTATCCAGATTATATTTTTAAAAAAGAAAAAAATTTATTGACGTCAATAGTTTTTTAGTTTTGAATATTAACCCCTTTGGGGTCGTGAAGCCGAAATATGCATGCGATCCCATCCAAATGTATTTTCATGTTTTGTACATATGTTTTTTTGTTTTACAAAAGAATAATTACCAAATCTAGCTCATTTAACATTTAGAGTTATTACACAGAGACAGTTCAAGTTTATATTTTACTTTACTAAGGTACACTTTCAGAATAAATCGTTCATAACTTTGACTTTTCTACTTTTGTTTGTGAATTAAGAAGCTTTTGCATGAACTTGAAAATCTGCTTAGGCTAATTTCTTGTTCCCTCATCTTAAACTAGCTTTTTTTGCTACACAGAAATGATACATGTTACTGTTAATAAGGACAAGGAATCTTAGACAGGTTTATGAGCAAGATATTTTTATTTAATGAAGTTATATTTTCAAAAAAAACAATTCTTCTAAACGTAAAATGCTATATATATATATATATATATATATATATATATATATATGTATGTATTCACAAATAAATTACAAAAATGACTTTCCATTAATAAAGATAGAAAGAAAGCTCTTGCTTTTGTCTGAATTCTAAACTGGCACAAAATAAATGATTCATTAATTAATGCTTTGATTTTATAATTAGCTGAAGATTATAATTTTGATTTTATACTGATTTTATAATGAAGAGTAATTACTTTGATTTTATAAAGATTATGTGAATTTATGTTTTAAAAGAATTTACAGATAACTTAAAATTTAATTATGATTGAAATTATTTCTAAATTTTACATTCCTGTAATAAAAAAAATACATATTTCTTAATATGGTTAACTCAATCACTGTGTTACCTGGTGCTTACAAAGAAGAGGGGCGCTTACAAAGTTTAAAGATGAAGAAAGAACTTTGGTAACCATTCCATAGAAATAAGTACATTAACGCACGTTTTTATTTTAATATCGGTTCATTTCAATATAAATAGTTCTTGTACGTAATTATGATTATTTTCACTTTTTTTTTTAAATAAAATTGAGAAGACTATTTTACGGACACAAGATGACCGGCGTACAACATTTTGAACCGAACGTATTAGACTCTGTCCTTGAAGTGAAAGTGAAGGTCGGAAGCAAGGTTAAAAGTCGGGTGACGTCATCTTCAGAGCTTGACAACCAGATAGCAGCATATAATAGATACCCACAATCTGGCTATCATGAAATTAAGAAATTAAATGTGTAAGGTGGATAATTTAGACGTTACAATATTACATAAATTCCGCGTATGTCATCTAAAATCCAATAACACGGATATAAAAGACTTGTTTTACATTCCATTAAAAATAATAAATAATGTACGCCCTTGGATTAGTTAAAACCTTTATAAATGTTTTACTAAAATGTGAATCGTAATCAAACCAAAAGTAATTAAGCTGTTCTCATTTCAGTTTTATTTCACCGAAGTTGAAATAGGAGTTCAAACGAAAAAGTACCCAACAATCTGTGCTTTGTACTTTCCATAGACAATTGGTTCATTAAATGTCTGTAACACAATAACACCTGTAAAATTAGAGTAAATGAGGAATGACTTTATTTCATCAATTTAGAAGTCTCTATTGTGTTGTGCGCGATAGATTGAGAGAAAGAGAGAGAGAGAGAGAGAGAGAGAGAGAGAGAGAGAGAGAGAGAGAGAGAGAGAGAGAGAGAGAGAGAGAGAGAGAGAGAGAGAGAGAATAACATTTAAATTAATAACTTGTATAATATATTTCTCCTTTATGAAGGCACTCTTTTATTCAAAATGATATCTATTAATATAAGAAATTGATGTAATGTACAAATGAAAACCTTTTAACAAACTTCTTTATAGAATAATGTATTCAGTAAATTGCTACTCAAAATATTGTTTAGATTTTTGCTTAATGTTGGCACTACTTATAATAAATTGTTAGAAATTGTAAGAATTCGTCTTGAAAAGTAAGTGATTGTTTACATCAATTGACTTAAGTTTTTTTTATATAAAATAAATAAAAAATCATAAAATAATTCTATTACTGGAATGTTATATTACATGATATCATGCAAATTAAAATAAAACAAAGATCTATTTAAAATAGCAGAAAAAACCACAAAACAAACATATGTATACATAGCTAAGAAACTCAAAAAGTTTCTTAATCATAAAAAGTTTACTATACGTTAATAAAGGTAATTAACTTTTAATGATTTATTAATAAGGTAATAACACGATATGGTGGAGTGATTATATTTAATTCCTGAACTCGAACTAAATATTTAGTGAAGTTTCATAAAAAGCTCCTATATTAATATTTCTCATTTCATCAAAAGAAGAAAGAGAGATGAGAGCGTTATGTCATTCTAAAAAGGATCCGTAGCTCCAATTTTTATAAGAAATTTGTTACATTCTGTTACGAAGTATTTGGAATTCATAATAAAAGTGTTTTAAGTAATGGAGAATATATTTTTTCTAAGTACAATATTTTTTTCAGAGCGGAGGAATTAAAATGATGTGAATACCGAAACAGCTCCAATAGAATTCATGTCACTGTTGGCGGATAGTTTGAAAACAAAGCGGGTTAGGACGTTATGTTTGTAGGAACTTTTTTATTTATTTAATCTAAAGAACTCACATCAGAAGTTTGGCATCCTATTTCATACACACCCTATATATATATATATATACAGTTGTGGAATATATTTTTTGCCCATTACCTTAGTCTGGAGGCGCCATACCGGTGACAGCGATTAGAGGGTTACAGTTTAGATAAAGTATCCTAACTCTGTACAATATTTTAATAATATAAGTTATTTTTAAATAATCAATAAAAACTGGCATCAATATGTAGTAAAGAATGACACATAAATTTACTCAAATATCATTTGTTAATTCCAAATGTGTATATAAATTGCTTTTTCATCCGTGGTGTATATTCATGTCATTTATTTACTGATGACTTTGTAAAACTGGATTACAACTAGTTGTAAATTGCACACTGTCTGATAATCAAAGTTAATATACGCATTAGTAAAACAAGTCATCACCTTCAGTTCTTATTGTACTTGCATAAATACCTTAACCTTTGGTACTATTAATCCATATCATAGAAATCGCCAAATTACACATATTAGTTTTTAGTGTGTCTTATCTCCAGCTATTATTTTATGTAGTAGATTCAAGTTAAAAAACAATCCAAAATACCATTTCAACCTACCGTACTTTGAAATTCCTTACCATTATGTTAGTGTAAACATTTTGTGCAACGATTGTATAAAATAACTTACAATATACATTTTTTTAATGTATAAATAAAGATTTTGTTATTAGGTGAACTATAACGTGGTTTTTTTGCAATAATGTTTTCAAAACTGTAAATTATTACATATTTTTGATAATTCAAATGATGTTAAATAATATATTCCAGAAAACATAAGGAAAACAACAATAAAATTTAAACTAAAATATCAAACACACGTGACGGGGTCAAATGTTTCACCCGATAAATGGTTACATACTTATACATACTTAATAAAGCAAAACAGTTTATAAGGTGTCACAGTTATTATTTTTCTCTCTTTTAATGCTTTTAAGTAACATAACATAGATTAAGTAACATAACAACCTTTTTTAATATTACATTTGTTGGTAGCTACATAATATTTTCATAATTTAATATTTATAAAGTATGTAGTATTTATTTTTGTAAAGTATTTTTCAGTAACATACAATAAAATAAATTGCTTTGTTTAGTTTATTCATTCTTATGTCAATGATAAAAAAATATATTTTACTGTTTTAAAACAAAGTTACAACTATATGGATATTTTTCGTTTGAAGATATAGTTCTCTTTACGTCTTGATAAATATATACATATGTGTTAAAGTAAATTTGTTCATGCGTTTCAGAAAGATGAATGTACTTTATATACCGGGTGTTCAAAAAGTCTGGAAACCCTTTAATATTAATTTTATTAATAAACCAAGAACAATGAAATTCTAGGATTACGTCCTCACTGTAGTTACTGACTTTTTGGTCATTTTAGCTGTCTTTTTTCGCTTTGGGGGGACGTCCTGTGGAGGAAGTCTAAAAAATCCTAAATGTAAGCATAGGTCGAATTATACCTCACTTTAAAGGTCTTTGTCAGAGGAACATATTGCCGCAATCTCGAATGAAAAAGGACCATTCGTTTGGAAATGGCAGCCTCTTAAAGTTTGTTAACTTTACGTTGCGGAGATTAAGAGGCAGAAGTGAATACTCAACCGTGTTGGTTATGTTAGTGTTTTAGCTTTGAGAATTTCACAGCTGGAGTGTGTAGGGATAGGAAATTCTCCAGCTGTGAAATTCACTTCCTGACAAAAGGACAGTCTTTATTCAAAAACCTTCTTCACGTTTTCTAACATCTGTGATGTAACTAGATGACAAACATGTACAATCCTTTCTCTAAGCTCATCGACGTTAAGTGCTCTCGTTTCATAAACTTTACTTTTTATGAACCCCCAAAACAAAATATCTTATGGAGTTAGATCAGGAGCCACCATCCGGCATTAATTGCACCACGTCAGCCACTCGATCTTTCAGGAAACTGTTCATTGAAGAAATTGCGAACTGTTACATGATAGTGTGATAGTGCAACATCTTGCTAAAATGGGGACTATGAAACTGCCCCGATATTTTAGTTACGTTAAAAATGATGAAACTACCCCGCTCATTAGGAGCCATTCTTTTGTCTTATAAAGACCTTTTAAATTAGGGGTAGCAATATGGGATTACTATTTAAAATATTAAAGTAACCCCCTGCAACCCCTACTTCAAGATGTGGATGGAACTCTAAACTAAGTAAAAAACAACCATTTATTATCTTATGCTAGAAAGTTGTGACAAAGATTCTTTGGTTTTTTAAAAAGTTTTAAATACTAATTGGGGAGTGTGGAACTATTTGGAAAATTATATATATATATATATATATATATATATATATATATATATATATATATATATATATATATATATGAATGGGGTTAAAAACACTCCAAGAGTATCTTACATTTTAGCGGGTGTACTATAGGGTAAAAGTAACAAATTGGACGGTTGTAGCACCTATACCGAGGAAGTAAATTACCAATAAAATATACAAAACATTTCGAACTTTTAGATTTATCAACTTTGTACATAGGCCTAATTTAACAATTGTTTATTTTAAAGAAATAACTCCAAAAATCAATACAATATATTAAACTATTGTTGAGAGTTTGCTCAAGTTTCTCACATAAATTGAATATTTTATCCCAATTACATTTAATATTACTTACTGCCACTTTTTAATGTATTATATATTTTTCAATAAATATCATTTTTCTATATCTTGTTTTTTTAGAACTTAAATAATATAATGGGGTCTTTTTAGAGACTTTTATAGAAATCACTTAATTTCATGTAATTGTTGTTTGAAGGCGAACAACCTGTAATCATCATTGCCTCATAAAAACATGGCTAAACAACTTGAAATATAAATCTGTAGTCCTGAAAAACTCTAATAACGTCAAGGTAGGAAGAGAACAAGATTTGGTAAAGATAAACCTGACATAAAAGAGAAAAGATAAGTATATAACTCAAGAATTCATGAAAAGGCAATGTTTGGACGATAAGGATTAAGGACTCATTTCCACTCCACCCTGTATGAAATAAATACGTACATATAATATCAACATAAAAAATATTCAAAAAAATAATGTTAAATGTAAAAATTGTAATTTATAGAAAACTTTTTTTTTGTATCTATACCAGATGAGTACGAAGAGAATTTAAACATATTTAAAAAGAAACAAATTGTAAATAGATTAATATAAAAAAAAAAATTTTAATAAATTTTTTTTATTATTATAAATATAATACAAACTACTAAAATATATGATGTACCTGAAAAACTTATAGGAAAAAAACATAATTGGTCATGCTCCCACTGTTATTCTTTGATCATGCATTTTTTGCCCTTCTTACACCCTCATACATACAAGAATAAATGAAAATGTATTAATCACTGTGTAAGCTATTATCCAACAAAACAAGAAATATACCGGGTGAATAAAAAGTCAAGACCCCCCCCTCTAATATTTTTCTAAGTAAATATACAGAGATATCCTTTTTTGTGGTCGTGCAATCTTAGAAGGAAGTTTCATTTTATGATTTTGAAAATTTTGATTGTCCCCCAAAAATGGGGGATTTTGGGGGCAACTTAAAATTTTTAAATGTAAACCCCCTTCAAGTGACACCTCATTTTGAAGTGTTTACAAAAACTTAAAGAATGGTGAAAACCAGAGTTCGCTATCTCTTCTCTATTCAAAACGGTAGCCAATATTACCATTACATTGATTTTTTCTTATCTTTTTAATGTGTTAAATCCAATTGAATATGATGTTAAACATTTAGTTAATCTAATTAGGAAAATAATTGTCATAACTTACATGTCATGTTGACAAGTCAAACCAGATGATAAAACTAAAGCCCTCCTACTATTTGGCAGTGAGACAAGCGTAGGGTGAACTCCTCTCTCACGTTTTCGAAAGTCTGAAGTGGTATGTTGTTGCAGGTATCAACAATTCTGTTCCTTAAGTCTTCAACATTTTCAACTGGTTTCTTATAAATTATGGATTTAATATGACCCCATAGAAAAAAGTCATAGGTTTAAGGTTTGGTGACCGCAAATGCCATTCTATCGGACCACGCCTACAATCCACTGACCACGTAGTTGAGTGCCTAGAAAATGTCGTACATCACGATGAAAGTGTTATGGGGATCGTCTGCGGATCTTCAACAAACTGTGCAACAATTTCAAATTGTTTGTCTTCGTCCAAAGAAGGAAGACCTGATCGTGGAGCATCTGAGATGGATCCAGTTACTCGAAATTTATTCACTAAAGTTCTTTGGTATTTCCTTGTCACAGGTCTATCAGGATGTGCAACATTGAACCGCCTTTCTGCCTCATTATAATTTTCATTTGAAGCTCCGAAAGTAAATATCATGTCCACTTTATCTTCGTGCCTTCGTGGCATTATTATGCGTAGGCAGTAATAATAATTAGAGGAGATAATTTAAAAATAAGAATGACAAAGCTAATCAAAATCAATAACAGACACACAATAAACAAAACACTTCACGAAACAGTAACACACAATAATGATACCAACACTGTATTTATTAATACTACAATGTTTTTGACAGTGACAATTATTTCATTACCACCATAAAGTATTACCTATTCTGATGAGATTGAAACAAAGAAGGGGCTGGTTTGTATTAAACCGTACTTCAAACTGGGAAATTCCGTAGTACTAAGGTCACTCATTGCAAACAAACATCTTATCAGTTGGCTATACAATCTTCATTGGAATCTTTGTCCTTTGCATTCCTAACTGATTAAGAAGACAGAAAAAAATAACCCAGTTGTTTCAGAGAAAGTAACTTTACCTTGAAAACTAATGTAAGTGTAGACTTCAATAACATTTGACGGGCTACCATTTTTGATAGAGAAGAGATAGCGAAATCTGGCTTTCACCACTTTTGTTTTTGTAAACACTTAAAAATGAGTTGTCACTTGAAGGGGATTTACATTAAAAAATTTTGAGTTGCCCCTAAAATCCCCCATTTTTGGGGGACACTCAAAATTTTCAAAATCATAAAATGAAACTTCCTGCTAAGATTACACGACCACCAAAAGCATATCTCTTTATATTTACTTAGAAAAATATTAGAGGGGGGGTCTTGACTTTTTATTCACCCGGTATATATCCTGATATGTGTGTTGTTCTGTTGGAGAATAGCTTAATATTAGTTACATAGTGATTAATATATTTTCATTTATTATTGTATGTATGAGGGTGTATATACCAATTAGTTATAACTAAGAATGATTTCATTTGTGTATTACAACAAGTGTTGTTGATTTAACTATGTTTTATGTATCATTAGTAATTAATTAAAAGATAATAATGAAAGAAATTATTTAACAAGTTATTGGTTTATGGAAATATTTTAAATACACTATGTCAAAGAATCTTTTAATTTGTCGGTATCTTGAAATTATACCATATTCGGTCACATTAAAAACAAAACAATCATAATTTTATGAATTTAGTAACACTTTTTAAACAAAACTTATATTTTCATAAATAATTATAGTAAAAAGTGTGATTAGAGTTACAATAATAAACAAACATTAATAACTTATAGGAAATTATAGTAATCGATATACTAGTTGTTTTATCTCACTTTATTATTACTATATGATAGATATACTTCATGAGTTCTATTTCGCTTACGAGTGAAAGTTTTACAATTGCTTTTAATCCTTTTAGCCAATTTCCCTTTTAGAATACTTTTCCTTAGAGTGAATTGGAAAAAAATAAGAGAAAGATTTGTATTCTTTATTTAACTTGAAAGGAAAACTTTACTTTTTTTATCTTGAACTAAATCAAACCTTTTGTAATTATATCAAAGTATTTGGATTTTAATTTAATTTAACCTTTTAATCGACTATATTTTACCTTCATTTAAAATTATTTATAAGGTTTAAAAGATTTCGAAATTAGATTAAACATAAATTTTTACTTACGTATTCATTTTTTCTTTTTTTAAAATAAATTGCACTTCAACATAATTGAAACACTTGTGAAGACTTTATTTTAGATTTTATCTGACCGATTTTCACACCGAATCTTTATGATATTTCCACCATTTAATTCTATACCACACTATATTGTATTTAGGGTGTAGTTACCGTTTTATCTTTGATATTCGTAACAATAGAATTTTTTCTTTGGAATTTCCTGCTTTTACTTACATAAATTAAATTTATGACTTTCAAGGATTTTATATGGATCCTCATTATTGTTATGTCTATCGGTACTGAGGTTTATAGCGTATTAACGCTTTTCACTCCCTGAAGGGACACACAACATGCGCGCGTGCACGCTCTCACTCTCTCTCTCTCTCTCTCTCTCTCTCTCTCTCTCTCTCTCTCTCTCTCTCTCTCTCTCTCTCTCTCTCACACACACACACACACACACACACACACACACACACACACACACACACATACAGTCTACATTTCTGTTGTAGTAAACCCCTTTTTTTCTTTATCTAAATATAAACGTTGCAAGTCGGTATGTATATTGTAATAAAGTCGGTATTGAAGATAAAGTATACAACATAAGTAATTGTACAGTACCATAGATTTTAGTCGGTTACAACAAATAAAACTTTGTGCTTCTACATACATTATTAAAGGTTGTAAAATGAAAATCGTTGTGCCATTCCGTTACAAGTAAATAAAGGAAGCAAAGTATTCTGTCGTAACGACCTTGTTCCTGAATGTGTCATAAATCAAGAGACGGAATTAGATTTAAAAAATATCTTCTTACGTTAAATTTGGTCAAAAACGTTGTGATTTTAAAAATTTACAATTTACATGTTGTGATTTGTTTTATACTTCATCGACACTCTAATTTCTTTAGACAATATAAAGTTAATGTATATTTTAATTTTCAATTAAACGTTTCAATTAAAATTCAAAATTACTTTATTATTTCAATTGTGTTCTAAAAATTGTAATTATTCCAATTACGTAACACTTAAGAAACTATAAAAAAATATCTGGAGATTTGTAACCCTTTTAATATTTTACTTAGTAAAAGGTGGAAAACCGCATTTTGTTTTATGTAATAATAACACTATTACCTCCTGTAATATCCGATTAATATGTTTCTATAAGGATACATAATACCTATAAATATAAACATATATATTTTATAAAGTGACAAGCATGCCTTTGTTTAATTATATGGAATCAATTATTGTCACACATACAATTGAACAATAATCCCAGAGTATTTAACAATATTTCTCATTAAATGTGTAGTATCAATTTAAAAACTGCCTGAATGTTTCATTTAGAACTTTAAAAAAATACAGAATGCATAATTTATTCTTTTAACTTAAATCCTTTACGTTTATTTTTAAGAAATAAACACTTTTTAAAACTAGTATATATAAAATGTTATCTACATAAAACGACTCCCTTGTAAATAATATTACACAATTTAATAACTAGCATTGTACTCTTAAACATTAAAATTATACATTTTGTTGTGCCAGCTATTGATTTATTTTTTGATTTCTCCTGAACTAAAAATGGCTAATTCCAAAGATAATTTCGAAGTTATTAAATGAGTACTAGGCATTCATCTCCATTTCTTTAATTTTTGTTTCATTCTATGAGGCATCTATAGGAAACAAATGACCGGAAAAATATTATTTTACTTCTTCGTTGTCTCCCAACAATGAACATGTACTCCATACATGGTTCTAATAAACTGTATTATAATTCTTTTCTAAATCTAACGGGATGAATGAAGTGTCCTCTAGCCTTAACATTCTCTTTACAAACTCTTCGAGAGTAAAAATCTCATTCACTAATTGCACGTAATGTATTTATATTCTTCACTAATTTAATCCTTTTTCTACTAAAAAATATAAGTAATACCTACAATATATATATATATATATATATATATATATATATATATATATATACAACTTGAGATCTGCAAAATAGGAGAAAGTTATACCATAACAGTTCGTTAGGATTAAGGAAATAATATCCACTTAAAATGGTGTAAAAATGGAATATTAGCTACATTCAAAAAAGAGATTAAATCAATTAATTGAGAAATCTAGTCGTATTGTGAGTTCATTTTAGTGATGAACTAATTATTAAACTTTAATCCGAGTAATATCCTAAAGAATTTACCTTGAACTTTATGAATAAATTTTTACAAGAATGTGACGGGAAACTAACCGACTCAATTTGATCTTTCTATACGTTATTTCTTTCATTTTTAGTAATTGTAAATAAGGAAGATCCATAACTAAGAAGGAAAGCATTCAAAACATTATCTGTTTCAATTAGTTCATTGCTACTTGTTACCTAACTTACGTTTATTTTATGTCCATCAAAATCAAATATATAGTAACTTCATAAGTAGGTATGTTAAAAAATGTTAATTGGGTAAATATAATTTGGGTCTAATGCTCTTAGGAAATATATGTTGACTGGAATACTTTATAGGCGAAAAATTGTATACAAAAGGTAGTTTCATTTGAACATGTATGCACTACAATGTTATAGATTTTTCTTTCTATTGAGCAATCGTAATCCCAGTTTATATATGTATATATATATATATATATATATATATATATATATATATATATATATATATATATATATATTAAACCAATTTGTTAGAGTTTAATTTTATTACTTTTTGTGTAACTCGTAAATATATATTTACGAGTTACACAAATAATATATAAACGAATTATATATTAAATATTTTATTGTCATATTCAGTTATTTTCATATTTAAAAATAAATTTACAACAACCTTAGTAATGCTACAAATGACATATGAATCAATATTATATTAAACTTTCATGTCATGTGTTTTGTAATTTTTGATTTAGTAACTTTCTGCTATGTCAGTGTGAGTTTTAAAGATTTATGTATAAAATATACTACACGCTATTAATGAAAATTAGAGCAAGGAAGTCTTTTATAGCGAGAGGAATTTTCATTAACATACTGCATATGTTGTTTTATGAGTATTAGAGAAAAAATACTAGTACACATATTTGTTACTAAACATTTTTAAAATATTACTTTTGGGTCTGTGAGACATGTTATGGTATAGTAAATGTGAAATTTAAATTACCGTAAATTGACCTTGTGTTGCAATTAACTACGAAATCTTTCATTATAGTTCTGGTATTTGTGTTTCTACTGCAAAATGATATAAAACACTCGGAACAAATTCAGGCAATGTCTCTTGCCAGATGATACCTATTCGAAATTTTTATACAAGTGCTTTCGTTTATTTTACATTCTATTAGATATCACGACAAATATTCACATTTCAAACGACCCAAATCTGTTATTTTATGTATTTTCATCATGTGTTGGAATATACAACTCCCCTATTTGCCTTTTTTTATCCATTTTTAGCTTCTCTTGTTTAGAGTTTTATGAGTAAATTAGAAGTAAGTTAGAAGTGTACAATGTCTATAACTTCAAATCAAAAAACATAACCGCTCACTTAGCTAACCTGTTGATATATGGAATTTCATGTACCTCGTCTGGGCTAGAAGTCATATCTCTGTTTCAGCCATAGAGAATAGTACGAAACCACGTCCTTAATAATTATTACATTCTGACTTAATTCTGAAAGGATCAATAAATAATAATTTATGTAAATTTGTGTTTAGTAATGAGTGAAAGCACTGTTTATTTATATTTGTACTTCACATTTAAAAAAGTTTTACTGTTTATTTTTAAAATATTTAATTAGACCGCACTGGCACGAGCACATAAGGAATCCTGAGGATAGCAGTGACATAATGTTTGGATCACAATTGTAAATAGCCGATATTCTAAATTTTATTTCGTCAAAAATTGTGTATGTTTGAACCCAAATACTGGATTTGTGTTTTTCCGTGTTTTATTTGCTGCACACATCTTCATTATTCTAACCAACATACTGAAGTCAATATAAATAAGAAACTGATATAATAAATCTTTTTTTAAACATATCACGTTTTTAAAACGGACTAGACCCTTCTAAAATTGTGAGGGAGGATTGTTAGTGGCTATGGATATATTAGGAATACTTGGAGAGAAAAACGTGGATCGTAGGAAATCTATGATAGTTAAGGAGGAGTAAATAAATTTAATTACAGTGAATCTCATTTCCGATTTCCTGAAATTAGTTGTGAATTCATCCGGATTGTCTACTTGTATTATTTACTGGCTGCGCCCCACGTTTTTCTCTCCAAGTATTCCAAATATATCCATAGCCACTAACAATCCTCTCTCAAAATTGTAGAAGGGTCATAAAAAATTATTTTATACCTTTTGGTCTGTTTTAAAACGTGGTATGTTAAACAAATTTTATTATTTGATTTATTACTTTCTGTTTTTTTAGTCTTAAATCCGGGAGAAAGATTTCAATCGGTTTTGAATATATTAGTGACACTCTGACAGTGACATATATAGGAAACTCCCAATGCATTTTACATCCTGTTTAGCTGCAAATGTCTGAAATTCAAAATATTACCTCTTATTATCTGTTGTTTAAACACATGTAGAGACATGAAACAAACTGAATATTGTATTGTTATCCAGTTCTGACTTATGTTCAAAATTTCAGGTCTCTAGCTTATCGGGAAGTTAGTTTAAACTCGATTGCAAAATTCCATCCGTACAGGAAGACAGAGAGATATGACCGAACTAACAAAAACGTCGTAAAAAAACAGAAGTATTTGGCCTATATTAATTGCGAAAAAAACTAATGATTTTTTCAGTCTGTTAACTTTATAAATGAATGGGTTTCTGTCCTGTGGGCTTCGTCTCACCATCATACATTTATAAATGCCCAATTATATACAGTTTGATAAATATTATATAAGTATTATTTTTGCAAAAAAGTCACAAAACTTCGTTCCAAAACAAGTGTAATTTAAGAAATGCCTATGCGGTTAATAACAATTGGTAATTTATTTTGTCCAAGATATTTGTAAAAGAATCAATAATAAATTGAATTTGCCCATAACCACAATCACTGGAACTTAATAAAACATAATTACCTGATTAATTGTTCTTAATTAATTATATCCACTTAATGCCCTGATGTACATTTCGATAACATGGTTATCATCATCGAAGGGTCTTGCTTCTAAACTAAATATAACCTTACATATCTATTACTAATAGATAATGTATTACAGTTAGATAATAGATACAGTTACAATAGATAATAGTAAGATCACTTACATAATCTATTACTAATAGAGTAATAGATATGTAAGGTTAGATTTAGTTTATAAGCAAGACCCTCCGATGATGATAACCATGTTATCGAAATGTACATCAGGGCATTAAGTGGATAAAATTAATAAAGAATAATAATTAATCAGATAATTGTGTTTTATTAAGATCCAGTGATTGTGGTTAGGGGCAAATTCAAATTATTATTGTGAATTTCACCACAGTGCTAAACAAGATTGTATTGTAAAAGAATGTTGCTTTCAAATTTTCAGGATTTGACAAATATTTTAAAACATTATATCTACTATGTGTAATATACCGTCGTGAAATTCCTAATATAAAAATTAAATAACTTAAGTACTCGTGCGGGATAAAACACTATAACAAAATTCAAGGTTTTCACAAAGATGTAGGCCTAATTACTTTTAAAATATACTTTACAGAAATGTCAAACACATTTGCTCTTGTAAGGTCAATTAATTGACCACCAATAAGATTTTTAATTTATAAAAATACAGAACATGATTTAAAAATTAAAAAAATATTTTAACTTTTTTTTATATTCAAATTTCTAAAGATGTTGGTTGGTATTGATTAACTAGATCACCTACTTGTCCATGATATTTGCTTGATTTATTTTTCCACCCAATTTCAACATACTTTAAAACAAAAGTTGTACAATACATATTGTACTCTCAGCCAAATATAAATAAATATAATCAACATAACTACAACTTTTATTACTATCATTTTTGTGTTTTGGAGACCGGAGTACAAAAAGGTGTTCTGTATTTTGAAGGAGCAAAATTTCGCCTTGCTATGCTATGAAGTTCAAGATCGGCGATAATAACACGAAGAAAGACTATAAGTTGATACAAATATAGCTGCAATAATGCGTGATATTTACCTAAATATTCGATGAATCCTATGTTACTTTAAGAAGTAATATAGTTTTAGATAACGTATTTGATTAGTGATTTTAAAACTTGTACCGATCATTTCCATAAACTGCAATGACCTTCCTTTGATAATTACTAGAAATCATTTTTAATTGTATTTATACGAAATATTGTATAAGTGGAAATATCAGCAAACATTAGTCACTATTAGGTACTAATCGTGTTTATGACTAGAATAATAAGAAGGACCGATGAATTGTAAAAATACAACCTACTGTCGTAACCTTTGATGGAATTCTTATGGACCTATGATATCCTGATGACTGTGAACTTTTTCCCGTATTATATATTATTGAGCAAACATTTTAGTCGGCCTTACATAAAAGTATAAGTTCTTATATTTTTTTCTACTGGGAGCATATCGTATGTAATTTGTATCAAATTTGTCCGACATATTTTTTATGATCATTTTAACTGGTAGGTTGGTTAAAAATATTGGTTTATACATTTCATAACAAAACTCAAGAATAATTTATTCACTTGATGTTACGTTTAAATAAACATTTATATACAACAAATGTCTTTGATATGCCCAAAATAGTCAGGAGATGTATATTTCTTCTTGATCACATTTCTAAAGCCATTTTCTAATCCTTTCATAATTAATTATATTAAGATAAAACCTGTATATTCCATATTATTGCACATGGTCTATATAATAATAAATGTTATTACATAAATGGATATATTTCACTTTGTTTTTAATATTACTATAATTAAAGCAAATATTAAATAATTATTGTTTTCAAGATTCTTCGATTATTGCCTTCTAGTTAAGGATATGTAAACTGTTGGTGATTTGATTAAGTTGTATGTAACTATTTTATGTATGAATGATGTTTTAAATTTGATTTTAGATTTTACGGTTAAAACTAAGTTCAAACGTATAATTGCAATAATATAAATATTAAATTAATAATAAACCAAGTAGAGTAAACAGATAACCTATATACTAGGAATATTCAGAAAAGTTGGATAAAGCTCTTCAATTAAAAGCGTAAAATAATTAAAATATATTTTTAATTGTCTAACGTGTTTTAAGTTTTCGTAAAAGTGGATGGTTTTCATTCAAAGCCATATCAACTTTATAACTAGGTTGAACAATGCTTGAACGCTATTTATTGTCTTACTTTCTTTTTTATATACAAATTATTAATAATACATGCGTAATCAATTATTCACATTCAAATTTATACTCAAGTATGACATATAAATTAGTTACTCCTATTGATTACAACAACTAAAATGTTAAATTTCACTTCAGTTATTGAAATTGTATTTTGTAGTAGGTATGTTTTTTTAGTGTTATTACCATTTGAGACATTGAATATGATATACATGAAACCTAAGTTGAATGAGTGTAGCTTGTGTATGTGTGTGACAGTTGGTGTTACTACAAAATGTTATTCTGAATATATTTTACTGCAAATAATAAATAAGTACATATTTCCTTATAATTTGAACTAATAATTACACACTCTCCAGCTAAAAACACATTATTTGTTAATGGTTAAAAACAATAATTTAACCAGATAAAATTTAAATATAAATTTAAATAATTTAATAGTTAAATATCATTTTATAAAAAATATTTCAAAATAAATTATTTTAAAAAAAATAATTGAAACTTTTTTAAATACTTTAAGAGGAAACGAAATTTAACATAAAGGCCCTACAAAATAATAATTCCATAATTTTAACTAAAGTGGAACAAAGTTAAATAATAATGTTTTTTGGTATAATTCTATGTAAATTTATGGCGTTGATATACATTTTTTCAAGACAGCAAACAATTAAAAGGCTAACCCCAAGAATATATTATTATTTTAAAACATACCACAAATACAAGTTTTCATTATAATTAATAAACAATAATGTTACCAATTTAACGTGTGTTCAATTGTAGTTGGACATGTCATATTAACTTATGAAGACATTTAATTAAATTAAGGTTAAGGTAATAATAATTCACACAATTAAGTTGCAACAGTTTTTCCATACTGCTATTAAATGTATATTTTGCAACCTCTCCTTCCCCTATATTACAAAACATTTGACTAAACAAGAATTGTTTTCCTATGTATTGAACATACTTCTCTCCTTATGGATTTGACAGTAAGTTATTCCTTTTTTCTACCTCCTACATTGAACGTGTGCAAATGACATAAAACAAAGGAAGGATATATCACCGTTGAAAATCAAAAATGTTTCAAGTAAATATTTCTAATCATGATCAAAACATCTTAGGACTTAATATACCACTGCACTGAGTTTTTAAAAACATTTATTGCTACTAATATTATTAAGTTATTTTTATAGAGCTATTATATTTCAACGAAATAGTAAATATTAAACTATATCTTCGGTTTCTTGTGACTATTACTTATAGTAAATTTCACTTAATGAATTGACTTAATTAGTGATGTCAAATTAATCAGACGCAATAAAAAGGGTATACTAGGCTATAACACAAATGTATTATTGTTATTTTTTAATTAAATAAACAAGTTCATCAAGAAACTTAAAAATTGTTTTACGCAAGCCATAAAACCTTTACAAAATTACGTGTTAAGTGATGCACTAAATTATTTAATTTAAAATTATTAATAGAGACGTAAATAACCTAAACTTGTAGAGCTTTGAACTAAATCAATGAATTAAGTAAATAGTTTGTAAATTGAAGTGTTATGTAAATGAGAACTAAAAAGGGAACCGTAGAACTCAAAAATCAATGATTTAACATAAACTTAAAATCTAATTAATGACAATAAAATGAAAACATAAACAGATATCTTAAAATGAAATATTTGTAAGAAAAACGAATAATTTAAAGATCAGAAACTTTCTTTAATTCAAATTCTCTGATACCTGACAAATAATTTAAAGGAGGTAGAATAGTCTGTAATTAATTAAATATAAAATAGAATTTAAAATTTTGTTAGCGCGTAAATTATTACGTAAGCTGAGTAATTACGTAATTCAATGCTAATGTAAGTAATCATACAATAAGTAATAAGGTTGTTAATTAAAAAGGTAATTTTATATACATATATATAGAAAGAATATATGTAAATATACACATAACATTTAATATTTCCCATTAGAAATAACAATAATGCTATCATTACTGTATATTTATTAATAATTAGTTCATTAATCTTCAATTTTGTTAAAGCTATCTTTGACAATATATAAATAGTTTTCAAATAATAAATTTCGGTAGGTTAATAACTTTACCCTGTAAGTCTAAAATTATTTCTTATGTAAAAGCAATATTGATTCAAAAGTTGAAAACAGGTGGAACTCCCCGGTCTAAATTCATTTAAAGTTAACTAGGAGAGTTGTATCTCCGTGGTTCTATCGAATTTTTTTTTAAACCAAGTAGTTGGAAATGTAATTTTTTTATTTATTTAAAACAAAGAATAAATTTTTTTAAATTCAATATTTAATAATGAAAAATCCATTGGAAAATTGAAATACGGTTCTGTATTTTGGCATATTATGGACCTACTAACATTCCTCTATAACTCTAGAAATAATGTCTAAAATATATATTTTGTTATTAAATTTATTAAACACTAGAGTTGGAAAATTGTTTTAGATTATAATACTGTATTTAGTAATAATAAAGTAACAATTTAAATATATCAATACGTATGTTATATCCATATAAGTAGTGATATTTTGCAGGTTATTTTGCAGGTTCTGGGACAACCTTGACCTTTAATCTGACCTTGACCCCGTTCCTATTTCGTGTACGTTCTCAATCCCATTTTAATTGCTTTTCACACCATTTAATGGCTTTTCACACCTCTTAATGGCTTTTCACACCTCCTAATGACTTTTGACACCCCCTAATGGCATTTTTGACACCTTTTAATTGATTTTTGCCACCTCTTAATGGCCTTAATGGCAATAAAAAAGGCAATTAATGCAATTACATGTGCAATTAAGGGCCTAATGGGCAATAAAAATAGCAATTAAAGCCTTAATGGACCGATAAAAAGAGCAATTAGAGCCTAAATGACCATTTTAATGGGTAAACAAGCCGTCTATAACAATGGGGTAATTAATAGAACAATGGGGGTAATTAGGAGAACAATGTCCAATTGACCTTTCGATTTAATGGGTAATAAAAAAACTTTATAGAATCGTAGTACTCGAGAAAGACTACGAGTCGTAGTGTTTGAGAAATACTATACCTTGTACTTTTCCCGAGAAGTATGTTTCGTCAAAACTCAACTTTTCATAGCCGGTTCTAGGACAAACCTAACTTTTGATCTCTCTCTCTCTCTCTCTCTCTCTCTCTCTCTCTCTCTCTCTCTCTCTCTCTCTCTCTCTCTCTTCCCGCTTACCGTGGTAGAATTTGTATAAAATTGTTTACCCACACACACACCTACTTAATTGTTTTCATACAATTGAATATAATCCCAACAATTTGACAACCAGTGATTTTTTTGGACGTAAAGACCTTATAAAAGTATCTAGAGAGAGAGAGACAATTGTAAAAATATAACAATAAACTTCTTTTTTTCTTCATGTGAAATAGTTTAAGTTAACAAAAGAGGTAAAAGGATTATGTAATTTTGTGTAGAGAATGTATTTATCAATCAGTCTGTCATTTTAATCTAATATTTCTGTGAATGATGTTTTGAACATTTAATTCCAAAAATAGACAAATCAAATGGTTCAGCTTTGTTTAACTGTTGTGAAAATTCATCGAACTCAAAATAGGTTTCGTTTTTGAAAAAATACAACAATCCATTTCTGTATCTAAAAATTGTATCCACACTAGGCGGTACACCTAAGTGGTGGTGGTGGTGGTGATGGTGGTAACGTAGTTGTTGATATAGGCATAATGTTAACGGGAGAGCCATACATACTTTGTATTCCTAAAATATCGTCTACACCTAGCTTACTATTTGTATTTTTATAAATAGGAAACATAACTGATGATTGATCGTTGGAATGTCTTAGTTCTAGTGCATGTCCAATTCCATGCACTAAAACCTGTAATAATTTCGAGTGATCGGATAAACATTTATTTAGGTTCTTCTCAAGACACCAATCTTCTTCATTGTCAATATGAATTTCAGCAGTTGAACCGTCCGTTGATGGGAAATAAGCATGAGCTAATATTGAACTCTTTCCGTCTAAACGATATGAACATAGGTTGCGTGTTATTTTGTGAAATCTATGTACACCACGTTTATTTGAAATCAGAATGTCTGGACTATAGATATTATGTTCAAACTTAAGGTTAGAGTGATCTTCCCACATTCTAAACGCTAATTTTGTAAGATCCAACACAGCTTGATTAGCATAAGCATAATGCCACTTTAAATGTGTTTTTTGCCATTTGATTGTAGACGCAGAAAAACTAGATATATCGTCGGATACACCGCACCTCTTTGAGTTCATCAAATCTAACGTTTCAGAATTCAGTTGACCATCCACAGTGAGATTATAATATTCTTGAAAAACCGATAAAGCATTGGTAACTGTAGACGATTCAATGTCAGTTAGTGTTTCATTATTCGATTCCAAAAAACCATAAGTTTGTAAATATTCAATTACACATGAGGTTTTATTTACAGTATAATGCTGTTGACCATTTACTAGAAACAGCAATGATACGAATATTAGCAAAGTAAATTGTATATTCATTTCTTTAAAACAGAAGTAGAATGACAATAGAGAGACACACGTACACACTTTACGAGAATTAAATCACGACTGAACTAAAAAGCTATGTGGGTGTAGACAAACTTCATATATTCTATTAGTCAGTTAAGGTAATGACACTCTGTTTGAAAAGTACATTTTATTTGCTTCTCAAAATTACTTCATAATTTTTTTACATAACTTATGGAAAAAGAAAAAAGTTATTGTTACATTCTTTCACTTGATTCTAAACACTTTTGATAAGGTCTATATTCAAAACAATCACTGTTTTTTTGCCACATTGTTGGGATTATATTCAAATAAATGCGTTCCTCCATCGATTTCTTTGGAAATTCGGATTCTAGGTGATACAACACCAAACTGACTATTGTTATTAGGTGGATTAAAAAAAAGATGCATATGAAAGTCCGCTCTGTCGTTCAAAAACCGTAGATTGATTGGTCCAATAAACGATCCTTCATGAATTTTTTTACTGATTCTCTTTCATTTCATTTTCTTCTATTTTAATAAATCCACGCAGGTGTCTAAACTATTCTTTATATTAATTCCACCTAAAAAAAGAAAACATCAGTTTTTTTCTCTCTCGCCAAAAATACTGTATCACTCGAAGTACATTCCACTAGTGGGCGGGGAGAGAGAGAGAGAGAGAGAGAGAGAGAGAGAGAGAGAGAGAGAGAGAGAGAGAGAGAGAGAGAGAGAGAGAGATCAAAAGTTAAGTTTGTCCCATAACCGGCTATGAAAAGTTGAGTTTTGACGAAACATACTTCTCGGGAAAAGTACAAGGTATAGTATTTCTCAAACACTACGACTCGTAGTCTTTCTCGAGTACTACGATTCTATAAAGTTTTTTTATTACCCATTAAATCGAAAGGTCAATTGGCCATTGTTCTCCTAATTACCCCCATTGTTCTATTAATTACCCAATTGTTATAGACGGCTTGTTTACCCATTAAAATGGTCATTTAGGGTCTAATTGCTCTTTTTATTGGTCCATTAAGGCTTTAATTGCATTTTTATTGGCCATTTAGGCTTTAATTGCTAGTTTTATTGCCCATTAGGCCCTTAATTGCACATGTAATTGCATTAATTACCTTTTTTTATTGCCCATTAAGGCCATTAAGAGGTGGAAAAATGCAATTAAAAGGTGTTAAAAATGCCATTAGGGGGTGTCAAAAGTCATTAAGAGGTGTGAAAAGCCATTAAGAGGGGTGAAAAGCCATTAAAAGGTGTGAAAAGCAATTAACAGGTGTGAAAAAAGCAATTAAAATGGGCTTGAGAACGTACACGAAATAGGCTCGGGGTCAAGGTCAGGTCAAAGGTCAAGGTTGTCCCAGAACCGGCAAAATATCACTACTCATATATAATAACAACTCGAAGAACGCACTAAATGGCAACTACACTACCGATAACTATATAAGTTGATGGAAAACATCACATTAGTTACCTAGCACTAACATACAAACCAACCTTTACAAATGTTTACTAAATACTGATGTTATGAATATCGCTAATGTCGTCATATCGACTCAACAGTGGCGGGCTTTATTACTATGCAAGTGCAAGTTTTTATCTTGAAGAACAGATTTGGAAATTACAGTTTTCTGGGTGTTTGTTAGTTTCTATTACATAATTTTCGGTTTTGTGTCATTAAAAGGATATTTTAAACTGCAAATATAGTGACGTAACGTATTTATGTTTTAATTTTCCTAATTCTTTATATTTTGTGTCTATTTCGATAGGTGAATCAAAAGACATGTCTAAAAAAAATGTGTATTCCTGTAAATTATGGAACTCGCAGGTTAACCAGATAATGAGGCCTAAAGGTTTCATGAAAACATTATTTCACAATCTGTGTGAGTAAAAAGGGATACGAGCACACTGAGATTTTTTTTCTAGTTTGTGTGTTTGAGTGTTAGCTCTATGTGCAAGTTCAATTTCGATTACACTTATGAATTGATAACTTATTTCACTGAAATTATTGGCACTTTTCCCAATTATTGACAGAAGTAATTCCACAAACTTTTCAAACAATTACTAAAGTTATGAACTTATAAATGGTTCAGTTAGACCATTTTTTTCCATTAGCCATTCTTTTACTGTATTACAAAATGTAATAAAAATAAAAATATTACCAGTTTTTTACATCTACTGTGTTTTTATTCAAAGAAAATGAAATCTTCATGCTTTATTTTTTCTTGCATACAATAACACTTCCCAAAAGCTAGATCATCTGATGTGTTTTAGAGGTAACTTAAATGTATCTTGATAAATACTAAAACTTGTACTTCAGATATATTAATGATTCATTATATTATATTTAAAAAAAATTAACATATGTTTCCTTATGTTTATTTGGCAACAATTGATACACATATTTAAACTTTATTTTTATTTTACGTATCAAATGAGTTCTGTTAATAATCTTTTTTAAATTATATAAAAGTGTAATATTACTTTAGTTACAAAATTTATGAAATGTGGCTGATTATACTCAAATCTAATATTTAAGAAAATAATTCACTTAATGTTGGCTGGGAGTAAACTTTATGTAATATGTAGAAACCATAATCCGTTTAATTAGGTCTATATTTTAAAATTATTTTCAACTAACCAATAATATTGTACACATAAGTGTACAAAGAAAAACGTTATATTAAAGTTTTGGTAAAGTAAAACTGTACGGTGATATTTTTAGTTATATAATAGGGAAAACATTATTCACTAATTAAATTAATTAAATAATCTCTTAAAAAGGTTATGGTGTAAGCAAGCCTAGACTTTTTGTTAAAAGGGACTTATATTTTTACTTTCTCGTATAAACTAAGTATATAGCATGTCATGTGATTGGTATAAATATCGATGTCGCTATTTGTATGAGTATATCCGTTCTTACATTCACTAGATCAAAATTTGTGTTTCAGTAATTATATCTCTTTATCATCAGTGTTAAGTGCAATAATCTACGTTCCAAACGATTCAACTGATTTTAAACACATATTGTATACGGCCAATAACTTTGTTGATAACTCTACATTTTGAGGTTAACTGCTAAAAGAAAAATAAAAACAAAAAATTTATCAGAAACGAAACTTTTATATTTTGACTCTAAAATCCTAAAACAAAGTGTTGTTCACCCTTACTCTAGGAATTCTGCATCGTAAGTTCTTGTTTATTATATATATTTGTCATTATGATTAACAACTACCAAACTGATATGTTTGTTTCCTTTATAGTCGGTTTTGATGATGAGTAAGTGATAGAATATTGGCAATACGTTAGTAGCGTTTGTCTATTATTTACATCACAATGGATATAAAACATACTCCACATTATTATTTTCTTAATATAAAAACAGCATTGGTAACGCAGTGAATAATAAATCATATCTTTGAAAGGTATGTTGTGAAGTAAGCGGAATGGACTCGTTATGTTCATGTAGAATAATAACATTGTCTGTTTCAGAAATGAATTTAATGTTGGGGGGATTTCCTTTTTAAATTAAACACGAGAGAGAATTTACACTGAATTGAATGATGTAGAGCTAAGTATTAAATGTTAATAATGTATGAGAGATGACTTCTCCTGCATGAATAATTTCATGTTCATATAAATTTTTTTTTTTTTTTTTTTTTTTTTTTTTTTTATTGATTTTTTATTACAACTGAGTAAGATGTACTCATCTAGTAATTTATTCCTCATAAATGAATAACGTTTGTAAGGGATATAACCCAGTGGTTACTCCCTATCACTAATTGTCCATCAAATCAAATCCGAAGGCTTGGTTCTCTTCAGTCTTCTTCCAGTTACATCCAACATCCCTCGTAGCTCATGACGTTCGTGGTGCCTGATGCGCTGTCTGTGCTTCTCTGCCTGCTTTTTTATTTCATCTCTGACAGTATCTATTTTGAGGTCCCTATGTAAATCTTCATTTCTGATGAACCAGGGTGCGTTAACTATACATCTTAACACCTTATTTTGGAACACTTGGATTATATTTATATTTTTCTTATTAGTGCAGCCCCATAGCTGAATCCCATATGTCCACACTGGTCTCAGGACCTGCTTATATATCAACAGCTTATTATGGATTGACAGTTGTGATTGTCTTCCAAGCAGCCAATACATTTTCCTGAACTTTAGATTTAATTCTTGTTTTTTCTTTTTGACATGTTCCTTCCATTTCAGCTTTACGTCAAGTGTCATTCCAAATAAATTAACAATGCTACAATAACCACTAGTGCACATAGTAAAGACAAATTTATACTCTCTCTCTCTCTCTCTATCTCTTTCTCTCTCTCTCTCTCTCTCTCTCTCTCTCTCTCTCTCTCTCTCTCTCTCTTTCTCTCTCTCTCTCTCTCTCTCTCTCTCTCTCTCTCTCTCTCTCTCTCTCTCTCTCTCTCTCTCTCTCTCTCTCTCTCCCTCTCCCTCTCCCTCTCTCTGTCAGCAATTACTTAGCTTTTTAAAAGTTTATTAAAATTTAGGATTTTTAGTGTTGTTCAGAAAATGATGATCATAACAGCTACTGTTATTACATAACTCTTAAACAACGCATGGTGGAAATAAAAATATGGTGAAGTAATGGACAACTTCAAAACCACCATCAAAAATTTAATTTTATCTAATTATTTCTTTTCATTGCTAAATTTTCTAAATTATGAAACAGTTTTGAAAATATCACTAAGTCGATGTTCACTTTAGTGATTATAGCCTCCATTTCAGGACCACAAAAAAATCTGGACTGCATAGCTTTAGCCAAATATTAAAAAAAAAAATATTTTATACGATATTTGCACGTTACTTAACCGTTGCAATATGTTTACATTATTTTCTTAACACATTATATGTAAATATATTTGTTTGTTAAATTTCAACGTAAATATAAAGCCGTGTTTGTGCCTTTAGCCCGTCTCTATTATAAATTGCATAATCTATAATTTCAATAATAGCTAAACCCTAATTTCTACTGTTTTTTTTACACTCCAATATTTTTTCTTGTACTCTTTACATATAAAATTATTAATGTTATCATCGCCAAATACGGTTAACAACTATTTTTCAGATTTTAGCAATAGTTTTTTTATAGAAAAACAACAGGCGACACATTGAAATCATTATCAATATGCACAGGGGTTTGTCTTAGCTTTTAGTTACCATCTCTAAAAAGTAGTACTTTTTTTATTACTGATATATTTAAATTAATAGGATTATAATGTATATATAAAGTTAAAACTTAAAGTGATATTATGAGTATATAGTAAATTTTACGTGGGGGAGGCGAGATATAAATAGTCTACAAAATAAATAGCTTTACTGTTTATTTTATTATAAATTACAATATTTGGTATTTTACCTAATATTTGATTACTGTTACATGGGATCTTAGAATAATAAAGACTACAATAGTTTACACAACAAAGTCGAAAGTAAGAGTAATGTAATGAATCCGCCATCAATTACTTTAACCCAAGGTATATTTTTCGGTATAAAAAATTATATAAAGGTGAAATGTATTAATTCTACAAATTCAGTATTAAAATTAGTTGTAATTATACCAATATATAATTTATATACATTAAGTTTCTAAAACTAAAGTAATAATTTAATAATAAATTTTAAATTTTCATAAAGGAAATCACGTAAATTTTAATTTAATATTCCAAACGATTAACTTTTGAATAATAAAATTTCAACTTTTTTTTCAAAAACGACACCATTTTTATAAAACCCAACCAAACTTATCTTTTTTTAACACTGAACCTGATGTTGTCACTAGTATTTTATGGTGAGAAAGAAAATTTGGATATGTTATTTATCTTAATTAATAGTTAAAATCAGATTTTTTGGTCTTCTGAGGTAAGGATTAAGTTGACTTTATCACCCCAAAATAAAACAAAGTCCAAGGATTGCCAGGACGAATGAAGAGGAGAGGTGCATTAAGCCAAGGTGTCGTTCCACTTATGTCAAAGGCTGATTGCAACTTGCTATATAATCAGTGTTGAAAATTTTGCTCTTGGGAAAATGGAGGAAACCTATTATTTACTCCATGTTCCTTTAATTGGATATCTGAAGTTATGGCCCATAGTAACCCAATATTAGTAGAAACATATCGACCTAGAAAAAAAATAACAGGTGTGTGGACCTGGAATAGAGATCATTCTAATTGAGAAACTAATATGGACTATTTAGTACCAACAGAAGACATGAGGATTACAACTTTCGATAAGATAGTGATGACCATGGAAAGGAACCAAAAGTAGGGCTTTGCCGTGGTGAAATACTACTCACTGGATGTCACACAAATTTGGAGCCTGAACCCATAAGGAAATTTGTCACAGAGAGGTCAGAATGTTTTTTCGGATCGACTTAATCTGGTGTAAAGAGGGAGATACACCAGCTGACACCAAAGTTGTTAGTGGTGAAAAAGAGAAGGTTATATCTGCAAGTGAATCGACAAAGAAGAGGAGAAGGTCTGTTAAATAATTTGCAGATAAGGTGGCTATAGAAAGTCTACCAATTTTACAACTCGAACACCCCCACACGAGATTCTGAGCGTTAAGAGAGTTTGCCCGACGTACCCTTGGAGGGGACTACTTCAGGATAACCAGTTATTTCCAGTTACTGGAAAGCGTAACTATGGTAAGCCCACCACTCATTGTAACTCCTTCCATGGTGTTAAGCTCGGAATGGATTCAGCCGGAACTTGGTAAAAATAGTGAATATGCTGCCACAACTGGGGCAAAGGAAGAGAATGATATCATACTTGGTGTCTAGAATCATAGTGGAAAAATGAACGGTAGTCGCTGAAAAAAAAAACTAGGATTTCAATTATTGGTCGGTAATATTGATGAAGTAATATTATACTTTGCCGTAAAAACTAAAACACCCTTGTTGTGAATTCTATTTGGTTGTAAGAGGCCTCAAGGGAATTTTAGCTAGAGAGCTTATCCTATAAATAATACAAGCAGTCCTCTTTCTTTAAGAAGTGTTAAACGTTCTTACTCTTTTTGTTTAAATCCTCAAAAACATTAAAAACAATGATGTTATCATGAAGGACACGAATAAAAAAACCTAAAAACTAAATCAGAGGTTATGTAGATGTTGCTAGTAGGAGATAGGACACCTGGGTTACGACAAACTGGGACACCTGAGCACTGGGACACTTGGGTTACAAAAGCCAATAGGCCCCTGACGTCACTTCCAGAGACGTCATAACGACGTCACTGGAGATGACGTCATTAGGGTACTAGAGACTAGGGTAACAGAATGCCCTACGTGAAACAGGTGCCCTAAGTTTAGACGCAAACCAGATGTCCAAAGTACAATGTTAACTTACCCGAGATCTTTCCTCCTCGACATCTCGACGAAGACTAACTAAACTTAAGATATAACCGGCCTATAAAGCACAATACTACGTCACAATACTACGTCACATAGAGTTATGGGACACCTGAGCACTGGGACACTTGGGTTACAAAAGCCATTAGGCCCCTGACGTCAGGGGCTTAATGGCTTTTGTACCTCAGGTGTCCCATAGCATTATGGGACACCTGAGTACAGATTGATGTCGCATAGCGCTATGGGACACCTGAGTACAAATTGACGTCACATAGCGCTATGGGACACCTGGGCACAGATAGACGTCAGCTCTAGTAACGTCATTATGACGTCTCAAAAAAAGACGCCACAACGTCGTCACTGGAAATGACGTCAATGGGGAAGTACTCTATGTTACTATGCTACGTCACCTAACCCCTACATCACACAATATTACAATACATAATAGTACATCAAACAAAATTTGTAACCTACCAGAGATCTTACCCCTTCGAAAGTTCGACGAAGACTAAAATAAAAACGAATGATACAATGATTATATAATAATACACTATAAAACACCAGATCTTTTACGGATATAGCCTTACAGGCGTTACCGCAGCACACGTAAGTCTCCAAAGTCTTGCAAAGATACATCTCCATTATCTGAAAAATCAGAAAGTAATTTGTTAGTATAAAAATACTAAACAACTTGTCCTCTGTGTTCTACGGGGTTGGAACCGTCATCTGGTACAGTAAAGCCGTATCAGAGCCCACATTACAAGCCGGGGTAAGCAGAAGGCTTACCCCTTGTGGAAATAGCTCCAAACCAACGCTATTTCCTGTGACCGCCACTCCATTACAAAATGCGGCCCCCAAATTATTTTTGTATTTTTACTTTTTTATTTTTTTGTATTTTTACTTTTTTATTTTTTTTGTATTTTTACTTTTGTTTTTTTTTATTTAACTATTTTAAATATTTTTGTGCATAGCCGTGCTATGTATTACTATGACATTCAAAGGTTTACGGGAGACTTAACTCCACGCCAGGGACCTTAAGGTTTACGGGAGACTTAACTCCACGCCAGGGACCATAACGGTTTACGGGAGACTTAACTCCACGCCAGGGACCGTTAGACACACACACTCTTTAGACAATCATAGTAACATTTAGCACTACGCAATGCACATTTACTATCTTTTTTATTATGCTTTGATAAAACACAATTGAAATCTACTCTCTCAGAGACTTTACACTGCGAATCCACCTCTAGCACGTTCCTGTGGAACCGTCTTAGGAATTTTGCTTTCTCTAACCCTTTAGTATATAAAATAGCGAAAGGTTTACACAGTATACGTATTAAATCTTCATTATAAGTCACGCCTCCTTCTCCCCACCGTATACAATGGTGATGTCTTTGTAACCAACGTGCTGTCCTTTGAGTTTTACTATTCAATCCCTCAAAACTGTACGGAGGTTTAAATACAGTAACACTAAAAAAGTGATTGCTCACAATTGCAAGTTCTTTAATAATATAGTTATTGTCATTATCCATAAACGCGTGAAACTCAACCACGGCGTACTCCATGTTTAAACAGTGTAATTTCGTCGTATAGCCTGTCAGCCTCAGGTAAACTGCTAGGTACTATCTCGTCCGCGGCTAGGTTCTCATTGATGTATGCTTTCATTTCGTTTTCAAAATAAAATAATTCAGAAATACGACGTGTCACAACAGGAATAGAGTCTTCAAACGCCCCCCACTCCGATTCGTTCAAGGTTAAGGTTCGTCGCTCGTCGTTAAATGTAACATAACGAATACCAAAAATAGATTTAACCACAATCTCACCGTAGCTCAAGGTGAATCTACGATTACTTTTTTCACCTAATGCAGCAGTAATGTGAGAACCTTTAAGCAGTAGTAATACTTCATTAAACAACTCTTGTGTAAAAAACACAAAATTCTTACCACCATGTATAAGCACACCGATTTCACATCCTGTATGTTGAAATAAACCAACTGATATGAATTTTGAACATTCTTTATTTAAAAAATGTACAGTCTTTAAAAAAACCCCGAGTTGAAGGTTAGGTATTTTTACGAGCTCGTCAATATCCTCCACGGTGGAGACGTTCACATTTACGTCCGTACTCGTTGACTCCATGACTACAAATAACCTTTTTGAATGAAACTCGCACCCTATGTACTACCCCCACCCTTATTTATCCCCTCTCCTCCTCAAATACAATTCCACCGTTAATTATATCCTCAAATTCTTCAATAAATATATGTTCCTTCTCATCACCAACAAGATGGTATAGTATGAGAGGAAAATCGTGTAACCTCGGGTCATCAAAATCAAATTGGTAGTATGTTAATTTACCATTTATATAGTCTTTACAAGAGGAATAATATCCGTAAGTATCAACCACACCTACCCCACCCACCAATACGCAATCACCATAAGCATACCGACAAAGATCACTGTCATACCTATCAGTTAAATTTTCATAAACACGGCTAGATATTTGCTCCAATTCAACTATATAATTTTTATCCTTATGTAAATCATAATAGAATATTTCACACAATTCTCCGTGAAACTCTTTCGGGTCTTTACCAACAAACGAGTAAAGTTTCTCAATCAAGTCATTAAACTCCTGTATTTGATCTGTAGGCACTAACCTGAAGAATGCGTAAACACTCCCTGGAAACGAATCGTATATACTCATGATGTCTCTTCACTGAATGAACAGGTTCAAACATGAACAGTTTTATATATATCAATGACCGCGCATGTGTAGAAACCAAATATATGATGTCAGTATACAACAATTACACATTAACTTTTTTAACGTTACCCGAGAGGAGAGTATATACAATATGTGAGTCATGTAGAATGAGACAGTAGGCTGAAGTATTTGCAGGTATATTTGCGGAAGCCTCAATTTCCAGTCTCACATCCACAGGACCTGATTTAATAGAATCATTCTGTTTAGAACAATCAATTACAAAAATCGGAGCTTTATCCCGAAATTGGTCCAAACTGAGATACGGAGACGGTTCCTTTCCATAATAAGATTTTAGAAATCTTGCATACATCTCATACATGATCGAAACGTCGCCGTGCAAGTTGTCGTAAGGGAAATATTGTGAATTGAGATACAGTTTTACATTTGTAACATTACAACTGTCAAACAGAGTAGCATCTGCTTTTATTTTATTCTTTCTATCTTTTTGGAACCCCAATATAACATATCGAGGTTTTTCCAGCTGATTAGCTGTCTTAACGGTCCAAGAAATTTGAGTCGATTGGGGCAATGTTGGATATTCGTAAATTTCCCAAGTACGGAAAGGTATGTGTACAGGACTGTCACGTTCTATCATTTTCAAAATTTTCAATCTAAAAGTATCGGTTACTGTTAGGTGAGGAACTCTCCAGTGTATACTGAGTATCTCAAGCTTTATGTCTGTAGCGTTGTCACTGTAGATAGCATTCCAATCAGTGGCTGATCGTAATAGTATGAGTTCTTGTTTCACATTCACTACTATCCTCTTGTAGTCCTCAAAGAACCCCATCAACAGCTTCAATGGTACAGAGAGAGTAAATTCTTCAACCTCTTTTGTTTCACCAATACCCAACCATCCCGCGTTACCTAACTTATTCTTCTCGTGTTCACGTAACGATAATAGATTTTTCATTATACTTGTAATTCCGACATTTCTCGTACGGTCCACTTCGTTAGCAGCTATCTCATATCTAATGTCATCGAATAAGAACGCTACTGCATTGTTAACAAACTTAACAGATGCAGCTGTACCGTCAGCCTTCGTTCCACTCAATTTACCCTTGATATGTAACAAACTTTCAAAAGGGACTGTAATAACATCCTGTTGATTTAGTGGGATACGAATTTCATCGTTATTGCCATAAGTAGAGGACGCATATGGTCTGTGAGAATGGTATTCAAGACCTGTGATGACGTCATCGTAATTCGCAGCACTATCTATTGCCAGTAGTTCCATTTTTAACCTTGAATCCTAACGATCTAAGGAACAGAATATTCCGTCGTGTTAACTCGGCTAGGGGTCGACTTATACTGACGTCTTTTTTATACTGACGGTCGTTAAATACGAGACCCATTCCGTCGTAAGTGTAATCTGACAGACACAGTCTCCCCTCTGAAATCTACAGGAGCACCGATCTGATCTGTTAAACTTACTGTGATATTATGAATAGTTTTTACTTTGACAGGTAAATATATTATTGTTGGTGGAATGTCCACAATCTTGTACCCTGGAGGTACTTGTGGGTAAAACTCGTGTATAACATGACACTCTGTACCGTTTTGAAATGACCCCTTCACAATATTACACTCTATACGAATAACATTCACTTTAATTACATCAACTGGTAAATCAGATTCATGTTTAGCATTAGCTGCAAGGTCACCGATCTTAAAACCGAGTAATTTCCCGATAGAGTCCTCTTTAAACCGAATTAGCCTAGAACACTTTATCTCAGCTTTCAATGTATTATTGTTGGGTTTTAGGGTTAATCCATCCTTCGCTGGTAATTGTGACCTGATATATTTTTCAATATCCTCGATTTCATATGAGCCAGTAGGTATACTAATGTTCAATTCAACACTATCTTTATCTTTTGGATCTTTGCCGAGGTAAAATTTATTATTAATACCCTCCACTATATTAGGGATTGAATTGTAAGTGGCAAAGTCAATGAGACCAACCTCCCACTCACCATCATCCAACTCAACTGGAGGAAAGAAATCACACGAAATTGTAGAACTATTACCACTTAAAACGATACTCATGATAGAAACTTTAGACACAAATGTCCGCACACGACTGAGTTATCGCTTTGATGTCTTTTAAAGTTATAGTTGATATTAGCACCTGTACCAAAGTACCTAGTCAACTCGTTTGGCGGTCTAAGATTTCCAAAACTGTCGAAATACTCTACACTATTACCTCGTTTTTTATAACACACCCAATGTGTACCTTCACCGTTGATACTATCTAGGTTTACAATAGCATTTTCATTTTTCAAAGGCTTCGAGGGAAGACTGTCTCTCATGTAGACACCTCTAAAATAAGGGATTCTTAGTTTCAAGACATATTTCTCCAAATCAATATTTGTTAACGGTCTATTTGGTAACGAATCTAACAACGTTTTTTTTTACCTCTCCTACGCTTTTTCTTACCACCACCTTTCTTATATGGTTTCAAGTAAAGACCCTTCCCCTTTAACTGTTTCAATAGTTGTTGTACTGTACGTTTTCCCCTTTTCCTCTTTCCACCCCCTAATTTTGTTTTAGCCTTCATTGCAGCTGCTACAGCCAAAGCGGCGGCACGTTCACCCAAAGACGCGTCCCCTGCTTTAACTCTACCCCAAGCCTTTCCAGCAAGTATTTTATCAGCTCCCCTACGTCTTTCCGAATCACCGTATCTACTATATGCTATATCGTGTTCCTTACAAGCTTCGTCCAAGGGGTTCACACCTTTATCTCCACGAGCAAGACGTTTGGCAAGTTTTGTACCTGGACCGCAATAGTTGTAAGACGGTAAATGTAGTTCAACGGGTAATAAATCAATTGCTTTATTCAACACCTTATCACCTACACTTAATAACGAGGATACAAGACCACAACCTTTTCTCTTTGACTTTCGACGTCTAATAGATGTTGCTTGTTTCGCACCCATTTATATACTGATCAAAAAGGTGAGTTGCGTTCTATTAAGAGTAAAATATATCCCATAGTAAGGTGTACAAGTCCTTGAGACGCTCCTCCTTCATACATGTAATTTTGAATACATCAAATATATCAGTATAAACCCCCGTCACATAACCTAAAAACTCATTGTATGCGTACACGTTATTTTCACCAAAAAAGTAAAGATTACCGTCTATATATCTGAAACCGCCACTTATAGTATTTGGTAGACCAGTGTAAAGATCGGTTATTCTGCCTTCATACAGACTTTGACGTGCACAATCATCATATCTCATAACATATGTGTTATCGTAAAATACCAAAGTCCTACCCTGATTACCATTAAGTACTGCGTTTAACCTTTTAACCTTTCTCCTCAACCAATCATCGAGTTTATACACATACTTTCTCTGTAAACTTGGGTATTCAATAAGATACACGGTCACGTTTGATACTAAAACTATATCGTTATTAGGCGCCTGATAAACAGAGGTTACACCGTCAAAATTTGTTGGTAAATAATCCAGCCAGTCCGTTATCATTAAGGGTGTTATGTTCAAGTCTCTTTTAGCTTTATCCAGATGTATTATCCATACATATTTCCCATAAAACAGATATATGTGATTATTGGCTATTAAAACTGTATTTACTTTACGTCTTATACTACATAGATCAGGAAGAGCCGTCTCTGTAGTAATGGTATTTTTTGACCGTCTTGTTGTTGTTGTTGTGGTAGTGGTAGTGGGAGCTGTAGTTGTTGTTGTTGTTGTTGTTGTAGTGGTAGTGGTTATCCTAGGACCGTATAGTTGTTGAATACTGTTAATTGTATCTGGGGAGAGATCTATTTGATACATGTCTACAATGTTACTAGGCATAATAGAATAGCGATACATTGTGGAATTTAAAACAGGCGAATGGTGTAGGCCAAGAGCGTGTCCGATTTCGTGTAAAAGGACTGTATAGAAAGATTGATGGCCATCCAAAGGTCGATTCATGCTAAAGTCCCAATTCTCATCCGTATCGAAATGAATTTCCAATTGCATAGTGGTCGGTGTGGGTAGTGTTGCGTGTGCAAGAACCGAACCTGTACCGTCAAAATCGCTAAAACACTTTGTAGCGCCATTAACCAAATTCAAATGATCCCTTTCAGCAAAAGAAATGACTATGTTGGGTGTAGAGCTGCACCGATAAAACTTTAAATTAGAATGCCTACTCCATAAATTGAAAGCGTACTGAACAGTTTTCACTAGGTCACGGTTACCACCACCGTACACGTACCATGAGAGCGTAGTATTACTCCATTTAAACAGCCTCGAGGCATCAAGCGGATTAACACTATCGTTATAACCACAGCGGCCATATAGAGTCACATCTAGCGTTTCAGGTGTTGTACTGTAGCTGTCACTGCCGAATTCTTCAGCGAGAATTGTACAGTGACAAAACACAAAGAAGACAAACACTCTGTTCAAAGTCATATTTACGATTGAGTTTAATCAACAAATTGTTTAGATATTTATTCAACATCCTTATCCTCTGCGCCCCATAGCGATCTCCAGTTCTTTACCCCTTCTTTAGGAATAGTTTCTTTACTGTATTTTGTTTTAATGGCACGTGCAAGTTGAATCAATTCCGTGTTAATAAATTTTTTCAAACTAGCTTCCGTAAGTTCAATACCGTGAACAAAGTTGAATTCTGCAGACTTAATAGCTTCGGCTAATTGATGGAATGTAATAGCATCCGCTGCTGAAGTACCACGAGCGACATTACAAATACGTTTTGCCTCGGCATTAAAACAGTCGTCTTTTTGATTTTTGAGTAATACATTTGTATTTAACCATTCATACATATCGTGAATATATTTTTTCAACTGTCGCAAATTGACTGCATCTACATCAGACGTACCGTCAAGTAAACCACTTATTTTCTTACTGTTAGCACTGAATATCTCACCAAACGGGAGTAAATGCACAGTATTATTTATAAGAAAAGCTAAATTGACCGCATCATCCATAAATAATGGAGAGCCGATTTTTGCTACTCTTTTTTGCGCAAAATTACATGATTGGCCGTCATTTAGTGGCAGTCTATTGTCAACGTACTGTTTGTTGACAGCATCCTCTTTACCGCTAGGCGTTTCTACATTAATGATTCTAGAGTTACTGGCATCAAATAAGCCCTCTCCGTTCTTTACGATAAAATTTTCCTTCGCGTATATAACGTTAACAGCATCATCATTTCCCACAGGTTTGCCTACATCTTGTATCCTATTATGATTAACAGAATACTCGGTCATAAGTTTGATTGGAATTAGAGACTCGAGATAGCCTTTTGTAACGGCGTCATCAACGTCTTTGGTCACGCCCAGACCCCCCAAAGGTACACCCTTTGTATGATATTTTTTTATTTTTTTGTTAAAAGTTAGACAATTTTTCTCTAGAGTTTCTAGGTTAACGGCATCTTTTTTAGTTTTAGGGCTGGCTACATTACTTAAGATTTTGCCCCTTATGTCGTAGTTTCCCTCAGGTGTAAGGTCATATCCTGTAACTCTAGACCCAGACACTGAACGAGTCTTACTAAGCTCTGAGTAACGTCCAAACTTGTCGACGCTCATTTTATTAATGATCTAATTTTTCTATTTCCAGAACCTTTTATAATCCCAGCTTCCCGTAGTTCTTCAATGATGGAGGCTATTTCGTTAGCATGTCCTGTATGACCAGCATCTATAGAGGCCAATAAGAGTCTTAGTCGGTTACAAAGATCATTAGGGTTGTCCCAATATGAATATCCTCTCCCTGTGATTGTTTTAGAAGGGAATAACGGCTCTATAATGTTTCTATATTTGAGAGATCTGTTACGATTAACTACTTCGTTCGGGTTGTATGATCTCTTGTGTGCACTGGATCTCAAACAGATATCTCTATACGCTCGTAAATCGGCATCGGTATATATTTCATCATCTGGTAAACGTTTAAACACCAACTCGTACAACCCGGGCGTCCCACTATAGTGTATACCGTCAATTATAATTTCACCATCGTCCGACAACTGAAGAGTCTTGTTACCGATCGTCATAGAGTTGTCTTCGATTTTCGGTCCGTAACTGTGATCTATAATTTGACTTCTGGCGGTATCTTTCATCATTATAAGCATATATTTTCGTGCCAGTGGATGTTTGAAATTACTGTTTACCCAATTTTCAGATGTACTTTGCCCTTCAGGTGTTGACAATAGTTCCCTTACACTAGGTCCTGGTTGGTCCGGACTCTCGGCAATTATTTCAGTATCCATAAAACTAGGAGAACCCCATAAATCCCCCTCCTCCATCTCCTCATCCTCCTCCTCCCCTCCCCTCCCCTCAGGGCTGATCACGTCCCTAACCTCGTCCTTAACCTCGTCTTTGACATAGGGTATAGACGGTGACCCCTTTATTTTTGACAACTCTTTAAGTATAGGGCTGTATTGTTTATTGAGCAGCACCTCTGTATAAGCTTCGCCTTGACGTATAGCCCGATACTTTTTTTTAATAACCTCCCTTAACCGTGATATCTCCGCTGTAAGGTTAGATGACGTCATGGTAATTCTATAGATCTGAAGAAACACGGATATTGTTTTCTAGTCAGGAGGAACTTTATTATATCACCAGCTGATGCTTTCAATATGTTAGCACTCCACTGCAACCCTTTCAGGTATCCGTACGTGTCCTTGTCAAAACGAGGAATGTGCTCGATTTTGTCAGTACTTTTAAATATAAAGGTTCGTTTTAGATTATCACGCCATTGAGCTATTTCGGCTACAAAGAGATAATCATTCTTTGGTGTGTCCTCCATAAACTTTTTAAGTTTAGCTATAGGCTGAACACTTTGCTCACTAAGCAGATACGAGTTTAATAATAAAAATTCGTCCAAATTTGAGCCCGTATATTTCATCCAAGACTGTAACAATTTTTGGTTAGTTACAGTATAATTGATACCGTCAAAGGATAGCCCGAAATGAACACATTGTTGAGGTACTGTAGGTAAGGCTTCCTTAAGAAACTCTACAGTGAACAAACCTTGAGCTTTATTGTTTACAGCTTCAAACTGTTTACCTCTGGTTCGTTTAGGCATGATCGGGGGAGGGCCGAACTTTACATTGTAACTAATGTCGATACAGCACTTTGCCTTTAAGGCCATTCTATATAGAGCTATAGGCCCGCGTATAGGTATAGTTCTCTCTGTGACAACTACACATTTGGAAGTGAAAGGTAAGGAGCTTCCATACTGTAACATATTCAAATACGCGTTCATATACCCCACCCCTCCGTGGGAGGGGGTGACAGTTGTATTGAACAAATCGGGGAAAGGTCTAAACCTCGAAATCATATTTTGAGGGTGTCTCACTGTGCCTTTCAACATATGTTCGTTATATATAACAAGTTCAATAGGCACACCGTTTTTTTCACACTCGCTTAGAAATTTCAACCATATTTCCCTATTGTAAATCCTATCAGCAGAAGTAATCATGAGTATAACTAAAGGTGGTAAGCTTTTACTGTGACCTCCCCGCCTTTTATGCCTCCAACATCTTCTATTGAATATATCACCATATCTACCGGATCTACTACAATAGTTTCCACAAAACTGTTTTCTGTCCGTATAATACCATGAACATAAATTTGATTTCGGATTATGCAATTTACAAATGTTGGCAAAAGGCCGAATATCATTATACGTGAATATACGCATTATATATCTTTAATAAAACGGTCAAAACCTATTCTGTAACGACCAGTATCTTTTTCACTATCTTTATCTATCACAATAAAACCGTGTTTATTCTCCCAAGCAATAGCACAAATATTTCTAAACTCGTCAAATGAAACGTCTGTATTGACGTGATCTTTGTAAATGTGGCGTAAGTTCAGATCATCCTGTTTAAATACTATTAAGAGGTTTGCATTATCACGAATCAAGTGTTTTGGGATATTACTGTAAGATTGACCTAAATAGAAAGAGTCAATGTTATTATGACGCCCCATAGTAAAATAAGCACGTATATTGTTATGTTTTTCACAAGCGATATCATCAAATATCATTATAGAATTAGGTTCGGCCTCGTTTGGCGGGATTACGAATTCATTATCAGTGAATGGGTAGTATCCGACGTCAGAATTTTCAAGAATCTTTTCCAGGAACTTGTACTTTGGTTGGTGAAGGGATTTTGAAAATATGTAAACATTAGCAAATTTTAAGCCGTTAGGTTCAAAAAGCAAGTTAAATATAACGTTAGTCTTACCGCAATTTGATGGTCCGCAAAGTAATGCTCTGATTGTGTTTGGGAGTAATGAGCTGTGTCTTTTATTTACAGCCTTTTTCTTGAGAAAAGTGTCGAAATTCGTCATATTCATTGAATGTAACGAGTGCTCGACCCTCATGATGACGTAATACTGAAGTTAAATTGATTTGTATGAGCATTATATAAGTTTTTTCTAATACTCTACAGTAACCGTAACCTAACCTAACCTATTTGACAATTTCCTTTTCACTTACCCATGAGTTATGTGTCTGATCAAACCCTAGCCATTTCACAAGGACCTTATCACCTCTTTTCTTTATAACTTTCTCAACAAGATATACATTACCTATTTTTGATCTATTTAATTCTTCACCATAAAACCCGCCTTTTAAAATTTCCCCCTTCGAGTCTTGTAGAATATAAGTTATAGGTTTTGACGGTACAATAGCGTAAACTGAGAAAACCTCGTTTGTCCAATTAGGTAAATAACCTTTAACGAACGTCTTTTTAAATTTGGAAATTCTAACTTTTTCATCTAGTTTAAATTTGGGTATAGCTTTTACGGTTTTACGATCTAGTTTTTGTAATAATAGTTTCTCATGCTTTTTCAATACGTGAGACGGTTTCATTCCTATGGTACTATGCACTGTATTATTATATGATTTTAATATTTCTTTTAAAAGGGTTAACCATTCATAGCTGCCCCGAGCTGTAAATTCACGCCACATTAGATTTTTTAACGTACGATTTAACCTTTCGACTATGGAAGCTTTTTTGTCAGAGTATGTATGGTAATGATTAATGTTATATTTTATCATTAACTGTTTCACACGAGTGTTGAAGAATTCTTTCCCTTGATCGGTTTGCAAATGTTTCATACGATGTTTTTTAAGTATAGGGTCTAAACATTTAGCTACTTCAACGCCTGATTTTGTTTTTAACGGCACAGCAAAAGCATATTTTGTTAAACAGTTTATCATTGTCAATATATACTTGAACCCTTTATTTTCTCTCGCATAAGGGATCATTTCGACCAAATCAGCCTGATACAGGTCATTTATACCTTTTATAGTTACATTTCTGGTCGGGTAACGCCTACGAGCCGATTTATGCAACTCTGCGGCAATAGCCTGTCTTACATTCATTATGTAAATGATAGAATTTAGAGAATAGCAGCTATTTATAAAATACGCATGGTCTTGTATCCATAGGGGACTGTATCATACTCTCCAAATCTCTTTCTTTTAGCACCTGTTATACTAAATTTTTTCTTTTCATTTATTGTAACAACTTCACGAATAACGGATCTCCTAATTTGATTACCACTTATGTAAATTGGTTCGTTAATGCTGTCAACATCGTCTTCGGTGTCAACTAATCTTTTTAAACAATCAAAGTTTAGTATCTGCGAATTTCTAAAATTTAGTGTAAAACCTTTAATTTTACAAACCGTAACGGTCTGACCTGTATTTGTAGAGACTTTGTATCCGTATGTTTTGGGACCTCCCGAGACAAACTCACTGATATATGAATCTGGTCCATATTCTGTAAGTTCATCGGTCATTTCGCCTAAATTTGTTCATTCTTATGAAATGAAATGTTTTTCTTATGACACCTACCCTAAATTATGAGTTACTCAATGTTTGTCCACAATACATTTTACAAAAGTTGGTTCTAGTTTATGTAGCATATACGACAATCAGACATTATTCCAGAACCACTTTTAGGCTATGTACTTGAATTTCAAAATTTAAATTGAATATCCAAAACCAAACACACAAATTTTTTGACCAATCACACAATTTTCTATACATTCATGTGAGAAATAAAAGTTAAAATTTCTTAGACTGTAAGTACTTTAAATCAAAACTATCCCCAAGATGTAACTCAAGGTTTATTTTTTCATCCACTATATAAATTTCTTTAAATTTTGTGTATAAAAGAACATAAAAACAATCCAACACCTCTAATTTATGAATTTTACTTAAATTTTCTTCCCAAAGTGACAGAGCTATAAACCACCTTAACTAATTCAAAATAAAGTGTCATAGGATTTATCTTATAAATGAATTTTCGGATAAACTGCCTGTTGAAGTGAGTATATAACCATTTATTTTTAATATAAACAATGGACGTTTACGAGGGAAGATGGAATATTGTGAAAACTACATTTAAGACATGTTTTGGAGATTACAGCAAACTCTTTACAATGATTATACTGTATAACTTTTAACTTGTATGATTTATAACTAAAGTAAACCCTTGTCGCGTTGTTTATAGTCCATCTGATATAAAACAGATATTTTAGTACTCGGTTAGGATTAGTTTTGTAATCGTAAAAATTGTCAGAATTACAGAGTTTGTTTGTGTGACCATTGCAAGATGGAGCTGGTTTAGTACTTAAGATGTCCAAACAAATTGTTTTCGGTTTAACTTTGCAAATAAGTTTCCAAAAGTTTAACTTCGCAAAGACATTATAATTTTCACTCCAAAAGGAATTTGTTTTAATTTGTTTCTACGTTTTAATGCCAGTAGAGTTTTAACGCGGCTATCATTTTCTGCGTTTTTACAGGTGCGTTTTGTTTAATATTTTTCAACTTTCGAATTTATTTTATAAAAAGGTTTAAAAGTGTTCTTTTAAAATTAAACTTTTACTCGAGGAAATGTTTGGTCAGATGTGCTCTTCTTTTACATAACTTTTTGTGCTATATTTACTTGTATTTAATTAGTACAATTTTACAACGTTTCCGTGGTGTAGCGGTTATCACGTCTGCCTAACACGCAAAAGGTCCCCAGTTCGATCCTGGGCAGAAACATTTACTTTTTTTCAATATCTTTTTAAATTTAGAATATATCTGTAGTAATAATAAATCAATACTAATTATGTTACTGATATACTGACATGATTTGATGAGAACTTTTGGTGTTTTTCCCCCTCTCATTTGACGAACTCACCCTTGAGATGTGTGAACGAAATATATATAAAACTAACAGAGTACCTGTCCTTCGTAGGTGGTTTACGAATTGTATAATGGAGTATAGATAATTGAGTGTTGAGGAGTTTTCAAGGCTAGTGGGGCGGTGCCCCTGATGGAATTTCTAAATAAAATAAGCCTATGTGTTAACCAGGGACCCTAAGAATATCCATGTACAATTTCAGCTCAATGGGTCTAGTAGTTTTTACGTGATTGAGTAACACACACCCAGACAGACACCAATAAATGTTTATATAATAGTATAGATGTTTTATCTCAACCTCTACTTTACGTATAAAAATGTTTCCGTCGGTTTATAACTCCGTATGTACAGTGTGTCAACGAACTGCTTTCGAAATTAAAGTATATTTCAAAACGTGCAAAAATGTAATTCATTTTTTAAATGTATGTCTTCTGCTACGTTTACATTTTTAATAGTTTTCATTACGTAGGTTTGTGATATATATATATATATATATATATATATATATATATATATATATATATATATATATATATACCTCTAGTCTTCACCTGTTAAATAATAGGGACAGAGTCGAAAAAGAACAAGAGTTGATTAAGAGAGACCTGACAGGAAACATGAATGAGACGTATCTAACTCAAGACTAGATGAAGGGAGGTGTATAATCAGCTAGGTACCTTGGAATTGTCCTATTTACTTTATGTGAATCAGTAATTTGTCTTATATTCTATTTTTATTTTTTCTGTCATGTATTTTGTTTCATTTTTGGATTTCAAAATTTTCTGGGACTCAGCTTCAGTAGAACACCTTTGAGCATTTGAGCACTACTGTACACACAAATTCATATCTTTTGTAGACGGGTTTGTTAATTCTATACGATGTTTTTTACTCGCATAATAGCGCGTCCGTACTGCATTAAAATACACAACTAACATTAAACAGACATTAAACAATGTATTGAGTATTTTTCTGGTGACATGTAGAAGAATAACCTAATATTAATTTTTTAATTATCATTATTATTTTTCATTTTCTTTTTACATCTCAAAAACACATAATAAACACACGAATAAAAAAACCCCTGCCTTAAAATACGTTTTAAGAAAATAGTTATGTTTAAGAAAGCATACTTGTTATAATATAAACTAGACCTCTGTTGAAAAAACAATCAAAAACATATTAAACGAATGCTAATGTACAAAGAAAATGTACAAAGAAAATGTACCTCATTTAGGACTTATTATTCTTGTTTTGAGGCTACCCTTCCTTAATTTCTCATTATTATTTAAAGAGTTGACAAAAACTGACGATTGAAACTTAAATACGATTTCACAAAACAATAGCTATGGAGACTATAGGGGGAAAGCTTATAAATGTCACGTCTATTTATGTTAGACCAATGCAATGCACTTACATGTGAACAGATGTCTGTTTGTATGCTGGTAAGCGGATATTTATTTTTGCAAGGCCCCCCACTATGCAATTTATTGCATACGAGCATATGTGCAATATATATGTAGGGTTAGTCTAATTTGAACTACCGCGAGGAACAGTACCACGATGTACGTTGACAACTTTATAGGGACGGACCTTGTTCCATGTAAGTAAATTATTATTTTTGGTGTTATATTATTACAAAAGTGTTTTTATTTTTCGTTTTAAACATTTATAAATTCAGAAGTGGAATATTATTTTTTGGTGCTAATATTTTTATTCTTAATATTATAAATTAATTCATTTGACTGACCAAATCTGTAATTATTTCTCTATATCAACATTTGATATTTTTGTTTTTGTTATTTGTCATTAAAAAATTGAACAAAATTTAAACTGATTAAATTGATTAATTTTTTTAACAAATAGAATTTATATATTTTAAATATAAATTAATGGATTAAATGAAGCTGCGACGAATCAAATTATCCTGTAATTTACCAATGTAAATGTGAATATAAAAAACTGTTATAAACAGTCAAAGTAGTTGACTGTCAATTTGAATTGAACTGTAATAATAATAATAATGTATTTCTTCTTTTGTTACTAACGAAATACTTACAAAATTGATTCAATTAAGTTTTCGGAGAAATTCCGCTGTTTTATACAACATTTGTTCGATTTAGATACGTGACTTCTCGAATTCTTTTTAAAATTTCTCATTCTGTTTCTTTAACAGAAACCTTTAGATGAGTTTTACAAAATAATATATATATATATATATATATATATATATATATATATATATATGTAGGCCTGAACTACTGTAGATATACTGAGCTTACATCTCGCCGGAATAAAGGATCATTTGTTAGTTTACGTTACTCTATTTATAGGGCCTACCATATAAAATGTCTCTGAAAAATGTAAATTTTATATATTTTGAATATTATTCTATTTTCATGGCTCAATTTATATTGAATTTGTAATATATTGATGCTATGCGTCAATTATATACTTAGGGATTTGGATTTGTAAAAATGTCTGCGACCTGTTGTTTGAATAGATTTTTGAATTAGCTACATACTTCTGGTGTGTTATATTCAAATTGAACGACATTTATGAATATCAAAATGCTAGACTATAAAACATATTTACAAATTATCAACTCAAACATTCGTTATAAGACTAAAATTAACAAATCTGAGAATGTTCTTAATATCATCTCTACAGCCAAATCAGCTGAACTGATTTCCATGTTGTTTTTACTAATCTCTTTCTTTAGCATTCTTGTTGCAGTCATTAAAACTTTAAAAAATTTAGTATATTTTTTTAAAAACCCTAAAACGTTCTCCTCCACCAAAACGTATTTAAAAACAAAAACAATATTTACAGGGAATACATACAGACGTATTGATATTATTGCACGTACGTGACAGTTTGAATCCATATTACATTCCCTTGTTTAATTATTGTCACGTTTAAAATGTTCCACACCCGTAGCCTACAAATTCGAGAAAGAGAGGCGTTGAGCGTTTAAATTTAGGTCTTTATAATAATTTGTCAAAGTAACCATACCCCCAATGAATTTACCGTCCATTACTCTTACCTTACAAATTTAAAATTAGGCTAAGTACAGAGTTACAACTTGAACGTTGTAACTTAGCAAATAGTAGTTTTTAAAAATATTCTATTTCCTCCGAAAACATTACAGACAAAATTTATTCACATTCCGATTTGATTAAATATTGCTACGGCTTTACATTTACATTGCACATAGTCTTCGTTAAGCTAATAAAGAGGTTGGGTTAGAGGCCAAGTGACGTAGTATTGTGACGTAGTGTTGCGATGTAGTATTGCAGCGTGGTATTGTGACGTAGTATTGTGTTTATAGGTGGGTTATCTCTTAATTTTAGTTAGTCTTCATCGAACTTTCGAAGGGGTAAGATCTCTGGTAGGTTACAAATTTTGTTTGACGCAGTATTGCGACGTAGTATTGTGACGTAGTATTGTGACGTAGTATTATGACGTAGTATTGCGACGTAGTATTGTGACGTAGTATTGTGACGTAGTATTATGACGTAGTATTGCGACGTAGTATTGTGACGTAGTATTGTGATGTAGTATTGTGACGTAGTATTGTGACGTAGTATTGTGACGTAGTGTTGTGACGTAGTATTGTGATGTAGTATTGTGACGTAGTATTGTGACGTAGTATTATGACGTAGTATTGCGACGTAGTATTGTGACGTAGTATTGTGATGTAGTATTGTGACGTAGTATTGTGACGTAGTATTGTGACGTAGTGTTGTGACGTAGTATTGTGATGTAGTATTGTGACGTAGTATTGTGCTTTATAGGTGGGTTATCTCTTAATTTTAGTTAGTCTTCGTCGAACTTTCGAAGGGGTAAGATCTCTGGTAGGTTACAGATTTTGTTTGATGTACTATTATGTATTGTAATATTGTGTGATGTAGGGGTTCAAAATTCCCCTCTTAGATGTCTATCGCCTTGTCGTGGTGAGAGGGCTTTAAACAAATTTGATAGACGGTGCTTTGAACTTTCTATTTTCTTATACCTGTCTCGTAATTTCTTCTGCGAAGAAGACCACGTTCTTCACAGAAGAAATTACAAGCAGAGTAGCGTATCCCTTATAGGTTAGTCAATCTCTTAATTTTAGTTAGTCTTCGTCGAGATGTCGAGGTGGACGGATCTCTGGTAGGTTACAATTTTGTTTGATGTACTATTATGTATTGTAATATTGTGTGATGTAGGGGTTAGGTGACGTAGCATAGTAACATAGAGTAATTCCCCCATTGACGTCATTTCCAGTGACGACGTTGTGGCGTCTTTTTTGAGACGTCATAATGACTTTACTAGAGCTGACGTCTATCTGTGCTCAGGTGTCCCATAGCGCTATGTGACGTCAATCTGTACTCAGGTGTCCCATAGCGCTATGCGACATCAATCTGTACTCAGGTGTCCCATAATGCTATGGGACACCTGAGGTACAAAAGCCATTAAGCCCCTGACGTCAGGGGCCTAATGGCTTTTGTAACCCAAGTGTCCCAGTGCTCAGGTGTCCCATAGCGCTATGTGACGTAGTATTGTGACGTAGTATTGTGCTTTATAGATTAGGTTATATCTTGTTTTCGTTAGTCTTCGTCGAGATGTCGAGGAGGAAAGATCTCGGGTAGGTTAACATTGTACTTTGGACATCTGGTTTGCGTCTAAACTTAGGGCACCTGTTTCACGTAGGGCATTCTGTTACCCTAGTCTCTAGTACCCTAATGACGTCATCTCCAGTGACGTCGATATGACGTCTCTGGAAGTGACGTCAGGGGCCTAATGGCTTTTGTAACCCAAGTGTCCCAGTGCTCAGGTGTCCCAGTTTGTCGTAACCCAGGTGTCCTATCTCCTACTGTTGCTGAAAAGGTTATTTATACATGATACACATAGTAGTTTCAAATGTGATTGTTTATTTAAAAAAATATTATTATTTTTTAATTCCCTTATCATAATATTATAAAAAATTACAATTTAATATTTACGGTGGCCATCTAAAAACCTGTCTTAAAAACGCCGTAGATAGGCGTACCTATTGATTCAAACATATGTGTTTGTGGTACGCCGATATTAAACGAGGCTCTTGAGGTGTTATAAAATCATTGCTAACATTATTCTACTGTAAGTCAAGTAATAAGTTCAGTCTTTGAAAAACGTTAAACAGTTCTCAATTGTTGAATATACAATAATTTATATTTACAACAATTCAACGACTTAATCAATGACTTGATCAGTAGTTACAAATAGTATATAAATTAAGTACGTATACAATTATTATTAGATACAAAATATTATTTATTTATTGTAGCAATAAATTAAAGCATTCATTAGCCCATGTTCATCCTTGATTTAAATACCAGGAATATTTATCATGCTACAACCCCTGACAGGTGGCAAAATCTAATTTGTACTTCATATATTTGGGTGTCATCAAGTACAATATTTATTGAAAATATGTCTTTACTCTGTTAAATTTTCAATTTTCTGAGTTGTTTAAATATTAAGAAAAGTCATTAGAACTAAGAACAAAATATTATTATCTCGCTGTTAGGTGAAGTGTTAATCTAAGATAGGCATCGTATCTAATAACTGTCATTACCATACGACTATATTTTAATTCAGCGAAATAGGCCAAGTCAGACAGCCTCGGAAGAAAGTCATGTAATAGGTATACTAACAAAACATTAATTGATAACTGTTACGATTGGGACCACATTTAGTAATCTATAGGAAACCTATGTAACAGATGAAAACCTTAAATTTCCATCCATGGTTTAAAACCTACTTTTTTATGACTGTTCCTACTTTTTTTTTCTGAAATACTGCTCCAGCTTATATGAAGTGGTGATTTTTGTACATCATTCAACAAGTCTCCTAACCAGTAAATCATATTTCAAATATTGGGTTTTATTATAAGACGCTGGAAGAATTTTCAAATACATCTTCAGAGAAATCTTACAGTAGACTTTTTCGGTAGCTATGAAAAGTTTTTGAGAATGACTGGATCAAGAGCTGTATAAAAGCTGTTACATTGACAAACAAATGCTCATACAATATGCATTTGATTAAATAATGTACATGCCTCACTGGTAACTTTAAATCTGTCTTTAACTATGGATTAAATGAACGAAATATAGCTATTGAAATTAACGCTTATGTCATAATATCAATGTTTGTTCATAAAATGGATAATAATTGGTCTACTAGCTTCATAATATTTAATTGTTGAAACCTAATGGATAGAAATGGATTTTGCAGATTCATAATCTTAAAACGTGGAAACATAATGGATAACAACGAAAAGTTTGAGTTAAATTGATCTTATACACGTAGGTATTACTGGTAATTCAATTGGTTTTTTAATAAAAAACAATGGTTCACAACTTATAATATAACACAAATTTTAATTGTTTTTTTGGGAATCCATGTAATATTTATATTATACCGTATTAATTTAGATTATTACTAGTTCCTTGAAATGAAACCATAACTAAAGATGTTAAATCATTGCTGGATTTTAGAGTAGAAACTAAGGTAAATACTTCATTCTCAAAAGGTTTTAATAATGGTTCTAGAGTAGAACAGTTGCTTTGATTATATAAAATAAATCCCAACTACTTGGGAAAACATTAATTATCTTGTATAATTAATTGTTTTCCTCTTCACAACTGTTAAACGACAAACTTCAATTTTTTTTGAATACTACTCTGTTTGTGTTTACCCTGTTACGAAAGTTTCATTTGTTGTTCGATTTGCATAACATACTTTAAAAAAGTGTTTGATTAAAAAATATGTTTGATCAATGTCCAATATAAAGCGAGGAATAACTTTAAATTATATTAAATAGTATACTCTAAACATTATGAAAACTACATTTGAATAGTAGTATAGTTTGTATAGAATTCCTTAAGGGATATTTTTTGTTCTTTAAATATACACGAGGGAAATATATACTTTCAGTTATTGTGAGGATGTAATTCGGATTATGGGCGAGGGAAGTGATACACGGTTATTGTACTCAGATGTTAGAGGAAAAGTTTTCACATACGAAAATAGTATTAACAAAATAAAGAAACAATTTTAAAAGGAATTTTAATTTGATAGTTATAATGTCTTACTATTTTAATAAATAAAGTGAAGAACTACACATAAATAAAATATTAATTCTTTAAAATTGAAGTTTGAGTCAAATCAACTTAGTTTAATTGAAATATAGAAGACATGATGTTTAGTTTAAACAAATCAAAACGAATATTACATGTTTTTTAAATATTGAATATAGGAAAATGTTAATGTGCAACATAATTGAGATATATATATATATATATATATATATATATATATATATATATATATATATGTATATATATATATATATATATATATGTATATATATATATATATATATATATATATATATATATATATATTAGGTTTTAATATGTGTATTGAATTTAACTTGTGTGTAAAAGATATATGGTCGTGTTCACAAAAATATGTGTCAATATTAAAATAATAATGTATACAAATAATTTCTTCGGTCAGGAATAAAACCAATTTGCCTTATTGCGTAAATATGAAAAATTAACATATCAAAATATTCCACACCTGTAATGGCAATTTTTGACAAAAAGTGAAGAAATTTTACATATTAGTAATGTAAGGGATTTTGAAGTCTGTATCCTATAAAAATGAAATAGAATTCAGAAGTGGTCAAACATAGTTCATAACATTTTAATGTCACTTTGGATTTAAAATTCATTGTAAACTTTACAATCCTATTAATTTTTACAGGATTTTAATTCAAAAGAACTGCATATTATATTTTAGAGAAAACTTAGAAAGGAAATCAGATTATTAATACAAAGTTCCTTGTGTCTTTTTTTTTTAAGTTGGATATTAATATTTTACAATAACAATAATAAAAAATATCATTGATTCAATAATTACATTCAAAAATTATTTTTCAACCCAGTGTCTGAAAATGACTTTTTTAACGGAAACCTACTTTTTTATTTTAAAGTGAGAATATTTGAATGGTTTTACTTCTTTTATAACCAAGAAAATATCTTAAAGTAAGACGCAAATCCCAACAATTCTCAACGGTTCACCTGTGTACAGTATTACTCTTCCCTTATCAAAGTTTTCCACCTTTATAATAAATATTTACACGTTTTGCGTGAGTTCGGGCACTTTATTAGAATGGTTTTATTTGAGACATGTTTATCCTTCTGCAAGATTTATATATATTATTCTAAATGAGATCTACATTGTTTTTAGTTTTATAATTGGATGCTCTAATTTTACATGCAAGCTGCAGTTACTAAATAGACGAAGCGAGTTAATAAATATACAACGTGTAGTTCTATGTTTATATTATTATTTATTAATATATTTAACATAGCAGGTATTTAATATCAGTGTATTTACTACTTGTTTACTAAATGGTTTAAAATATTTTGGATGAGTTTAAGCAATAATTATGTTTTTTTTTTTTTTATGGATATGTTTGCCTCGGCAAGATTTATGTACATTATTCTGAATTAGATCAGCATTATTTTGGTTTTACAGTATGATTCTCAGATAATATATCTGACAAACTGCAGTTAGTTAATAGAGAATTAGTGGTAATAAGTATTCAACGTTTAATATAAAGTGAATTTCTATGTTGCAATTAATATTTCTTATTATATTTAAAGTACAAAATATTTTAAAGTTACACGAAGTATTTAAAACAATGAAAATATTCCAAATATATTATTAGCTTTTTTTCATACGGTGCATTTTACATTGTAGTCCATCATTACCGACGTGTGTCTTTTATAACTTATATCAGTCATTTGTCACCATATTTCAAACACTAATTATTAATGTGATATAAATTGCTCCTCAAATAACGTATCAATATTACTAAATTCTGTACGTTATATATGTGTAGGGGGGAGGGGAAATTTTAGGAATATATATATATATCAAAGTGTGTGTGCGTGTGTGCGTGCGTGCGTGCGTGCGTGTGAAACACAACATTAATAGGTAGATTATTAATAATTGACATTTTGTTCTTACATATTGTAGCATTCTTAAAATAAATCTGCATTTTGTTATCGACAGTCCACTCGCCGTCTCTCTTATCTTCCCTCTCTATCGCATGATTCATGCAAGCGCAAAGTCCATTCCCTGGTTAGCCCACCTGTTCTAAAACCTTTATCGAGTCTACCTGTAGTCACACAATGTCTGACATCTATATTTAGCTACGTTAGAGATAAATTTCCAGCTCGGACTTCAAAATTTCCACCTCAGTTTTTGGCAATGTTAATTTACAAGTTTTGTGCGTTTTAGTTCTATAATGTTTAGTAAATTTTCGTTTTCACGGCACAAGCTTACGTGAACTGCGACAGGATTTTCCAGGTACTCAGCCTTACAGGTTTTATCATATTTTAAATTTTGTTAATGCTTTAAAATAATTTATTAATTATCATGTATTCTTTAAAATATGTATTTCATGTTTTATTTAATATTTAATGTTCTTTTGAAAATCAATGATTATAAAAATTTACCTTTTTAAAACATACTTTGCAAAACCTTGTAAAGGCACATTTTGAGTTTTGAACAATTATGTGAAATATGTGCAAACTAATGTTGAATTTTAAGTGATCAGAATATCTTATTGAACATGTCAAATATAAAATAACTAGAGAAATCTCTTCTAAAACAGAAAATTTCGTTTTACAAACTTTTGCAGATTTTGCAAGTCTTATACAAGTTTTGTTTTAAACTAAACGATATATATATATAGCTTTATAGTCATCTAAGAAGCTTTTAATTACAATCTTAACGAATTTCTGTTATACAATCAATTTTCTTTGATTTTAACAAATAACCAGATATTTTCTTTAATAATGAACATTAATGCTAAAACATGTCTGATTTTGTACAGACACTAAAAAACATGTTTTTTGCCATAGCTAATATGCTGGTAGAAGAAACACAGCGAAAGATCTAGACATGTTTCGTCCTGTTAACAAAACACGTTTTATCCAACTTAGCTTCAGTTTCATGTGCACAAAAGTGATGTAAAAAAAAAAAAAAAAAGAAAAAAACTAACTTTATTGAACTTTAATTAAACTCATATTGTATATGTGCCTAAAATTTATTTCAGCGAATATGTTTTCTTAAAACATTCTTTTAGATGTAGACTTGTGTAATTAATTATAAAATATATAAAAATTATTGGGTGGAGCCTGCATGCAAACTTTCGGTCCTAACAACCTCCCAGAGGTTAGTTTCTAAATTAAAACAATCGACGTCAATTAATAAAACTTAATATTCAAAATTTTCTTTTAAAATAAACTTCTCTTTTTTATAATAAATTCTTTATCTAAAATATATATATATTTATTGGCCAATATAGCATTTAAGTAATTTATAAAATAAGTAATATTATGTAACTGTTTTAGAAAGCTATCATTTCATAAAGTTAAAAGGGGGGGGGAAATAAAAAATCAGTATCTTTTCATCTTTTTTTTTATTTTATAATTTTTACATTTAAGGGCATATAATCTTTTTTTTTGGATTAATTATAATCCAGCTAATTGTTAAGCTGTGCTCATTGTCTTTTGTTAAATTTTGTAACTATAAAATATATAAACTAAAAAAAGGGGGGGGGGATAAATTTTCAGACTCTATTGATTAATTTTTTTTTTTTAATTATAATATTTCACTTTAAGGGCGTATAATCTTTTTTAAAATATAATATTGTTAATCATAAGGTGTTTATGATAATTTTGTCTCAGGATGTCTTTCTCAGTTGTAAATGATAAAATCTGAAACGTCGAAATTTCTTTTTTTGTTCAATAAACTTGAGCCTTGTTAATTACTAAATTTGTCTTTGTCTTTTTTTTACTTTTCTTTTTCAAACATTGTTACCATTTTGGTTCCGCCTTTCTTAAATTTAAGTCCCCTGGTAACATGTTTCTGGTAGCAGAGCGTGGTTAGCTTTAAATTCTAGCTTGTCTTTTTTTTTCTAAATTACAGAGCTTGGTTAATTTTAAATTCTGGAACCTTAGTTAATTTTCAAAATTTTGCATTGGAACCATCTAAATTTAAATTCAAAATTATCTTTGTTAAACAAGGCTCATTTTTATGTTTTGCAGCTTTTTCAAATACTGCACAACTGTTGCTGATGAAATTTTTTTTTTTTTTTTTATATATTTAGTTTAAATATTTAGATGTCTATAAATCTATAGTGTCTTTTTTATTATTTATTTATTTTTATAAACACTTACACAAAAACTTCTAAACCAATTTTGATAAATTTTTTTTTATTATTATTTTGTCTGCTTAAATATTTTTATATATATATATATATATATATTTACAAACACTGCACACTAGTCATTCACTGAATTTGATCCAGACAGCGGGCTCATTCGGGAATCCAAAAAAAAATTTAAATAAATAATAAAATCCAAAAATAGTTAAAAACAAAAAAAAACAAAAAAATTCAAAATCTCCTTCAAAAATTTTCTCGAGTTTTCTTTCGCTTGTCTGTATTAATTCATACTTACACACACACATATACACAACAACTACACTACATATAATTCTTGAGTCTTTCTCTGGCTCTTTCATTTTTTGCATCATCTTAAAAGAAATTTTTTTTTTAATTACTTGGTTTATTTTTTTTTTATCTATTATTATCAGCAACAGTTAAAATGGCAGTGGATTTGCTGCGATTAGTGGACTCGTTAAAGAACACTGAGCTTGCTTTTGAATTTTTTGTCATCTTGAAAGAAAATTATTTTATTTATTTTTTTTTAAATTTTATCATCATGAGCAATAGGCAAGTTGGCGGTGGACTGGTTGATGCAGATGGTGGCACTTTCTTAATAATTCATTGAAATGTTGAACACCTTTTTTTAAAAAATATATCATTGTGTGCAAAATTTTTTTCTTCTTCCAAATTATAGGGGCCCAGTTTTTGTATATAGGACGACATGGTTGGCCTGTTTGTTTTGATTAAATTATTCGGTTGTTTGTCTTTTTTATTAGCAGGTCAACATGTTTGTTCCTTAATTAGTTTTTTATTAGGGTTGAGAAAACCGGAGTTAGGTTTTCTCACATTGTGGGTCACCTTTTTATACTGTCTTTTTGCCACACCTTTTTGCTACACTTCTTTTACACCTTTTTTTTATAATCACTTAAATATTTTGATGAAATTTTTTTTTACACAATTTTTTTGATTAAATTAAATTCCTTTTTTTTTTTGGGGCACATGATACACATATAAGACCTTAAGTCAAATATTACATGCCCTGCCTTGCGCAGTAAAACCATTTTGACTCCCCAACGTTTCATACTGCTTCTTTGTTTATTTTCAAAATGTATTATTTGTTTAGACCCTTCAAAATTCTTTTTTCTCACGGAAATTGTTAAGAGCCGTGAATAGTTTAAATTTCTCTTCGTATGGGAGAAGAGGAATTTAAAAATAGACGCTGAGCATGATCTGACCTAATTGGCTTCAGGAGTTTTTTTTTATTTTTATTTATTTTGTAATTTAATGTAAAGGTTGGCTCAGAGGATACTCCCCCCCGTCTGAGTCCGACCTTTCCTGTAAGCCTTAGTGCTATGCACTTTTCCCTCCCCTGGTCCCCGGAGTGGTCACCTCCACTTGGTTTCCCGAGGTGCCACTCCACCCCTTTTCCCCACGTACCTTAGAGTACAAAGTCAGTTCATGCACAGCAATGTCGACCTTTGCGTCACCCTTCAGCTCTTTCTGTCCTGGGCTTATCCCAATCATAGGTGGGAAGAGCTGAGACGCTATAGAAATTTCAAAATTTAATAAGTAAGTGCCGAAGGAGGCTACACCCTAGAGTGGTGATTATTAAAGCATTATGAAGCGTTGTTTCTATCAGGTGCCCTGATTTCAAAATTTTGTAGGAGGCCCTTCTGGCCCCTTCTTTAGAATCTTTTGGAGGCCCCTCTGGCCCTTTGCCCCTTCTTCTAAATTTTGCGGGAGGCCCTTCTGGCCTCTTTTCTGACTCCACCCTAACTCCGTCTTTCGGGGGGGGAGAGCTGTAGCATTCTTAAAATAAATCTGCATTTTGTTATCGACAGTCCACTCGCCGTCTCTCTTATCTTCCCTCTCTATCGCATGATTCATGCAAGCGCAAAGTCCATTCCCTGGTTAGCCCACCTGTTCTAAAACCTTTATCGAGTCTACCTGTAGTCACACAATGTCTGACATCTATATTTAGCTACGTTAGAGATAAATTTCCTGCTCGGACTTCAAAATTTCCACCTCAGTTTTTGGCAATGTTAATTTACAAGTTTTGTGCGTTTTAGTTCTATAATGTTTAGTAAATTTTCGTTTTCACGGCACAAGCTTACGTGAACTGCGACAGGATTTTCCAGGTACTCAGCCTTACAGGTTTTATCATATTTTAAATTTTGTTAATGCTTTAAAATAATTTATTAATTATCATGTATTCTTTAAAATATGTATTTCATGTTTTATTTAATATTTAATGTTCTTTTGAAAATCAATGATTATAAAAATTTACCTTTTTAAAACATACTTTGCAAAACCTTGTAAAGGCACATTTTGAGTTTTGAACAATTATGTGAAATATGTGCAAACTAATGTTGAATTTTAAGTGATCAGAATATCTTATTGAACATGTCAAATATAAAATAACTAGAGAAATCTCTTCTAAAACAGAAAATTTCGTTTTACAAACTTTTGCAGATTTTGCAAGTCTTATACAAGTTTTGTTTTAAACTAAACGATATATATATATAGCTTTATAGTCATCTAAGAAGCTTTTAATTACAATCTTAACGAATTTCTGTTATACAATCAATTTTCTTTGATTTTAACAAATAACCAGATATTTTCTTTAATAATGAACATTAATGCTAAAACATGTCTGATTTTGTACAGACACTAAAAAACATGTTTTTTGCCATAGCTAATATGCTGGTAGAAGAAACACAGCGAAAGATCTAGACATGTTTCGTCCTGTTAACAAAACACGTTTTATCCAACTTAGCTTCAGTTTCATGTGCACAAAAGTGATGTAAAAAAAAAAAAAAAAAGAAAAAAACTAACTTTATTGAACTTTAATTAAACTCATATTGTATATGTGCCTAAAATTTATTTCAGCGAATATGTTTTCTTAAAACATTCTTTTAGATGTAGACTTGTGTAATTAATTATAAAATATATAAAAATTATTGGGTGGAGCCTGCATGCAAACTTTCGGTCCTAACAACCTCCCAGAGGTTAGTTTCTAAATTAAAACAATCGACGTCAATTAATAAAACTTAATATTCAAAATTTTCTTTTAAAATAAACTTCTCTTTTTTATAATAAATTCTTTATCTAAAATATATATATATTTATTGGCCAATATAGCATTTAAGTAATTTATAAAATAAGTAATATTATGTAACTGTTTTAGAAAGCTATCATTTCATAAAGTTAAAAGGGGGGGGAAATAAAAAATCAGTATCTTTTCATCTTTTTTTTTATTTTATAATTTTTACATTTAAGGGCATATAATCTTTTTTTTTGGATTAATTATAATCCAGCTAATTGTTAAGCTGTGCTCATTGTCTTTTGTTAAATTTTGTAACTATAAAATATATAAACTAAAAAAAGGGGGGGGGGATAAATTTTCAGACTCTATTGATTAATTTTTTTTTTTTAATTATAATATTTCACTTTAAGGGCGTATAATCTTTTTTAAAATATAATATTGTTAATCATAAGGTGTTTATGATAATTTTGTCTCAGGATGTCTTTCTCAGTTGTAAATGATAAAATCTGAAACGTCGAAATTTCTTTTTTTGTTCAATAAACTTGAGCCTTGTTAATTACTAAATTTGTCTTTGTCTTTTTTTTACTTTTCTTTTTCAAACATTGTTACCATTTTGGTTCCGCCTTTCTTAAATTTAAGTCCCCTGGTAACAATATTAAAAGATAAGTACATTGTGATTCGTCCATTAGTGTGACAATAACTTGTAACTTAAACTGGTACTTCGGAAGGAAGTGTAACAACAAGTAATGTAATGTATTTAAAAAGATTACTTTTGAAGTACTGTAAATAGAAAAAAATGAGTTCATGAAAGAGGAGGTGATTCATTTTTTTTTTTTTTTTTTTTAGGTAAGGAATAGTGGATGAACCATATGTGGAGTCATTTCGCAATGAATAATTTATAACCAAATTTATGACTACTTTTTCCTACAACTGCAACTTTTCACCTTGTCTGAATAAGTTAGAACACACTTTGTTGTTTCATGTTCAGAGGGTGAATATGTAAATATGAATTTCGTGTAGTATCTGCAATATTTTATTACCCTAGAGGTAAAATATTGCTCTATTCATGTAAATGATATAAACAAAAACTTTGACAATAACAATTCAATCTGCAACACTGGCATAAATGCCTTTTTTTATTGGTGTAAGAACTACGTAGCTCTAAAGGTTTTGCAGTGTAAAACGATTTTCTACTCAATCACGGAAACAATTTCTTGTCGTCACGGATTTATTTGCATGTTCTAAATTTATATGATTGCTTTCTCACACTATAGATCCTTCAAATAAAGGGGCATTTAAAAGTAGGTATGTGTGTATTAATTTTGCGGTTTCTTTTAACTTTCCTTTTTTCAATGAGGTTTACTCATTAATATTATAATAAATCATTTATTATAATAAAATTATAATTTATTTAACTGCCTCTATTTTTTATCTGTATTTATTGAAATTTACCTCTTAAAAACGGAAATTCGATCAGTATTACCTACGTTTTGGATGATTATTTATTGATTACAATATAACAAAAACCTATTGTGCATAAAACTTCAAAACTTATGATATATAAATGCTGCTCTACGGATATAGATGGAAAATAGATGGGATCCGATGAAGTATACCACCGCAATACCATAACCTCAAATAAAAAAAAAGAATCATGGCCTGTTAGTTATTACGAAATACCATGAAATAATGTTATTATATCTTAATTAAATGGGATTTTATTATCAATAGAACAAATTGAATATTGATAAATTAATCATGTTTCCAAAACATTTCTCAAATATACGTTGTTGTAAAAACGAAAATAATATAATTTATACAATACATGAGTTTACATGGTATTTATTTTGGAGTATCAGTTCTTGTGTCGAAAAATTATACAAAGTATCAGTATTCTAGAATCAGTGAGTTTTAAGTTTTAAAATTCATCCATGTTGCTTTAAATTTTTGTTTTAAAATATCTTTTCTTTATAAATCATTGAATCGAGTTTATCTTTATTGTTAAACACTTCACAATTTAGAACACAACTAAAAGAGACGAACGATTTAGGTCTTTTTAGAATATACTGTTTTGGTCCATAATTTGTTGACTAGTGTGATTGGTCAGAATAATATCCATTACTATATTAGAAGATTTCTAAAAGAATATTTTGTGGAAAAATATATTTTATTTTAAATTCTTAACACAGGCTTATAACCTTGTATTATGAAATCTAATGAGCATTTTAATTTGTTTTATTTTAAATTACTTAACACTGGCTTATAAAATTGTATTATGAAATCTAATGAGCATTTTAATTTGTTTTATTTTAAATTACTTAACACTGGCTTATAACCTTGTATTATGAAATCTAATGAGCATTTTAATTTATTTTATTTTAAATTACTTAACACTGGCTTATAAACTTTTATGATGAAATCTAATGAGCATTTTCTTATATATATATATATATATATATATATATATATATATATATATATATATATATATATGGATTTAATTTTCCATTAATTTAAGTTACATTATTATTGTGTATTCTTATTTTCCACCACCACCTATTTTAGACCATATTTAATTTATCAATATTAAAAAAAAAGATAATTTTATTTTTTATATAAAGCCAGTCAGTAGTTTTATTCCTGATACGATAATATATTCGTAATATCAGAATATACGGATTGCTATGACTATCACACCTAGCTTCTATTATTATTTTATTAGTTGTGTGTTTATCTGTTTATTTTATTTTCAAAGTGGTTCTTGTAGTGTTTGTTGAGTGCTATATTAACATTATTTTGGTTGTTTTGTTATATTTGTATTATATTACCAAATATTATTTGCAAATATAAGTTACCTACTGTTGTATTTAAATGTAAATTGTACTTTATTCTTTAAAATAAATTAAATAAATGATCAAGTTATAACGAAAGGAAATGATTAAATAAATACCTACAAATTTGTTTATAAATTGGGTTTATTTATTTATTTTTTTAATATTGCCAAATAAATACAAAATTATACACATTCATATTTTTATATTCTCTGAATAGACTTCAAAACAATATTATTCTACATCATTTCGTTAATACATCTGTGCTTTTATTTATATATTATAATATAATGGAGATATAAAAGCATGTGTTTGTTTGTTTGTCCTATATTGTATGATTAAATTTGAATTAGTTGTATTGAGACATAGTCATACACAATAAATTCAAGCAGAAATTTCGATTATTCAAGTATATATTCCTAAGATAAATTTTGGTATTTTCATATATTTTAATACATAATACTTGGAATGTGGTATGCAGGATTATTAATTAATATACTGAGAAGCAAAAATAACACCCATTATTTTCATATTTTAACAATATATCTCCGTAGTCAACAGCACTTCAGGCCGATGATACAATGAGACCAATTTCACCATAAGTTGTGAGGTTAGTCACATTAATTACCAATTTTTACGACACTATTAAACCATTAAGTGATGTAAGTAAAAACGTAACTCATATATTTAAAATAAATTAAATTCAGTTTCAACATTGCGAGATCACCGTAGAACCGAAATTCGTGATGTACCTAAACACGAGATACATGGACAAAAATAACCAAAACACTTGATACTAATTACTATTTAAACTTCATATGTGTTGTAATTAATATTGATATTTATAATTACGGAAAAAACCATCTGAAAATAGTGGAATTTCATTTGTAAATTTATTTCAAGTTTTCAGAAAGTGTTAGGGTTCTTACAGCTATTCTTACAAATGTATGTAAAACAGCATCTCAAACAGACTTTTAATATCAAAACAATATTAGTTTTATCAGATGTTCTAATAGAGTGTGGATCTGTTATCGTTTAAATGCTTTTATATTAATTACTGTCCAGAATAAATTGAAAACTTTCAGTTATTCACAAATGGTCACACTGCCGGGACTGCACCAGGTGCAGAAGATAAACGATCTGAACATAGCTTTAATACAATATGGCTGTTATTTTATCTATATATTATTCAAAATATTTAAACAACAATAATAAAAATATTGATTAATAAAGAACAAATGGAGTGTGAAGCTGAATTGACTAACTTAACCAGAGAATAAACTTAACCCAGCGCCTACATACGCTCAAAAATTGAGTTATTACTTAAAAGCCATAATGAAATTTACAAAATAAAATTTTGTAAACATTTAGGATTGTTATTATAAATTCACCGTTCAATTAAATTTACTATTGATATAATAGTCGCCGAAAATTCATTCCTCATTCTCAACAATACCAGTCTTCTAATACGGTTGTTCAACCCAATGAATATTATGATCTTCATTTGTTTTCTGTTCATGTATACAAACGTAGCTTCACATTGGTTTTTCTCCTTGTGCATATGTTAAGAGAAAAATATGTATAGATGAAAATAAGTATATGTATATAATATGAAGATATATGTACAGAAACATATTAATAATTTTGAAAGAGTGTTATATTTAAATAGATTCCTGTTTTAGATTTTTAATATGTAATAAATCCTAATTTCTCTCAAAACAATTACCTATATATACTGTTTATTTATGCATTTCATCACAGCAATAAATTTACGAAAAACCCCTATATTTCTTGAAAATCGAAACAATAGTCCAATGTAGGCTATTTTCACAATAATTTTAATTTCACGGGATGGTTACTCCTAAGTAATGCAACCACTGTAAGGTGTCATCTAATCTGCCAGATATGTTTTCGATACTATTATTATCTTATCCCCCTGCGTGATACAGGGTTGCGTGCCATCGCAGTAGTCACCTAAAGGTTTATTGGGTTATCAATATTTTCACCACTCTTCGTGTTTATAATTTTAATGACAGTTGGGGTTTACTCTTAAACCGTCATGCACCAATTTTTATATACATAAATACTGGCAATAATTAATATTAAATCATTAAAAAAAACATGTGAATCAATTAATTCAATATAAAATAACTTAGAATAACTATATCAGTTCAAATATTTCACTTTGAGAAGAAAATTGCTGTTATTTAAAACCTCGAAATAGTTTATTTTTGTTATAGTCTCGAAAAATTTGACAAAAATAGGCTACAATTCAAAATATTTTTAAAGTGTTAAATTTGTGGTAATTGAAAAATACGTATTGTAAACATTTAATAATATCTACATCCCAATATCTATGTACACATTGAACCAATTATATAAATTAAGTCATTGATAATAGAAATATTTTTATAAGTGCCATACAATTATCTGTAAACAAACCTATAATCAGCTGAAAATAATGTGGGTAAGGATAAATTAAAATTGAAAGCAACAATGACATATTGGCTTGAGTGATTTTGTTTAGAATATTATATAGATAAATTCCATGTTCGGAATTAGAACAGTTTTCGGTGTACAGTTTTCGGTGTACTGTTCATAGCCAATTATATAACCTCTATTAAATTATATGAAGGCTGGATGCTTTACATCGCCAACTACATGTAATCCAGTGTTCTCTGGGACGTTTAATTAAGAATTGCTGAACAAAGAACTTGTGTCAGTAATGTCGCCACAAAATTACTTAATATTTAATTATACACGAATAACAAACATGGGGGCATGAATACCACTAACCGCTAGTCCTATAAGTTAAACCACAAAAAACAACTATACTAAGCCAATAACGGAATAAATAAATCAAATCTCAACTGAGTATCATGGCAATTCTTATGGTTATTAGGTGGTAGTTTCTAAATGAATGTAGATCTCTAAATTTAATTTCCAATAGTTATTGATTAGAATTATATTCTCAAAATCTATGTATTATAATTTTAGAGATCTAAATGATGAGCATTTTAAATGGAACATTCTAACTAATAATTTTGGACATTTCCTAACATTTATACCTATCATTTACTTAAATATAGGCGATCAACTTTATAAAGGAGATATTCGTGCTGCAGACACAATTTGTTTTGTCTTGTTTAGATGCAAATAATCTTTTATTAGGCATGGCTTTAAAGGAAAAAAAAATGAAACGAGCATAGAATAAAAAAACATGACCCTCAATATTCTGAAAGTGTCAGAATCCAAAAGGAACACGAGTTGGTCATGAGTAGACTGATAGGAAAGATGAAATATTACTAGTTGTAAATTTTAAAAGCAAATGAACAAGATTTATTAAAAAAATTGATAAAATAATATTTATTTAATAAACTACAAACGTCAGTACGCTATGAATGTATGCGAATTAAAGAAGTATAGAGATATTTATAAAACAATTTTAATGCGTCTTCAATAAAAAATATGAAAATAATCAGGTAATTGTTTCTAACATTAAAATATTTTTATGTTTAAAACATTATTTTTTTAATGTTTTTTAAAAGTTCTTAAATTTTAGAAAATAATTTAATAAAGAAATTATTGTTTGGAAGCAGCCAAGTAGTATTATTTAAATTTGTTTTAAACTGAAAAATAAGTTATAACTTTAATTTTATCTGTTATTTAAAGTTAAAACTTATAGTTTTTTATTTGAATTTATATCTTATTTCAACTAGAATTTGTAAAGAAGGATAAACGGATAAAAATGTTCATTGATATATTTTACCTAAAAATAAAGGAAACTAGTAAAACCCTTTTTCAAAATCTAATAGCTGTGCTTACTAGTTTATAGGTTCATTCTGTACAAAGTTAAACTTCTCGATGGAGGGTGGGGGGGGGGTATTCATCATAAACAATTGGAAAAATTGAATATATTTTCTTATATTAATAAATTACAATTAATTTTATCTCGGGTTATATTCAATTCTATCCTAAATTCACCATCACAAAGAAGATTAAGAATATAACAATTTAAGATGATTAATCGGAGTTTTCAAGAACATGAAGAGTTTAAAAGAATAAACTTTCAGTTGTTTAAGACTATATTGCCAATCATACTTAAATCCTCAATGTATGTAAACAAAATAACAGGCATTAGATGTTTAAAATTTCAAATAAACATCTAATACAGTTATAATACGTGTTGTAATGAACCATATTATATACTCAACCCTTATTAAATCTATAATGCTTAAAATCAAATATACTTAAAAAACAATTAATTATTTTCATTTCGTATTGTAACTGTTTTAAGTTGTGTTTTTTGTTCAGGATGTTAGAAAAATATTATATTTCTAATAGGTCATATTAGGCTACAATGTACGGCAAGTATATAAATCAAAGATGAAAATCAACGATAATTTACTTAAATTACTGGGGGGGAAGAGGAAAATAGAATTTTATCACATACTCTATTCTACACTTAGGCCATATACATTTTCCCATTTTTACCAAGCACTAACTATGATTATTTTCATCTATCATTAAAATCAAAATGCGATTTATTTTGTTACCAGGCGACTTAAATTTAAGAAAAGGCGGAACCAACTGGTAACTATGTTTAAAAAATAAAATAAAAAGACAAAGACAAATTATGTAATCAACAAGGCTCAAATTTATTAAATTAAAAAAAGAAATTTTGATGGATCAGATTTTACCATTTACAAACCTGAAAAATATCATCTTAAGCTAAATTAATATAAGCAAAGCTTATTAATTAAAAGATTACAATTGTATCTTTGAGAAAAAGTTATACGCCCTTAAGGTAAAAGTTAAAATAAAAAAAAATATATTGATGATTAGACTCTGATATTTATCCCCCCTTTTGTTTATATAAACTGTTACAAAATTTTAGAATAAAAAAAGAAAAGATTCTATAATTAAGATTAATATTTTAAGTTCAAAAGTTATATTAATTTTAACAAGTTCATTATTAAATTACTTATCAAGTATCATGATTTTGTTGTTAAATTTCTTACGTACTAAGTTATACATATAAATATTTAAATAAAAAAAAATTAGTTTATACCATAAGAAAATTTTAAAAAAGAAAATAGTGAAAATTTAGAATACTGAAATTTTTTGGATTGACGTCAATCTATTAATTTAGAAATAACCTCTTTGAGGCTGTCAGGACCGAAAAGTTTGCATGCAGCACCACCCAATTATATTTTAAATTATAAATAGTTACACATAATTACATTTAGACAACAAGGAACATCTTTTGCTAGACAGAGTTCAGTGGATGAACAAATATATATATATATATATATATATATATAAATAAACAGTTTCCTAAAGTCAGCGTTCAGAAGAAAATCACTTTTGTGCACTTATTATTTTTTAGAGTTCTTGGATCGAACATGTCTTAGTGAACAGGTAGAAACATTGATGTAGCTACTGTTTTGCTGTAGTATGCAAAATTAAACAGGTTTTCTCTCTTTCTCAGACCAGCTTTTTGCTGGAATCCTCTTGAAAGCGATCAAGAAGCATGTGCCGTTAGTTATGAAAAATTAACAAACTTTGACTTTACCACACACACAAAAAAACACATCACTGAACTTTCTTTAATTTAAAGAACTTATTACTTCTGAAGCATTTGTGATTTTAATTTAGAACTGACACTTTGTTAGATTTGAGTCTACATTATGATGACTAAGGACGGAGTGAATACGTTTTTTTCAAGCCAAGCTGGCTGTATCTTATCGCTAGCGGCTGGACCTTGTTCGTAGAGCGAGACAGAGAAGAATCAGCTGATCGTTTTAGCTATGGGTCGCAATGCTGCGCCACTAATCAAGGGAACGGAGTCCGCTAGTCAAGAATTTACGGTTGATGATATTTATGCAGATTTATTTTATGTAGTAAGGCGAGTTGAAGTTTTTGAATGCTACAGCTCTCCCCCCCCCGAAAGACGGAGTTAGGGTGGAAGAAAAGGGGGCCAGAAGGGCCTCCCGCAAAATTTTGAAAAAGGGGAGAGAGAGTGTGCGTGAAGAGGTGAATGGAAAAAAAATTTCTCTCAGACAGGTGTTTTAGACCTCGGAAAAGAACCTAAGACTAACATGCATAGCGAGTGCCACACTATTATACGCCACTAATTATATGTAGTTCGACAGAACCAGTCAGTATACCTCTACCAAGATAAGCAACAAAGAACAAATACACCAAACTTAACTATCTAATAAGGAAATGGACTCAATATGTCCTCGTCCGAAGACGTTATTGTGACGAAGAAACAGAAGAGTTCATGACGCTCTCTATATTCTCGTCGCATCGATTACACCCGCGGAGTGCTCGATGTTATGATATGTTTTGATAGGGAAACATGTCAGGTACATGTAGCGGCCATTGCCGTCAAGTGGAACCTCATAGCTGATCAGACTATGGGTTGTATGCGTCAAGTCCGGGAAACAGTGAGATATATCACTGGACAAAGAAAGAAGTCAAGATCTCTTCGCCTACCAACATCCATATAGATTATGGCACGGAGGGGCTCTGTGGAGAGCTCAACCCACCAATACCAAACATACAGATGTGCATTTAGCTTAGAGCAAATACGGCTTGGTTCCGTATTTTGTTATGTTCTGCAGTGCACGGAAAGAAGACTACCAGCTAACGATTTGTGCGGGACAAGAAAGATCAGAAAAAACGTAAAGGAGAAGATTATAGAAATTTTCTTAATATTTAATTTATATGATGTGGTTTGAGTTGTTCGACGTGTGCCTTTTTATTGAAACGAGGTGAGTTGGCGAAAGAAAGCGCAACGGTAACCGGAGTAAGAAAATCAATGATCCGGAAAGGGCCTGACCATCGAGGCATCAATTTAGCAGCTCGCTTGTCTATGGCGGAGCTCAGAGTGTGTGTTTTACACCAGGCAAGATCATTGATTTTATACAGATGAGGTTTCCTGAATTTGTTATAGGTCCTTTCTACCTTTTTTTGCGCTTTCATTATATTGTCTTTGGCCTGGCGCCAAATTTGTGAGGGATTAGTATTTGGTTTTGGGAGGAGATCATGTATGTTCCAGCTGAGACTCAGTGGTGTATTGGGGAGAAAGTTAAAAAGAATACTAAAAGGTGTTGCTTTAAGAGTCTCATGATGCGCAAAATTGAAGGCCAGCTGAAGCCAGCAAAGGGAGTCGTCCCAAGAGGATTGATTTTTGGAGTGATAGGCGATGAGGGCTGCCTTAAGGTTTCTGTGAGTCTTTCCGCATTATTAGGTTGGGGGTGATACGGGGATAAAGTTGCGTGTTTAATACCGCGAGAAAAACAGAAGTTGCGGAAGACATGTGATACAAAGCATTGTGCATTGTCAGAGATTATTATCTTTGGAAATCCGAAATTTTGAAAAATGTTTTGGCTTAAGGCCTTAATTGTACTGTGGGAAGTTGCATCTCTGACAGGCATGAGCCAGGTGAATTTTGAGAACTGGTCAACTGCGACCAGTATCATGTTATAGCCCTGATTTGTCCTGGGAAGCTGTCCTACGTAGTCGATATGTAATTTTTCCATGGGACGATTGGGGACCGTTGAGGCAAGATATGCTAATTTAGTGTTATGAGCGGGTTTGCTTACAGCGCACACCGAACAAGCTCGCACCTTAGAAGTGACATCCTGTTTTAGAGTTGGCCAATAAAAATTCTCCTTTACCTTAAACAAAGTTTTAAGTATTCCAAGATGACCACCCACAACGGAGTCGTGATGGTAATTAATTACCAGGTCGACTAAGGACTGAGGTAAATAAATTCTGGTGGGCTTTTCCAAATGATTTTTCAGGCAAAGTACACCTTTACTTAAACAGTACTTCTCTGAAGAGATGTTCTGTTCAAGGTCGGCGATGATATTTTTCAAAATAGGGTCGGCCTTCTGATGAGTCTGGATGTCATGAAAAGCTAGAGGAAAATTTGTGAGGAGACTGGTACATGAAAAGGTGGCATTCTCTTCGTTGAAACTTTCTGGTTCAAACTTACGTGAGAGGGAGTCTGCTATGATGTTTTGAGTTTCTCTTATGTGCGCTACCTTAAATTTCAATGAAGTCAACTTGGCAATCCATCTGCCTAATTTACCAAGCTGACGAGGACGTGCTAAAAGCCAAGAAAGGGCTTGTTTGTCGGTTTCTAATAGGAATTCCCGATGTTCTAGATACTGCCTAAATTTCTCTACTCCAAAGACTACCGCTAGGCCTTCGGCTTCATATGCAGATGAGGCTTTTCTTTCTGCAGGAGTTAAGGTACGTGAAGCGTACGCTATGGGCTGTCGTGAACCGTCAATTTCTTAAAGTAAAACTGCTCCAAGGGCCACCGAGCTCGCATCCGTTTGCAGGATGAAAGGTTTGGCGAAATCGGCCATCCGGAGAACCGGTGGCTGTGTTATTGCCTCCCAAAGATGTTTAAAAGCTTTCTCTTGTTCAGCTTGCCAAGAGAATATCTGGCCCTTCCTTCTAAGCAGATTTAAAGGCGCAGCGTGCTCCGCGAAATTAGGAATGAATTTAGAAAAGAAATTGACCATTCCAATAAATCTGGAAACGGCCTTAGGGTTCTTGGGTTGCGGAAAATTTCTAATTGCCTTAGTTCTAGATGGGTCTATCTGCACGCCACGAGAAGAAAACTAGGTGTCCTAAAAGCTTATCTCATTCACAGCGAAACGGACCTTATCTGGGTTGACAGTCAAGTCAGCCCGCCGCAAACGAGTAAGGACTTCCCGAAGATGTTTTTGATGCTCTTCCCAAGTTTTGGAGTAGATGACTAGATCATCCAGATAATTTAAAATGAATTTAAATTTGATGTCATAGAAAACTTGATCCAGAAGTCTAGTAAGCACTTGGGCACCAGTACAGAGTCCGAAAGGGACTCGAATAAATTGGTAGAGCATCCAAGGAGTACAAAAACTGGTAATTTGTTTGGACTTTTGAGACAAAGGGATTTGATGGTAAGCTGAATTTAGATCGAATACTGTAAAATATTTGGCACCGACAAACCAGTTAAAACTTTGGTGTAAATTAGGTAGCGGCACCGCTTCGACGACGATTTTTTGATTGAGTCTCCGATAATCAATCACCATCCTTGTTTTCTTTTCGGGATGTTGAACCAGAAAAACAGGGGATGCATATGCAGAACGGCTAGGTTCTACTACTCCTGAATCTAACAATTCGTTAATGTGTTCACGGAGGTATTCCATTTTTGGGGGTGCCAATTGGTATGGAGAACACTTGACTGGAGTGTTATCTTTCAGTTGAATATCGTATTCAACTAGATGTGTTAGTCCTAACCTTTTAGTGAGAACCTGATGAAAATCATTAATTATTTTTAAAACGGTGTTTTTATCATCCTTTTAAAGATGACCTAAAGGATCAGGAGGAGTAGCTTCAGATGGTGAAGACACTATGTGTTTATAAGTTGAGTTACTGAAATTACACAAAGGAAAAACAATAGACCTGGCAAATTTAAAATAGAAATTTTTTGCAGAAAGATCGAGTACCAGTCCTGTTTTAGAGATGAAATCTGATCCGAGGATCAGAGGACAAGACAACTTATGCGCCACCAGAAAATCAACATTCCAACTACAATGTTCCATTTTAAGATGTAGGAGACAAGAGTAGGAAATGGGCAACCTTTTTCCAGAAGCCGTGACACAATCAACCTTCACCCTGGTTATGGATTTAAAAGCTTTGGTGTTTTTTAGTTTCTTGAAAAGTGCTTTAGATATGACACATCTTACTGAACCGGAGTCCAGCAGAGCATTAACTTTAATTTGCCCAAAAGCCACTTCTACCAAAGGCAATAACTGATCGTTCAGACCCCTAGATTTAAGAGAAATATATTTTTTTGAAGTTTGCAGTTGGAAAGATTGGAGGTGGAATAGGGCTGCCTGCGCCTATTCCGTAAAGAGAAGAATTTACAACCCCAGATATAATGACCGGGCATGCCACAATGATAACAAATTGGTGTTAAAGAATTTTGAAATTTATTGCCGAAATTTGTTCTAATTTGATTGGAAGTTAAGGTAAAATTTTGAAAAATTGGTTTATTAGTGAAAAGTGGGTTAAAGTTGTATTTAAATCCGATGTGGTTGGTTTTAAAATGGGAGACTGGCCTGGAGCTACCAACTAGACTCCAAACCTGCCTCCGTTTTTTGGAGGGTATTGCCTTGTTGGAGGCCGGTTTCGGCACTCTGGACTTCTATGTCCCGGCTGCCCGCAACTGTAACAGACTACTGGTCTTGTAGGTCTAAAATCAGGACTTCTAACCTCGGGTCTCGTTAATGGAGCCCTTTGCCTGTCAGTGTACATGATGTTATTAACATGAGCGCAGAGTCGATCTAGATCTGCGAAATTTTTGGGCTTAGTCGCAAAAACTAAACAGTTGCGGACTTCCGGAGACAGTCCCTCCAGAATGACGTCCGTGACCTCCAATTCGGACTTATCTAAATTAAGTGTTTCGGCAGCCTCTTTAATTTCGTTCACAAAAATGTGCACCGCCTCGTTAGTCTTCTGGGGCCTATAAAATAACTCCTGCAATAAAGAAGCTAACCTTTTTGATGGTATAAAGAGACTTAAGGCCTCTTTATGAAAGGTATGAAATGTCTGATGTCTAATCAGACAAGAATTTAACGGTCCCTGAGCATAAGGCATCAGGACATTATTGATATTAGCAGCTACATCAGGGTAAGTTTTCACTATTTTTAAAGCTATTTTTAAAAAATTTAACAATTTATTGAGGTCGAAACCATCTGTCTGAGGTATGGTTTTGATAATTTGTTCGGCAGGATGGCTTAACTTGCCATATAAAGAAACATAGGAACAGCTTTTCGAACTGCCAGGAGTCGGTTGCTGAGGATCGGCCTACGGCGTGTCCGAAGTCAAATTTAGGCCATTAGAGCGAGATGGTTCTGCAGAGTTTGCTTTAGTGGTTCCCCCAGAGGGCGTTAGCGGTATGCTCACATTTAATTTTAATGGAGCTATCGTTTGCTCGAAAGCTTTAAATTTGTTCTTGAGGGTTCCGAAATTGTCTTGTAGTTCGGCAAGATCCCGTGGTACGTTGTTATCAGCAACTTTTAGTTGTTCGGTTTGCACCCGAGTTAGGAACTCTAGTCGTCTTCCGAAAACATTCATCCGCGCGCGAACACGAATCATTTTGATGCCTCGTTCGGAATCTAGGTTCTCCAGGTCGTCTTGTAAGACGAACAAGGAGTTTCGCGCTAACAATATCTGCTGCAAAAGGATCTCTTCAGTGAAATTTCCCAATTCGGGCTCAACGCTATTTTGTAGAAGGGACCTAAGAGAGGTTCGCATTTTTGCTACTGTGTCCTTCTCTCCACCTCTAGCCACGACTTCGAAAGCGAGCTCAGTGTTCTATAGTGAGTCCACTAATCTCAGCAAATCTACTGCCATTTTACCTATTGCTGATGAGAGTTAAGAAAATGGTAAAAAAAAAATAAAAAATTTCTCTTAAGATGACAAAAAATTGAAGTGAAAGGACCAGAAAGATGACTCGAGAATTATGTATGTTGTGTATATGTATGTGTGTAAGTATGAATCAATACATACAAGCGAAAGAAAACTCGAGAAAATTTTAAAGGAAATTTTGAATAGTTTTTTTTTTGTTTTTATCTATTTTTGGGTTTTCTTATTTATTTTTTTTTTTTTTTTGAATTCCCGAATGAGCCCTGCCTGTCTGAATCAAATTCAGTGAATGACTAAAGTGTGTAATATTTTTTATATAAAAAAAAAATTATTTAAGCAGAGATAAAAATTTAAAAAAATTATCAAAATTGGTCTAGACGTTTTTGTGTAATGTGTTTAAATATGAAAAAAAAAAGAGAGACTAATAAGTTTATACAGTATTCGAGAAAGCTGCAAGAACATGAAAATTGAGCCTTGTTTAGCACAAAGAAAATTTTAAGAATTTAAATTTATATGGTTCCAAACAAAATTTTGAAAATTAACCACGCTCTGCTAGCAGAAACATTTTACCAGGCGACTTAAATTTAAGAAAAGGCGGAACCAACTGGTAACTATGTTTAAAAAATAAAAATAAAAAGACAAAGACAAATTATGTAATCAACAAGGCTCAAATTTATTAAATTAAAAAAAGAAATTTTGATGGATCAGATTTTACCATTTACAAACCTGAAAAATATCATCTTAAGCTAAATTAATATAAGCAAAGCTTATTAATTAAAAGATTACAATTGTATCTTTGAGAAAAGTTATACGCCCTTAAGGTAAAAGTTAAAATAAAAAAAAATATATTGATGATTAGACTCTGATATTTATCCCCCCTTTTGTTTATATAAACTGTTACAAAATTTAACAATAAAAAAAAGAAAAGATTCTATAATTAAGATTAATATTTTAAGTTCAAAAGTTATATTAATTTTAACAAGTTCATTATTAAATTACTTATCAAGTATCATGATTTTGTTGATAAATTTCTTATGTACTAAGTTATACATATAAATATTTAAATAAAAAAAATTTAGTTTATAACATAAGAAAATTTTAAAAAAGAAAATAGTGAAAATTTAGAATACTGAATATTTTTTGGATTGACGTTAATCTATTAATTTATAAATAACCTCTTTGAGGCTGTCAGGACCGAAAAGTTTGCATGCAGCACCACCCAATTATATTTTAAATTATAAATAGTTACACATAATTACATTTAGACAACAAGGAACATATTTTGCTAGACAGAGTTCAGTGGATGAACAAATATATATATATATATATATATATATATATATATATATATATATATATATATATATAAATAAACAGTTTCCTAAAGTCAGCGTTCAGAAGAAAATCACTTTTGTGCACTTGTAATTTTTTAGAGTTCTTGGATCGAACATGTCTTAGTGAACAGGTTGAAACATTGATATAGCTACTGTTTTGCTGTAGTATGCAAAATTAAACAGTTTTTCTCTCTTTCTCAGACCAGCTTTTTGCTGGAATCCTCTTGAAAGCGATCAAGAAGCATGTGCCGTTAGTTATGAAAAATTAACAAACTTTGACTTTACCACACACACAAAAAACACATCACTGAACTTTCTTTAATTTAAAGAACTTATTACTTCTGAAGCATTTGTGATTTTAATTTAGAACTGACACTTTGTTAGATTTGAGTCTACATTATGATGACTAAGGACGGAGTGAATACGTTTTTTTCAAGCCAAGCTGGCTGTATCTTATCGCTAGCGGCTGGACCTTGTTCGTAGAGCGAGACAGAGAAGAATCAGCTGATCGTTTTAGCTATGGGTCGCAATGCTGCGCCACTAATCAAGGGAACGGAGTCCGCTAGTCAAGAATTTACGGTTGATGATATTTATGCAGATTTATTTTATGTAGTAAGGCGAGTTGAAGTTTTTGAATGCTACAATTTCAAGGATAGTTAATTTTTTAAATTTCTAATGAAAACTTTCATGCGTAATAGATATGATGAATTTAATCCATCAATATCTATTGTAACGCAAGATTATTTCGAAAGCGGATGATTGTACTTTAATATAATTATAATATTATTCTATTCCAAAATCTCTATGTACCTCTCATATTGAAAACTAGGTTAATAAATTGTTTTTGTAATAACTTAATATAACTTGAATTTCCAGCAATGAATATTATTGCCCTAATGTAGAAATCTTCAATGTAAAATCATAGTAAGAGGATTTGTTTAAAGTCTAAAAACCACACCTCTCTAAAGTTGTAATTTAATAAAGTATCCTTACAAAGGATTCTGAGCGGATTTATGAGGATGTTTATACTATAAATAGTTACTACGTTGTGATTTCATTTATTTACTGTCAAAGTAGAAATACACGCTTTAACTTAGACTGATTCTGCATTCCATTTGTAAATTTGTTTCTTGTTTCAGTTTCATTTAATAACAAAGGAATGGAAAGGCAAATAGAAGCAACTTACATCTATGCTTTGAGACAAGGAGAACCAACAAACGATGTAACAACATATCTCTTTATTCTTTGAATAACCCAAATACATTGTTATGTCCTAGATAGTTCTATACATTTATCTTGCTGAATGTCAACATATTGGATTCATTATAATATTAGTTTTGTGCTAATTTTACTGTAGTAACACGGCTTTACGGTATTTGTTTGCAGTTATGAAGAACTTGTTACTGATTAAAATCACATTGAATTGAAAGTATGTATTCTTTTTGCGGGAAAACGGACCCAAGATCTTTATTGTAATAAATAATATTATTATATTCTCAATTTTATCTTTAAAAACATTTGACACTTTTACAATTGTTGTAATCCCGTCTCTAAGTCGTAGGAGCAGAATCGACTTATGTCTATTTTTACCAACCCCAAATCAATAGGTGGGATCTCAATAGTAAAAAATTTTATTCGACTGACATATTATGACATACAAATCTCGTCACATCAGCTAGTATCCCCTGATAAAACCATTAGAGTGCTTCAATCATTTACATAATGCCTCAATTTTTGTAACTCGATTATTAAATAATATATCATCAGAAACTTTCTTACTGTTGAGGAAATAGACAACTATATAAAATATGTCTTAGACACATAAATAGTAACGAATTTTACAAATTATTATTATGTCTGAATTGGCAGTCTAGGGATTTATTTAAATTGAGTGTCAAGTGGAATTTGTAATATTCATTAATTAAAAACTAAAATACATAAATTTTACACAATGTGTAGTGTTTCTATTCGTATACAAAATTAAAAATAATAATAAAATATTCTAATAAATTTTAATCTTCTTATATTTTCAAAAATTCCAACAGCAAATATTTTACATATTTGAATGAGGGATGTTCATCTTGTAAGTACCAGTGAGGAAACAATTATAAGATCTTTGATATTTCCCCTTCTCCATAATATGGTAACATAAACGTACACAAGAATACTTAAATATAATTAAAATTGAGTTTCCAGAATGGCACACAAATGAAATAAAAATCAACTTTGCGGCAGCCGCTATTAAACCAATGAATTAGTATTTCAAATTTTTAGCGTGCAAGGTTGTTTATTCTATTTTTGTCTAGGTCTCTGGCAGTGGGTTCAGGAAGACGGCCACACTGAAGCATACAAAACGAACGTGGAAAAATGACAAACCAAAAGAATGTGTGTAGGACTTGCCGTTCTGCCGTCTGTGGATCCACATTCAAAGTTACGCCTCTTAAGACCTAAAGTTGACGCTATTGTTTTACTATTTTGTAGATAAATGGTTTCAGAATCCACATTTAAGTGGACATTGAAATGTGGAAATAACAAACCAGAAAGCACACACAAAACAGACAATAAAAAAATACTATTCTGTACTAGGTTATAATCACCAAATAAAGTATTTTCTGAGAAGATTTGATACTCCAATGGAAGACTTAACGTAAGCTAAGATATCTGATAAGCAAATTATAAGGATAGAGTTAAACCTAGAAGGTTTAAAAAAAAAGTAATATACACACAAAATGATCAAACAAAGCACACACCAAATATGAAGTTACGAGAGATATAGGGTCCTTTTCGGAGAGTCATTTCCTTCATCCTTATCATGAGTTTAAAAGAAAACAGATCTAAGATAAATGTAAATATGTATATTTGCGATAGTATTTCATAGCAATTTAAGTAGTAAAAAATGACGAATTGAATCAAATTAAAATAATTTAAATAGTAATATATATTTGCGATGAAATATTTGAAAAACAAACAAATATAACTCAACAAAGCGATAAAATATTGAACCTTACAGCTGCTTATTGAACTAGGCCTTAATTTAAGGCCAAATGCGGTTATCCGCACGGGTCCATGGCGTCTTTGGTTTACCAAACATTCTCGAGTAAACTCTGTGCAAGGCTACATAACAAGCTCACCTCTTGACGTGAATGATTCAGGTTGTCGCTAAGATGTACCGTTTCGCAAAATTTAGATATATATTTTTATTTATCTACCATCTTTACTTGAGTAGGGAGGGTGTTTATCCCTAGCTCGTGTATTTAGAGACAGGCTAAACAAGCTACCCGCACTAAACCTCTTCTTGAAATTCAAAAATGTTTGTACCTGTTAGTTTTAAAACGCGTGAATTTTATGTCAACAAGATTGTATTCTGTCCATTATATGCAACAAACTTAAAACAGATGTTGTATTTATATATATATATATAAATAAACAGTTATATATATATATATATATAATTTTTTTGAGAAATAGGGCGTTAAAAAAAAGTCGAATAATAAAACTGTCTACAAAACGAAAATTCCAAACAATAACTAAACAATTAGACAATTTGTAAATTACGTAAATGAGAGATTTAAGTCGTCTAGTATATATTACCTTTTGTACACAAAACCACTGTTATTAGCTTTATATTCATTTTGGCTTATATATATATATATATATATTATTTATATATATATATATATATATATATATATATATATATATATATATATATATATTTTTTGCTTTTATATCTTATTCTATTAAACGAGCAAGGAATTGTATGTATGTATGTATGTATGTACCTATTTCCAGTCATTTTATCTCAAAAACGACTCTAACGATTTTCTCCATCTTTTGTATATAAAGGATTTTCAACATCAGGAATCCAATGGACTTGGTTAAAATTTCGAGAAAAATCATTTTCTATGAGTTTTCACGATTCGAAAAATACACAGTAAAAATATAAAGGAGAAATATTAGCTACGCCTACTTCTATTAAACGAGCAAGGAGTTGTTTTATGTATGTATATAGTTTTAAAATATATTTTTATAACTTTCATAATGGGAGATAATTATTGTACTTAGGCCTATAACAAAACCAAATAACTAAGAACATACCCAAATTTTTATATATGAGACAATAAACCGATCGGAGATCGGCTTTCCTGGTACTATTTATTATTACACACGATTTTTGTAATAACTTAACAATGACCTGGTCGATCAGAAGCCAAATTATTGAATGCTCTACCAAATGAGCTATCCTTAGTTGCTTCCCAGCATAGGGTGTACATCCTACTTCTCACTTGACTTTGCTTTTGCTGCAATTTACGAGTTATCAAATTAATTACCTCGTTACAAAGACATTGAATTTATTATTTACTCAACTTGCAACCCTTATGTGAGTATTTATTGATTTAATTTTTCATTTTAACGTTTATACGATTTTTTTATACCATCTAGTATTACTAATGAAATAATATTTCAAGTGAAAATTATATGACCTAGACTGGGAATTGAATCCATGACCTTTGGCTTTACGCGTCAATGCTCTACCAACTGAGCTATCTTTAGTTGCTTCCCAGCATAATTTTTGCATTTTATTTTATGAGATAATCCATCAGTTCACTAAGAGAAAATCCTTTTTATATTGCATAAAAGTCATCACGACTTGCTGGAATAAATAACTCAAAACATTGTAGAACTGGGATTCAGTATTTAGGTAATATTCCCATAGCATTGAAATAATTTTCCATGTATTCAAGTAGCATGTCGGTATAAATAAAGAGGTGCATAATTATGGTACCCGATTCAGAAAATTGTTTTCCATTAAATCAACGTTGGTTCATAAAATATAGGCAGCTGGTAACCTAAAGCTGGTTATATGCTAAACATTCAACATATATATATATATATATATATATATATATATATATATATATATATATATATATATATATATATATTAATTGTTTTTCCAAATGTTAAGCTTTGATTATGAGAATTGAAGTATTTTTTGTAAAAACGAAATTATTAATTATTATACCAAATGTTAACTCTAAGAGGTATCAAAGACATATTTAAATAAAACATAAAACACTACTTGCCTTTTATTATCTCCATATAATAAATGACTTTATTATTTTTATAATAAAATGAGTTAAATTAAACAAAAACAGTCTACATTTATTTAAACGCATAAACGAATAGCAAATTGTTTTGTAAATAAAAAATGTTTTAAAATCATTATATTAAATTTTGTGGTGCATTTATCGGCATAATGTATGCATATTATCTGATAAAATAGTTGCATATTATCTGATATAATAGTTGCATATTTATATATTAAGGTTAGAAATATTTTGGGATAGTTGAAATAACTTTTAATAATTTATTGTTTGACTTTGTTGGTACTTTAGAATCTTTAGTCATTATGAGATAGGTAAATTAATAGATAGATAATTGGCTTTAGTTTTAGGTCGACAGTAGGATTACCAACTCTTTTATTCCACATAAACCGATGTACTATATAAAATAATAAAAGGTATCACAATAAAATACAAATGAAAAAAGTATTATGAAAATAAAATAGCCATAGATCAAACTATTAAAAACAAATGTGGATGAAAAATGGAAGCTAACCCTGTTTATATCTCAATGTAACATAGGACAGAGTTATATTTTAATACTATAAAACTCAGACAGCTTTATGGACTTAAATTGGTGATATTGAACGTTTTAGGTTTTAAAACACACAAAACAAAAGTAAGACAATAATTCCTCGTGATAAAGGTTTTCAGTAAAGGTAAAATAAGGCTGTTAATACTACGTGACAGACATTCCAAACCGTTATTTAAAGTCAAGCTCATAGAATGCATAATTATAATTGGCGGTCAAATAGTTGTAATTTGTAAACGAATTTCAGCAATACTTAAACACTCGAATAATAGAAGACACAATTTTTATTCTGTTTTTGTAATTAAGTGTATAAATAAAAGGAATATTTCAGTTTTTAATAGTTACTTTCTTGATATTGCATAGTCAATATCGATTAAAATACGAGTACTCCACAACCTTTACACTCGTATGTAACTTGGAATCGCTTTTTGAGTTAACTATACATTTTGTAATTTATAAAAGAATCCAATTCTATTTCCGAAAATAATTACTATTATTGAAGAAATGTACTGAAACAAGTACTTAGTTGTTTAAATATTGTTAATAATCCTAGTGCTTGATAAAATAAGTTTATCAAGTTTCACTTTTCATAAAAACATGAATCATTTGTTTGAAAACAAAATTAGATTCCATAGCAACGTTTTTACCCTTGCAAGTAGATATTTTCCTTGCCATCGGTTGTAAGTGATGAATTATCTAGAACAATTTATAATAATATTACTAGTTCAGGTGGAATTAATCTAAAATTTATCCAAATTTCAATTAACTTCAGCACTAGCATATAACCTGCACAAGTGACGGATGTATTGTAACGGCTGTGTTCTGTCGTTTACGGACATAATTTATTACGTCCGTAATTTTTCAGTTGCGTCGTGCAGTGGCAATGATTATATTATAACTTGTGTGTAACTCAAAGAGTATAGGTTTGTCACATCTATCTATCGTATAGTAATATTTTAATATATAACATCGTAAATAGATTTACGTTTGAAACATTTAATTTTAAACAACTTTTATTTAAACATTATTAAGTCTATAGGTAACTTTATAATTAAAAAATACATTGTAAATATTAAATTACTAAATTTATTAACACTTGCCCATCAAAACCTTACAATATTTAATTGTATTGCTCTAAATATAATCAATTTAAAATACTTTATATTACCTCTTTTTTGAAAAAAAAAAATTGTTTATTGATATTAAAAGTATTTTGTGGAACATACGATTATAATTGTATCCTCATAGCGCAATTTTGGTAAAGAAAATATATTTAATTTAAATTGTTTAGAAATATCAGGACTTCATAAATTTTACTAGAAATATATATTCAAATTAAATATAGTGTTACCGAAAATGGTTGTTAGTAAAATAAATTGTTGACATGAACAATAATCAATGAATCAATTTGATTTCAATATCGATATGTTTATAAGCATATCGTTAGGCTAATTGGAACATTAAATGGTGCAACCTAATAATAGCTATTGATTAAATGTGAGAATTACTTTATATCAATAATACAGATTTCGCTGTTGTATTGCGAGTGAGAGAGAGAGAGAGAGAGAGAGAGAGAGAGAGAGAGAGAGAGAGAGAGAGAGAGAGAGAGAGAGAGAGAGAGAGAGAGAGAGAGAGAGAGAGAGAGAGAGAGAGAGAGAGAGAGAGAGAGAGAGAGAGAGAGAGAGAGAGAGAGAGAGAGAGAGAGAGAGAGAGAGAGAGAGAGAGAGAGAGAGAGAGAGAGAGAGAGAGAGAGAGAGAGAGAGAGAGAGAGAGAGAGAGAGAGAGAGAGAGAGAGAGAGAGAGAACCTTTACGGTTATAAGTAACTAACCCGAATATACTTTCTCTTTAAGGCGTTACTGCCTCATACATAATCTTTAGCTAGTATGAAGTTGGTCTAATATACAAACGGAAAGGTTGTACCATTTTTCTTCAAAGATTAAATTCATCAGTAAATTGTTAACAAATACTTCTTTACAGTTTTTTGTGTAAGTTATTAACACTGATACAATTATATGTTAGAAATAAGTAAGAAATCGTCGTGAGTAGTGAGTATATATCCAATTGATTTACGTTTTTTTATATTTTGTTACTAAAAACTAATTATTTTATGAATCGTTTTTTATTTTCAAATATTAAATACATTTTTTAAAATCTTTTATAATTATTCTTTTCTTAGAACTTTACTTCAAAGATGTTAATATTTTTGAAAAAATAAAATAAAAAATAAATAAAATAAACAAAATTTTAATATGTTCAAGCAGTCAAGAAACACATAAGTTTGTTATTCCAGAAAGATTTCTTATACGATAATGAAGATAAATAACTTTTAATTAGTAATGAAAGAGTTTTGGATATGCTTAGTGAGAGGAAGGTGTTAAATGATATTTCATTGCCTGGCACGGACGATACATTATTTAATGAACCTTCATGAAGTTCATGTTCAAATGAAGTTCCGGTTTAAGTATTGGAAGTAAGGTAGTGATAGTTTCATTACAGTCTAGAAAGGTCCCATATTACAACAGAGTATCTACTTTTCTTATTGAAATGTGTGAGATTCCATTGTAGAGTCTTTGGTATTTACAATAAAAAAGAGTTTTTTTTAAGTAATGGAGAATGTCTGAGTGTTTTTAACAAACAATTAAATATTAAAGCACTTCATAAAGCAAAAGAAAAGACCAATCGTAGTAATTTTAGACCTATTTATTTTCTTTACGTTTTTTTTTTAAATCGCAAATAATTAAGATTAGGTTAGTTATTTTTCTAAAAGTTTTAGTTATTTCGATGATCAGCAATTCAGTTTTAGTAATTTGTAAATACCGAGACGGTTCTGTTAGAATTCATGTCACGGGTGTGCACTGGAGTGAATGGGGTTATAATACCTCGACATTGTTTGTTCATATCATAAAAGCGTTCAACACAGTGAATATAAACAATATTCCCGATCGTATGTATAATACCCGGATACGCGGTGTAATGTATAGGTTGGTCAAATTCCATTTGGTTGAATAAGTATTAAAAATCTAGAGTGAGTGATTATTTTAGTGATATGAGTTTACTTAGACAGATTCCATCAGGGTCCATGCTTTAAGTTCTCTTCGTTTTAATTTAAATTAATAAAATGAGTGACGGAAGGTTTTAGAAAAAACTCTAGCTTAAAAAAAGTTTAAAGAGTGTAGCAAATTGAAGATGACAAACTCAGTGACATAAAACATTTATTTACGTCGGTAGTTAAGGTAAAATTTATTATCTTTAATCGCAAATAAATTATTATGTTTAGTCTCAGAAATAGTGCGAAATCCAATTCGTCGTTAAATTTTCACACCACATCTTGCTAAATCGATATTAATACTGACTGTAACTTTAGTGTAATTGTGCTAATCACAGAGATAACGCTTATACGATCTTACTAGCAAGTATTTAAAATGGAAATATTATTGTATGATAATTATTGCTTACAATGCTTTAAATAATTTTAAGTTTGATTACGGACTTTTATTTTTGACTTGTTTCTCTAAATAGAATCTTAGTATAATATAACATCAACAAAATTTGAGATGGATTAGGTGCTTCGTTTTAAATGTTCAACTTTCCTATTGTCCTATTGAAATAATATTTTGTACATAAATACGTGGATTTAAAATGTCGTATATATTCAAGAATTTAAACATTGAACAGTTATATAAACAGTACAGTTGTTATTATTAATAATATTACTGTTACAATTACCTGGTTACAGATAATATTAAAGTTGCAGTTAAGAAACCTATAATTTACAGGTTGATTCCAATATGGTTCCGAAACTCTCTGAGCTGATTCGACGAGCAAAAATAATAAAAAATTCATATTATCGTAGGTCCGAGAATGCTCTCTTATCCGCCATTGTTTTACAAAATACTTACATTTTTTAGAGTAAAATATATATTGAGCTCAAACTATGTGTACCTATTTATTGCGTGACCGTTTATCACTATAGTAAAGCAAAGAATGTTATTTTCAATATTTATAAAATGACAGCCGTTTAAACGTTATATTGTAAAATATCTTAAAATTGAATCGTATAATAAAGTGGATAAGTTGGTAGGCCTATAGTCTAAAATGCGCACCTAAACGATTTTGTATTTATTAAATTTAGAAAAAAATGTAGATAATCTACTTTTGCTAGTTTACATTACATTACCAGAATTATAAGATGGATATAGACAACAAAATACAACAGGTATAACATCCAGTTATAAATGTAATGTTCACTGGTTGAAACACATAAACCACAACATAAAAAAACTAAAATTAATTTACAACAAAATACAACATAACCATATTCTCTTTCGTTCACTAACACCATTGCAAAAACACTTATATGTCAACTCGAATGACTACCAATCAGATCGCCACTCTTATGTCTTGTTTTGTGCCATGTGCTTTGTCTGCACTGCATGATTCATCGAACTAGGGTGGGTGACTCTGTGTGAGTTTGATTGAAGGGGTGGGGATGTAAGAAGTTTGTCGGTTTATCAGCCATTGTTATGTGTGATGGCCGGGCGAAGGCGCGTCAAAAGTTGCAGACGGAAGCGAAGCTTTGTGTTTGTATTAATACTGTGTTGTGGTAGGCGCTTCTACTAAAATAAATTAATAATACTTATCGCCTTCTGCTTTCTTGCCATTGTTAAAAATATTTTTACTACTTCATACAATTTTTGAACCACAACTTTAAGATATGTCTTATAACTACAGTTAGGCCTACTTTATTTAAAAGATTTTGGCGACCCTATAGTTTTTGCCCCAAAATTTGTTCTCTAGGCCCAGGTCTAGTTGTTCTAATGACACATACTCCCCTGCGACGGTTACAACAAACATAAGACTATAATCATTACTTCCGAAACATTTTTTTTTTTTTTTTTTTTTTTTTTTTTTTTCATCGGCCAAAAATAAATGACCTATATAATACCAGGAAATTATACAGAACTAAAATCATTAAATTTCCACTCACTACCAAATTCACAAAAACCAGAATTTCAACAAATCAGATATACTGCATGAGATTTGGAATATATATCAATAACAACACATGTTATTAAAAACACTGTCTCTCATGAAACTTTATAGCACATCCAAATTAAAGAAAATTTATCAGACATAAAAGGAACAACAACAAGAGAATCCCGTTTTACTATATGGGAATATGGTCAACCATATTAAGTCTAATTATCATAATACAATATTACATGACACTTAATGATAATGTAAAATTACACATACTTAAGCCATACACAACACCTACCGATGATCAAATGGCACAGAGATAGAAAGAGATAGAAAAACAAACATTTTGTGGTACAAATGTTACACCTCTGGCGTAGAATGTTAGGGATATGTAATTGAAATTAATATATCCCCAAACAAAATAAATGAATGTAAAACTAAAAATTATCAACCTGTTTTCTCAACCTCTAAGAGTTTGAAACAAGGGTCAAATTACCATTTTTAGTATAAAGAACAAACATATCCACGTGATTTATTTTTATTATGGCCATAGGAAAAATAATTGCATAGCCATAGTCAATTTAAAATATTTCCCCAACAATACAACAAATAACACTGTTGAGTAGTAACTGAATACACACCAGACAAAATGCAAAATGTTAAATGCAAAATGCAAAATAACATGTCACAACATAATGCCAATAATCAAATTACAAAAAAAAAGAAGATATGTGAGCGAAAAAAGTAAATTAATTTTAATATACATAATACAGACACATTTTAAATATATGTGTATTAGTGTATTCAGTCCTATATATAAATTTAGATACAATGGATAGAAACAGACAACATCCATCATGATGAGGCAAATACTACCAGTTAAGCAATAGGATGTGCTACGTGTATATTAAAATTATATCAAAACCGTTTTTATTTTATCCGCCCAGAGAATTATAAAGAAATCGGAAATGATATTATCATCCAAAAGAACCTAATACGTTCAATAAATGAAAAGCCACAACCCGGTAAATTTTTAGTGCTATTCGACATACAATAAATATGAGTGAATGTAATAAAATCGTGGACAAAACATTAATTTAAATTACGTAAATAAAGGTAAAAGTTGCCAAAAGAAGAAGGGAAAAAAAAAAAAAAAAAAAAACAGTGCGTGTAAATATCAAAGGTGAAACCTCAATCCAAACTTACACCCCAACAAAATTAATTGCGTCGTAAATAATTTAAAAAGTAAAAAATCAAAGAGATTAGTTGTGAAAATACGTGACATAAAAGCTAAAAATAAGGTTGTTACTTAATTGTAACTTAAGTAACTTAATTGCTTAAGGGTGAACATAGTTAAAAAATAATTAAATTTTGTTGTGTCGTAAACATTGTGATTTGTAGAAGATAAAGTAAAATTTAAAGTTATATAAATGTTTTGTTTTAAATTTACAATAAGGGCATGTAGTCTAAAAGGAAAATTAGCAAAAGCAATTAAAGCAATACAAACCAGTAATTCAAAGACTTTCAATCCTAAAGTTAAAAATATAACTTGTGATGTGTTTCTTGTATGTCGTAATAATAAAATGAGATTTTTAAATGATATATTTTTATTCTTAAGTAACTATAATAATTATTAAGTAAAGATGGCATATTTACTTATTTTATAATACAAAGCGAAGATTAGGGAATTGTAAACAAATTTATTGTTAGTAAATTTATTGTACAAATTTATAAAAATCCTAAAGTGGTTGTTTATTAGAAAAATAATCATTAATAGAGAAACTCTGTTATTAGTTAAGTAATAAAGTAAATTAGAATATTATACATGTGTAAGTGATTTAAATTTATTAGCTAAAGTTAAATAGAAAAATTTGTAGAATCTATCTATTTTAAAATTTAGTCTTATTTTGGAATATTATAGAAAGAAAAGTTGAAACAAACAGTATCTGTTTTTATTGTCCATAATGACTGCATAACTTCTGAATCAGAGTGAGTTGGTTCTACATGGTAGAGTTTGGTGAAGCCTAACTATATTGAGAAGTAAATAACAGAATTAAATTATTATATTAGGTTGGAAAAGTAGTGAATTGTGACACAAGCCTTGCAATGTTGATAGAAACAGTGAAACGGCATTGAACATTAAACTGCCAAGTTTGAACTGGATGCATTTGCATAATGCTAAAGTAACTTAACCCACTTATTTTCGCATTGAAAAGGTTGATTATTCTCTGTTCAGACTAAGTACTTCTTCAATTAGCAACTTAAACTCTGTAACACTAGTAAAGAAAATAAATTGAAAATTGCATTGAGTTTGCTTCAATAATTTAATATATGGTTTAATTATTAATTCCTTAAATACATTAAACGTAAAGCGTTCTCTTTTGTCTGTTTCACTCAGAGATGATTAACGAAATTCAATAGTTAAAAGAATTAAATAACCGAATAAAGTTATAAACAAACTGGTAGCCAAAATCCTGAATTTCGTTTAACATAGGTTGTCTTCAAGTAAATTACCAGTTATTTACTGTAATTCTAATTTTTCATTTGATATATTTAAAAAAACTTAGCCTATACTATTACCAAAATATATCCTATTTAAAAGCAATTAATTTAGTTTTTAAACCATGTCATCGTTATTTTAATAATATAACATGTTAATTACTATTTATCTGAATTAAATTCAGCATACAAAGTATTTTATTCTTTAAAAAAGAGTATTCAACTGCCTTTGCCTAAATTAAAACTCATTGCAAATAAGACTTTGATTAACAACAATTCTTCAATATGCATCTGACATAACTGAAATTACTTTTCTCTAAACTCCAATAGAGAATAAATAGAATTTCAAATTTATATGGGAATTGAAGGCTATTTAAAACAATCGAATGACGAAATAAGAAATGAATTCATGACAGTTTATTTACATCTCGTGCACAAATCACAAAGGGATATTTTTTATGTTTGCTTTAAGGTTTTACATCACAATAAATATTACTAAATTTAATTATACATATGATTGGAAGTGATTCAGAAACAAGTGGTCATGAACGTCCCTAATTAATTCAATACTTAATTAAATTTGTTAGTTATTACAAAATGGAAGGATAATTTATTGATGTAATAATACAAGAAAATCATAATAAAAATTTGTTAAGAATTTTAACACCTAGCTGTATATAAATACTATTCACATACTCCACGCCAAACAAATATTGTTTCTTTTTTTCAAATTATTTGACCTCATGCACTGTATATTCCAAATTTAGGTGTCCGATAGATTACATTTTAATGCTCAAATATAATTGGTTATCGATATGTACATGTAAGTAGAGTCTATTATATATTTTAGTTCAAAACCTTGAACTGATAATAAATCAGTCTATCACATAAATGTCTGTCTAATAGAGCGTAAATTATTTACACTTTATATTACTGCAAACATAAAATAATAGTTGACATGTTGTATTATCCCTTTAGATATAACTTATTTATTTCTTTAGAATTGAAGGACATATCTTATATAAGCATAGGAAAAGGTTCATTCTAGAGGAAGCATGAAATTTTTAAAAATTAAAAATAAATATTTGTTTTTTTTTATATTTTAATCATAATGTCTACGAACAGACACATGACTGAAAACGTAATGAATTATAATTTAATATTGAATAATAGCTTATCACTAATATAACGCCTGAAGTGATTGTTACAGATAGATAGTATATAGCTAAATTGTGAAGTTTTAATAGCTGTTAAATTAATTTTAATAATAATAATAATAATAATATATATATATCATTGAAATTTGAATACCATATACAATTACAACTAAGTTATTTCACTAATATAAAATGCAAACACTGTGTTTACCTTTAAAAAACCTTCAGATCGACTCTCTCGACAATGTTGTCTATGTACATTCAATGTATACCTGCCTTTATTACTGAGACAATATTTTCAAGCCGACATTATTCTTTATCCAAACATTGACAACTTTTGTTGCAGTGAAATAAAAAGCAAACTATTGTTTATAACTTCTACATATGTTATAAACAGCCTATAATATAAATAAATCAAATGTAATTGAACTCTTTTGCACGTATACCATTATTATAAAATACAATTTATAAATTCATGAATGCAATTTACATCAAATGATAGTAATTAAATATTTATTTATTAGTAAATTACAACATCTTTACAAACACCAATCTGTATTTAGATTTCCATGAACGATTTCGTTATGCAGGATATAACAGTTAATTAGTTTCTAAATTGTTTTGCTGATGTTCCTTTCTACTGTCACAATTTAACGGGATAGTGAAAAGTGTGGAGACAAACTACTTTTTACTTTTTAATCGGCAATCCAAGAAATACAAATTTATACTCAATGATCTTAGGCGAATTCAAAACCTTCCTGAAACAAATGAATTTGAAATGTTTTAAAACTGTTATTGTCTAAAGTCCTAAACACGTAATTTGGAAAATTCCGAAGTCATGGGAAACAGAATTCATTGATACTTGGGTATTTTCGTTAACAAATTACAAAATATCCAGGGATGTTTCGTCGTTTGTTACAAATTTCGGGATTTCTGATTTGAAGATTCTTTGACAATAACTGTATCTTCAAAAGTTGGACTTGTTTTTTCTACTCCTGATCTATATATAGGGTTTTCACTTGAAAATAAATCTGTTCTTCACCTCATCATAAGCTCTAATTTGATCATAATAACCTCGTACAATTAATATGTATGCACTCGTTCACTTAATTTCATTTTATCAGTAACACAACAATATAATTCTTATCTTGGTTAACACTACCATGATACTGAAGTACTGGTAATAATTTAAATTTCAAAATTTACTGCTAAGATATTTAATCCTATTTTGAAAAACGGGTCAAGGTTCATTTACCAAGGAATTGTTTGACTTTTGGAATTTCTAACAGCGTATATGTTACTTTCATAATTTAAACTTATGTAAATACTTATAAGGGAAAGCTTACAGAAGGAATTAATTAATATTTCAATAATCAGTTTATTGTTACTAACCCATTAACAATGAGTGGTTACTAAACAGGCATTTATAAACAGAGTTTTTGATGCCTATTCAGTAATTAATTTTTTTCGAGTCTGATGTTATGAAAATATAAATTTGCAGTAATTTTTGATAGGGAGGTATACAGACCTCTAGTTTTCACCATTCTTCTTCTTTTATTAGGAGTGTTTTTCGATTGATGGGTGTTTACATTCTTTAGCTGTCTCCAAAATTTCCTATGTTGGGGGAATGGGTAAATAGCAGTATATTCATAAAAGTACAGTTTTATTACCCAAAAGGGTATACTTATTTTGGTTATAATAGGGTCACCCAATAAATGGAATCAGAGTAACTTTACATTTTTCGCTACCTTTGAATGTTTGATTATGATATATATCATATTTTTGGTTCTACACGGGCGTCATGTCATTTTATTGCTCTTTACAATTAGTATCTACAGAATTGTACAAAATATTACTACCGTATATAGGGTGTTCCAAAAACACAAAGCGTTATTTTACTTAATTTGTTTTAATGAAAGCATTATCTTACTATTAGCGATTAAAATTCTAGAAAGCATTTCCAAAATTTGGTTATAAGTTTCTTTACTCTATCTTTATTACTTAATCATTTGTTAACTCAACTTATATATTCAATTTAAACATGAAAATCTTTATAAAACAATTTACTAAATCTATTGATAGCAAACTTTGAATCTATTACAGTAAGTTATGTTAAAAATTCCATAATTCAATAATAATTCACCAAACTTTTGCAAAACTTTTGAAACTTATCTATAAAAATACACTTTGAAAAAGTTTTATATACCAGATTTGGTGTATATTCAGAAAACATTTTACAAGTAAGTTAACTTTGTTATCACTCTATAGATACGTAAGATAAAGAGATTTAAAATGACGTGTCTCAAATTTTTATAACTTTTTTTAGAAACAAAGATATGAAGCTGTTTCTATATTTGCCACCATATATGGAGGATATTAGTATATTATAGGACATAATCAGAAATATACCCACTATCCGTTTAAAAAATTACTATAAATATTTGAATGAATTTAAAAACCAGGTATTTAAATATTAAAATGAAATATTACATTTATATTATTTTTTAATTTAGTATACAATCAAATAAATTAACCTCTTATCACCACAGAACATTTTACGTTCTATACTATATGAGAACTTCAATAATACTTTGATTTGTAGATTTTTGTTTGACAAATATTGTTAAATTTACAACATTGTACAATTGTAAACAGGTGAACTTAATTGGTAATGATATTATTTTAGTCAAAACTGTAGTATAATTTATGAATGTTCTAACGAGGCTACATTTTTCAGTGAAAATAAAGAAAATTACAAACTTTTACCAACGTATTTCTAAACTGTGAAAACATTTATCAGTTTTATTTATATTGATACAAATCATGATACGTCTTTTCATTTTTTGCTAGTATTTGTAATCATAGCAATAGGTTTTAATTTTAATAGCAAATTATTAAATGGAAAACCTTAATTATATTTTCCAAGATTTGTTTGATTCCAATTAAATATTTTTTTTACAATGGTTCAGGTTTTGTTTTGACAAATAACATCAAGCATAGCTGTACAAATATGTGCTATTCAATATCTATTAACGAAGTGAAAATTTTTACTATTCCTAATATTAACGATTGTTATCAATAAAAAATGCAATATAATCTCAGAACTGTTTGCCTTCATCAATTAGTAGAAGTTGTATGAATTACATTTCAAGGACAATCAGTGAATTCTTATGCCTAATTAGAGAAATGCGTTATTTACGAGTTGAGGGCAAAACAATTTAAAACATTTGAATTCTCGATAGTTAAATACAAAAGTACAATATCTAAATTGAATGAAGCTTGCATAAAAATGTATATTAGTTGAATTTAATAAAACAAATAATAATTATGCATCTAGTTTGAATTATGTATAAAACCTAAAGACTCAATTCTGTAGAACGTGGTTGGTAATAAAATAATGTAACTATAAAAATCACTTCATTTTAATAAAACCTATCTAACTTTAACCCGTTGAAAAATGTATGTAATAATACTTGAGAGGAATTGGAAGCTATAATTATGGACCATAAAGAAATAAATGCTTAAATCAATTATATATTTTTTAACAATGATGATTCTGATGCATTACAGCCTTCCAATAATAATTAAAATTGCCTATCATTGTTTACATTTTGTTGAGAAAGATTTTTATTAAATTATATAATGTAAGTATTACTTATATATTTAAACCAATTGATTGCATTGTTTTTAATTTTTTATAGTACCAGATAATAGTATAAAATAACTGTCAATGACAAACACACTCAAAGTAGTAATTGTTTTCCAAATATATCAATATTAAATAATAATAAAGTAAATATAGTAACTGTATGTGAAATCACAATGTTCTACTCACTATAAGAATATATTGCCAATATAAAATAAGGAAAGACAATGTTTAAAAAGAAACAATTATATGTATGAGCTAACTGCCTGTTTTTGCATCCTCACTAAAATCTTTATTTACCTATTTATATAGGTATAAATAGCAATCATTATACCTATTTTACTTCACTACATTCGATAACTTGAAATCCAGTTTTATTAGTTAAAGACGTTGCTTGAAATGGTCTTTCTCTAACTCCATATATTTCCCTAAGAAAAAGTCGAAATGTAAGAAGTTTATTTCTAACTTTTACGGTGCCAATTTATTTTTATAGCCGTTTTGTATCGAGACTTGGCGGCTTTGGTTATCGACACACTAAATAACAATAAAAGTTTGTTTCCATAAAAAGTGTTAATGTAATTAGTTTTCTTTGGATATTTAAAAAATTTACTTAGAAGTAAGTGTAACCAAATAGCGTAATGTTGTGAATCTTAAAATAATTATGCTAATTTATAGTGTCTCAGTTATATTTTATCTGTTTATTCAATTATATTCCTCATGCAAATTTCTAATATACTCCCACCGTTTAACTATATTATGCCGTAAGTTATAAGATTTTTGATATCATTTATTATTTAATGATTATAATAGATTTCGTGTCTTATAAAAAAAGAAGGCATTATTTTCCATTTATAATTATTGCTGTAATGGAAATGTTTTGGAGTACGACTTTTATAAATTAAATTGGAGAAAACTGTGGCAACAAAATTAATAGTTATAAAATATCCAATAAATGACAGTTAAGAGATATAGAATATTAGAATTTAAAACATAATGGTTAAACGGCATCCTATAAAACCGAGTTAAAGATTTGATTGATTTACAGTATGAGACAAAAATGAATATGTTTCAACTAATAAAAAACATAATTCTTGTAATCAACATGTTTTATAGAAAACAGATTTTATATTTGATAAAGTAACTCTATATTTTGAATATTGATTTGTTGTTGTTGTTGTATACATAACCTCAAAGTAACCTTAACCAAGAGGTACGACCCAAACCCTTAAGAGTACGTGTCTAAAGTTCTACGATATGTAAAGGCATATCATTCAGGGTAAAACCTACGGTGGCACGCTCCGGATTATTGTTCAGGTGGGGGGGGTCCTCTGGGGTGACTACTCTGCGTGTACACGATTGCTCAGTCGGTAGTGTGTTCGCCTTCGGGTAACACACTGACGGGTCTGACGTCACTGACGTCAAGTGTAAATGTGACGTCAAGGCCAACCACTCCCACTACACCTTTCACAATCTCTCACCATACCCAACAGCCCAGCCACTCCCAAAACACCTCCTACCATCTCCCAAAATACCTCCCACTACACTTCCCACCATCACCAACCACACCTCCCGCCATCCACCAACATCCTCCACCACACCTCCCACCATACCTCCCACCATTCTCAACCACAACCCCACGATCCACAACCACGCTACACCACACCTCCCACCATCCCCCACCACACCCCCACCATCCCCCAATCCAATCTGGTTTTAAAGTGCCGGGTACTCTACTCACATATACCTCTATTGCATATCGGACCAATGGTAAAATTATACGGTAAAATTAAGATAGAGTTGAATTACCTTTTCCCTCTTTCATAAAGCTTTCAAAATAAAATTTATTTTATTTTTGTATTCATAGAATTATGTATAGAATAAATCGCATTGAAATCCGATTATAACTGTCGTTCACATACATTGAAATGTCCTTCATATACATGAATTTAATATTTAAACATTTGAAGGTATTTCAATAAGTCGCATTATTTGTTATTTATAAATGAACTGCCGCCGTATTAAAAATTTTATATTAAATCTATTTCATTTTTTGAAAACAACCAATACAATTACATATTTATTATGTTAATATTGTATTTTTTACAGTGTTATTTATGTATTCCTAATGTGTTTATTTTTTTGAATTTCAGATATTTATTCGCAACTAGTAATAAACTAAATTAAATTTGAAGTTTTATTTTTAAGAACAATTGATATGTTAATACACTCCACGATAAGCTGAAAATTTAACCTGCTAATTTAAATTTACTATTACTTCAGACACAATAATCATGGAGTTTTTTTAAGAGTTTTAAATTCAACCAAAATTGTACATTAAAACAATATCTAAATATTAGGTAAATACAAAATGGAATTTGATTTATTTTTTGTAGATTATTTCACTTACTTAATTAAACACCGTAAAAATTTGAAAATGTAAGTTTCTAATATTTCGCCTGAAAACCCTGAAAAACCTACAAATGTTTTTGTTCCCGGGTTACCAGAGTATTGATGGGAAATTAAGAGATAGACAGGTGTGCCCACCCACAAAATAACGAATTAAATGTCCCTTAATTGGCCAAGAACTTACATGAGTTTTATCTTAAAAGTTAGGTCTCATCCTGTGCCTACCAATAGGTTTTGAAGAAAAACCCAAACTTTTTAAAGAATATTAAGGGGTGGTATATTAATTTACATAATATTAATATACAGTCTAAGAGGATGGTAAAGAGTTCTTTAAGATTTGTCACTATAAAGGTCCTTAAACTGATCAGACCTCATTAGTGAAGAGTGACTGGATTCCTGACGCTGGATTTTCTATAACCATCTACACAAAATGGCGTTATTCACACAACCAGCCCTTACGTGTCAGATATGTGACGCAGCTGTGTAAACGCCTTAAAACGTTTTTGACTGCTCAGTTCTGGACAGGAAATTGTTTGAATCCCTAGGTACTCTATAGAGTAAGAGAGATAGAGAAACGGAACATCATCCGTAGCATCTCAATTTTATGAAAAATCTGCAACAGGGTTGATAAGAAAGCTCCTGTTAATGAGGCTGCATAACGAACTACATAGTTCAAAGGAGTATCTAAAATGTTGAACCCTCGTGCTAAAATCAATAATAATAATAATAATAGAAGAAGATTCTAAATATAAAGCAAAATATCATTTAATATAAAAATAAAGTACATTAAGACTACCAACCACGGAACCGAATGGTAATACCTAATACTAAATTAATTTAATAATAATCTTCATAGATAAGGCTTATTTTCTTTACTAAGTATCAACTACTCCTACATAAACAGTAGGAGTTTAGGTTTAATTCTTAACCGAATTAAATCAATTTTCTGTTAAGTTGAAATGTATTAAGTTAATAGTGTGACTGATTGCTATTATTATTAAAATATATTGTTAAGGGCTAGCTTTACAACAACGATTTATGTTGCATAGCATTCCTACTTTTTAAACATGTGAATGAAAAGTAATCTACCTACAGACAATAACAAAAACTATCGTCAGGAAATATAACGTATCATGATTTGCAGAGAGTTGGTGAACTCGTCATAATTTTTGAGGAATCAGTAAATCCATCCATGAAAATAACGTAATATATTTTATGTACAAAGGCTTACATTTTAAAATTTTTAATTTTATTTAGAGTATATATAACAAACATTCACATTTTGTATCTCACAATAATGAATGTCAATCATTGTTAGTAATGGTTGTGAGAAAGTGAACTATCCGCACATGCATTATTGAAATATGACATTCATCACCAATGTCTTCTTTTAATATGAGATAGTTAAGTTATTAGACTAAATCCAATAACAGTAATTGTAATGTACAAAGTATTCTGATTATAACTTTTGGAATAGTCACATTGACGAAGAACGTTTTGTTTGATTTCGAATGATAATGTTTTCAGAAAGAAAACATTTATTGCTCTTGTCATTTACTTTGTGAATACATCTTAATAGAAATACTTTATTTATAATATGTCTATGTAATATTTCTTTTATAGGATATATTTCTCCCTACTTCGTAAAACAAACGTCATCAGTACATCTTTCAATAAATATTACTTCTAAATAGATCCACTAAATAGCTCGCTTACCGGGTAAAATTACTAAGGTATTCGCATTTCCAGTGAAGATAATAATGGTGAAGATACTCCTTATTTTAATAATTATTTTGTATTTTATGTATGATATTAATGTTATTACTCAAAAGAGGCAACTATATAACAAATGGAAATTAGATATGTGGGAGAAGCTGTGTCAAATACAGCAATGAATTATTTAAAGTCGTTAAATGGTCTTCTGCTCAAATAATGATTACAATTCTGGCATAATACAAACAATCTTCAGCAACTCATAAAAGTGTATACTGATGGAAGAAGCAACCGAAACAAATAAATATATCACCTGCATGTAAAAAAAATCCACCACTGTAAAAAAAAGAATTTTAAGCAGTATAAAAGAAAAATGTGTTTGTAAGAATTAGAAGAAAAATAAACTTAAAGGCTTCACTTATTTAGGATCATAGCTGGATCCTAAATGGGATTAAAATGCTAAGCATTTTTATAATATGATTAAGTTATTTAAAGTCGAGCAAATTTGCTGAATTATACAGAATCAAGTCATTCTTAAGTTAAGTAATGAGATCTTAATTCATTACTAATTCATAACATTTGTTATGTAAAGAAACATTGTCATAGTTACTGTTCAAAATTTAAAATGATTACTATCATATACTTTCGAAAATTTACTAATTCTTTATCTGAACAAACTAATTGATACATAATTGTTACTAAAACAATCGAAGATTGAACTCTTATTATAACATGTATATTATTAGATCATGTTGAATATGAGGCATAGTATAAATATAACAACCACTCTTCAGCAAATATTACGTATCATGATTTCCCAAGAGTGTGTGAACTCACGTAAACAATTTTAAAGAGGCACTATATATTTTAGTAGATATTGACACAATGATGTGATATATATTCAGATATAGAGTTATACATTTAAGAGTTACTTCTCAATAATTTATTTTTTTAAAGTTATAACTGTAAAAGCCGTAATTTTAAATTTTATTGTAATGTCAGTTAATTATTGCGCAAAAGTGAATAGTAACCGACTATCATAATATATATATATATATATATATATATATATATATATATATATATTATATATATATCATTTTCTATATGAATTAATGAAAAATATTGGTCAAGATTTTTTTTTTTTTTGTTATTTTAAAACCTTGAAACATTGGTTTAACATATAAGTGGCCAAATTAATAATTGTTACCAATTTTTTTGGTTTTGAAAATACTTATTATAATTGCATCCCTTAACCATTTATACCATACATCTTTTTTTCTTACTCGTTTTTGGAAAAACAGGTGCCCCATTTTCGGGGCATTGACTATGATTGTGTACAGGTCTTTTAATATAGAAAAATCACAACTAGCCCAACAAAGTTATCTTTATTACAATGAAATCGTTATATAATTATTAAACAAAAGCATGAATTTATATTTTGTAATTTTGTTTCCACATGTGGAAATCCTCAAAACAATTTGCGTAACACCCAACGTTACATTTTTTTATATTTTGTTGTTGTGTATTTGGAGCAATGGCCACATCTCACCTGCGTTTCACTCGATACAATTACAAACTAGTTTACCATCAAGCATCACGCCATCTGGTACTCTTTTCTTTACCTGTTTAGGAGTTCGCCCAATGGCTGTACGTCTTAGATGTGCATTGATCATATAGTTTCTAACATAGTATCTTATACAATTTCGAAAGTCAAAAGACCCCTTTACTCGTCCACCATGGGTTAATCGATAAAAGTAAAATATAAACATCGTTTACACTTGCATTCATCCTGAACATTATCATTGACCAATACCACTATTTCCTTCTTATTGTGGATCTATACACAGAGACATTTATGTGTAATCAGTCAACGCCACCCATATAGGTGTTGTAAAGTCCAATGTTTGCAGATAAATCATTTTCTTATCTTTCACACTCCATCGTTACATGTACTCAAAGGATTTATTCCACATATATTTGAAGCAACAATGACAATATTGTTATCATTTTACGATCTACTGTTGGGGCATTTTCTTTTTCAGTAACTTGAGAGTATTCACCTTTGTTTTATTTTATTTTTTTGGTTTCTTGTCAATAATAGGCGCATCTCAAATCCGATATCTTCAAATGGTTCCTTAACATCATGACCTAGTTTCTTAAGCTCCATAAGAAGTCGTAGAGATTTAAAATAATTATCAATATAAACACTAAATCCTTGGTTTGGAGGGAGTCTCTTGGGTAAGTACACCACAACGGAACAACCTGTACCAAGTCATGGATTTGTATTTCTAGTGGAAATCCCATGGTAGCTGCTAAATATCAAAGTCGTGTACATAAAGACCACAGCTAGAAACCAATCTTATTGGCTTGCCATACAGGTGTTGCTTGGCCAAATATCACTCAAAATACGGCACCAATGTTTTATCAATACTTATATAGGTATCACCAGGAAAACATTTTTACCATTTTTCATCCGCAAATTAGAGGTATAATTTTTGTGAATTTATGAATTTTGTCTAGTTTGTTATTGTCGTTTACATGCAAATACCGAAGTATTTCTTCGAATCTGATTCGATAAAATAGTCTTTGCATGACAGCATAATGTGTGTCACTTCCAGTGTCTCAATATAACCTATGTATCAATTCTGACCAATAATATATATATATATATATATATATATATATATATATATATATATATATATATATATATATTATATATATATGATAATAAATCGATACTGATTTTCTTAAACTGTGTAATAAATATATCAACAGATGTATAGTTGTACTCTTCTCCCATTAATGGCAGAGAATTTCTTCCAACGAATAGTTATAACAAAAAATACAGTCACTAGGCATACAGTCAATTCAACCTTAAAAGCAAATTTCTTGTATATATAAGAAATAATATAAAACCATAATAATATAAAATAATATGTTACTAGAAATGAAGAAATAAGTTTCTCTATTTCAAAACTAATGCAATAATAACCTAAATTGGGAAATTCATGACCTGTACTATAACACGCCCACTGCCGTATTTTTGGGCAGCAATGTCTCAGAGGTTATTTTTCAACATGAGTACAAATATTTTGGATTTTTTATATGCAAGTGTTAGACTTTGCGACCGGTTCCGCAGGGGAGTTACTGGAGAGATGGAGTGTGGTTTAAAAATAGGAGTTTAGGTCCGTAAATCCGCATGACGTAGATGAGACAAGTTCTCTCTCTCTCTCTCTCTCTCTCTCTCTCTCTCTCTCTCTCTCTCTCTCTCTCTCTCTCTCTCTCTCTCTCTCTCTCTCTCTCTCTCTCTCTCTCTCTCTCTCTCTCTCTCTCTCTCTCTCTCTCTCTCTCTCTCTCTCTCTCTCTCTCTCTCTCTCTCTCTCTCTTTCAACGGATATTATTGTTTTGGGTTTATTAAATGCCAATTTATAAATGTAAAACATTATTTTATTATTACAGTAATAGTAATTGGTATACAGAATGTATCTGTATCTGTATCTGTAAATGGTAATCGACTGAATATTATATGTTTTCTTATTATTATTATTGGCTGTTTTAATTATTACAGATGTGGAGAAATCTAGTCTCCTCCCAAGTTGGATGAAAAGGCTGTTTTCCGGCGTTAGTTTTCCCTTGAGACTTTCAAATTTATTATTTACCAAATGAATATGGTAACTAAAACGGAAAGGACATCGTATAGAAGTTATCATAAATGTTTTTGAAATTTTATTTGAAAAAATCTTGATTTATCATGAACACCTGAAAATATTGTCTGCTTCCTGAAATGGATGTTTTTATTTGTGTCAAGGGACCATTAAATTGCCACTAGAGCATCGCGGTGGACCAAATATCAGGCTGTTGCGACGTTTTATTTTTACAACCTTAAGATAATAAATAACATCTTTCGAAATTTACAACATCCGCCATAAAAAAGTATCGTAATTTTTTTTCTTTCCTACCCTTAGGTAAAATAAATATTTATTTTATAAATAAATGTTATACGTCATATTATAAAATTCATGTACACTATTTCAAGTTTTATTTTTCAACATAATTGGTCAAAATAAAAAAGTAACTTAAATATAAAGTATATTGAAAGGATATATCTTATGCAATAACTTCCTTAGGAAAAAAATACAAATTGCGGCTCTTATAAAGTATTGAAAGTCACTTAGAATAACTAAAATTCTAATAATAATATAATTACTAATCAATTCAAATAAATCGGTTTGGTTAGTAAAAAGAGGTAAGATTTAATAAATCAAAATAATTTAAATCTACCAATTACATAATAAGCACTTACAAAACTGTCAGCATTCGCCATATGTTACGTTCAGTAATTTATTGTTTAATTAAAGTAAAATATCTTTGCAACAATTCAGTTTTGATGTCAGCTTCACTTAAAGAAAGATATACCGATAATTCTTTCTCTCATAGTTAGTTTCTATGATTTAATTTTGTTATATCTAGTTAAAATATTATCCCTGATCTCGTTTAACTGATTTAGAATGTTGATGTATTTCCATGTTATATTTAGACTACTTGCACACTTTAAACGTCTGCTTTAAAAATACGTTGTGTAGAAAAAGAAAACATTTTTTACATTTTATATTAACAAACAAAATAAGTCAGTTGGTGGTGTGTTAGATTTTATTATTTTTTTTTTTATTGGTAAACTGAAATCCCTAAACTTAATGGTGTTCTTGTATTAATAATCTCTTCCATCGATTTAAATTTAACACGAACAGTCATGAGTGGAAACATCAGAAAAATCTTATAATTAAATTAATATAAAAAATAATAATTTTCTCATCCGCTTTTTGTACAAAATAAAACAGAAACTACTTTTAACTAATTTATCGTGACAAAAATAAAATAAAATGAAATTACACTCTTTAAAAATGTAATATTTGGTTGAAGAGACATGCACGGGAGAATGAATTCCAACAATATATTGTGGTAGGATTTTATGGTTAACAATTTGATTTCTACAAACACTTAATACTGTTTGGCCAAAGTTTTAAAAAATATTTATTTATGAATTTCATAATTCGACACATTAATACAATATATTATGAACAAAACGTTGATTTCGTTTTGTTTTGTGACGAAATAAATATATAATAATAAAAGACAACTAATAGCAAGTTAATCTCGCATTAAAAGAAACATAAATTATAATAATAAACGAAATGAAATGCAAACATTAGTAAATAAGAAACAATTAAAATAAAATAAGTAATACGTAACTTTCTTGATACCATCTTCGTATTATTTGTGTCATTGAATTATGTGTAAATAAACACCATATTTTGTATAATATCAATCGTGCAAAAAGTTTACAAAATATATAAATTACATAACATAATTCAGCTTAGTACTGAAAAGACTACTCTATCATTGATGGGGTACAACTCTAGAAAATGTGATAACTCATGAACTAGAAGTTAAATGTCAATATCATTATCACAGATTTAATTTCCTTTCTAATGAGATTTTAATTAATAAATAACGTATAAAAGAATCGGAGAGTTATAACAATTTAAATAATCAAATGTTGATAATCCAACACAATGCATTCTAAAATTATTTAATTGTAATGAAATAAGTAAACTATATATTTATTTACCTAACGTAACCTAACCAATGTTTAAATAAAATGGCAAAAATCCTGTTGCTGCATGTTTACGAGCGATAACCAGAAATGAGAGCAACTTTACAATATTGTGGATATCTTTTTGATCTTCATTGACCATCGTATCATATTGATTATTTTGGAATGATATAGCTCTGTTACAACCTGACTCTGTGGTCTATTAACTGGCGAAGTTATTTACACTACACGGGTATTCTATAGCCGTTTTAGTGAATCACATATAAAAGATGCCCCTCTGTCAGTTTGTATATCCATGGGCATTTCATAAAATTGTATAATATTCTCAGCGATAAATTTGGCTATAGTGTTAGCCTCCGCCTTCTCTGTCGCTTTTACAATAGCAAATCTGGTAGTGTTTTCTGTTGCTATATAAATGTATGATCTAGTATTAACCTTTGACAAAGGTTCGAAATAATGTAATGTTTATTTGGTAAAAGGTTTCGTATTTGATTTTATTGTTTGTAAAAATCTTCTGACTTGGTAACCTGTCAAGTATTAGAGTAACGACAGGTTTGTCCGGAACCTGGCTTATACATAAACTCAAAATTATATTCAATCAATTTAAAAGCCAAATAAATCTCGAACTCAACTTTTTAACATTCTTATGATATTGGAGGCTGGCACTATCATTATAAATCGTAAACCACCGACCGTATAAAAAATATGTCCAAGTATATACCACACTTAACAACTCTAATTGCGATACGTTCTATATACTTTAAGTATCCCACAGTCTCCTACTGGTTTTATTGTCCCATAGGAGGTATTGAGACAGCACACCTCCAATGGCGTGCTGGCTAGCGACAAAAGATACCACGATGTCCCTGTCCTCATTGAAATTAACTAAGACTGTGGTGTTGTTAATACCTCCTTTAATATCCGAAATGACACTTCGTGTTGCTCTAACCAACTTAAAATTCTTCTTTTCTGAAATATCCATTTTCGTCAGATCCATTGAAGGCTTAGCCATATCAGTAAACCTGTGGATATACCTTCGATAGAGACGCCGCCCCCAGGAAGTCCCGTACATACTTCGTTCTATAACGAGTTAGAAATAGCTTGATTGCTTTCAAGTTCTTATTTAGTGGTTTTATATAATATAGGACTTAAGGAAAATGTTCGGATTCGTTTCTTAACACTACCTGAGTTCTTTATTTTTAATCTAATCAAATATGGTACAGTACTCAATTAACATTTATTAACAATAACCAACACCAATAATCATCTCCTATGTTATTACAATGCTAGGATAATCTTTTTATTACAATTAATACGGAATGACTAATTGCTGTGACTCACAAATCTGATTCTACGTTATAGTACATGACTCTGAAAAAAGATACTCACATAAAGTTACTCATCCTCCTTGCAACTATTGTGATTGCTCGTCTGTAGTACAAGTCTCTTAGGAAGCTCTTACTCGCCAAGTCCGTATGGCTATCTTCACGAATTCCTACAACACATTCCTTTGATTAATCTGGCCCAATGACCAAGTTTCCTCCAACCCAAGGGTTTATATATTATTGTAGCATCAATGACGTCCGTCATGTTTGTATGGTAAACAATTTTGTCAGTTTCACAAGTCTGTCTAAATAATTGCTTCATTCAGGCATCTTAAAAAAAAACTTTGACAATATTTCTAATTAAAATTATCCTAATTCATAGCAAGTAACACATACGTGGAGAAAAATTGGCTATCAACCACTTCCTCTTCATTCTACAAACCTTATAAGTGAGCGAGATAAAAACTAGTCTTTCCAATTGACCGTAAGTGTATGTAAATTTACTTCTCTATTTAAATTACAATTGAATGTTTATGTAAGCTGCCAAAATATACAAAAATAATCAAGAATTTAATCAATCAATAATTCCTTCATTTTTCTCAAAATATAATTTTCATTTCAGACTGATATTATATAGATAATGCCAGTAATCTTCTTATATTATTCAATATATATATATATATATATATATATATATATATATATATACTTTTAAAATATCAAATAACCATGTTTCAAATTTTATAATAGCTTCAAAAAGATAAACTTTCACAACGGGATTTATACACTTTTTTTCAAATAGTTATTAGCAGATAATTGCACTTATTTACTTTGGAAACTAGTATTTTCTTAGATAAGTGCACTTAAGCCAAAACGTTGTTCGTGTAATAATTGAATAACTTCATCTAAATATTAAATTATATTATTTTAATTTCATAATATTCAATTACTGAAAGAAATTTTTATACAGAACTACGTGCAAACTTCTGAATTGAAAAACATATTTTATTTTTAATTTATTATGAAAATAAAAAAGGCCGATTTAACGAATGGATATATTTTAACGCTTATCTCTGAATGAAACCATAAATGATTTAATACTAACCTATACATAATATGACCATAAAGAGATTTTTAAACAATTTTAGCAAAAATATTAAAATTTCTATTATAATTTAATTCCATGTATGTGAATTTGTATGAACTTTTGAAATATATATATATATATATATATAAAATAAGTGTTAAAAATTTATAATGTCGTAATAAGGTTCCTTATGAGATACCTTATATTGTAGGGCATAGAATAAAGTTTATTTCACCACTTAACCGACATCTGCTAAACCTGTAATTTTAGTTTGATCATTATATATTAAATCATGTTTAAAGATATCATAAATATATTTTAAATCAGATACATTTTAGACAAAATTAAATTTCGCCTTCTATTATACTATAATTCCAAGAATGTATATTAATTCAATATCTAAGATATTGGTTTATATTTTTTGACAATGTTTAAAACCACATCTTACTATGTTAAAACTTGCAATTTTTTTCTTTTTGAAAACGTTCAATACTTTCAAACTGGAGATATGTTTGTTAATCCATTAATATAACACCATCTAATACATTTAAAAACTTTGTAATTAAATTTACTTGAGATTCAGTAATTTAATCACTATATGTAATTGGGGCCCAACCATTTAGGGTGTTTGAAGTTCATCGCGTCTTAACAAATCCTGTTTACGAATGTTAAATTTACGGCGACGGGAACTCAATATGCTGATAGGTAATTATGATTGAATTGAACTAAATAGAGATCAAGGTATTGTAAAACATGTCGTAGAACTTTGGTGAAAATCTCCATTGGAGTAATCAATTCTTGCAAATGGTAAACGCATAATTAATTTGTAATGGTTTATGTATATAAGACTTAAAAACGCATTAAAAACTCCTGATTAAACAAATATATAGTCTACTATTATAGTTAGCCGTTAATTAGTTCAGATTTGTAGACGTATTTCTGCAATATCATAACAGAGTGTATTTTTGATTTTCAAGGATTAAATGGAGCAATAAAGCTAAAGTTTCAAAATATTTTAATAATATATCAATAAAATTACCATTATATTATTTATTATAAATAAAAAATTACCATTATATTATTATTACCATTATAAAAATAATAATTATTTATTTTACACGGTCGAAAAGAGGAAATCCTTTTTTATAAAAATTTCAAAATTTATTTATTTAGCACCTACACCCCTGGCAAGTGTATTATGATTGCTGTGTTCTGTCATTTGTAGACACAAATGATTAGGTATGTAATCATTTAAGATGTTTATCACAACTGTCTAATTTATAGTAAAGTAGTATAAGTACATCTGTACTTGTGCATCTGTAGTAGTATTGTGCATCTGTACAATAATACATAACATTGTCTAGATATTTACTTTTGGAATATTTCATATTAAACACATTTATTTAGATACTCTATTAGTCTATACAGTAGGTAGCATATTAATATTTTGTATTTTCCGATTTTGCGGTATAATAACAGTACACGTTAATATCATTTTGTGTTTCAATTGAATTGTAAATTGGGATAATAAAAAAAGAAATATTAAATTTGTCAAAATATACTGTGATGATATTTAAATATATTCCTCTAAAACTACTCAACTTAAAAATATTAAATGACACATTATTTGTAAAATTATTTTAAATGACATTGAAAATGCTTTGTGTAGCATATTATTATACATGTTTCCTCTTGGTAAACAAAACATGTATAATTTAAATTGTTAAGAAAATTAAGGAATAAATATGTTTTACAAGAACTATATATTTAACTAAAATTTAGTGCAGTCAAAAATTGCTGCCAGTGCAATCAATTGTTAGCATGAACAATATTCAACCAATCATTTTGAATTCGGAATCAAAGAGTTTATAAACATTAATTTTTTTTGTTGTTCATAGTGGTGATGAAATCGATTTGGTGCTCGCATACGCTGGTTTTTTAACACCACTCATCTTCAGGCAGTTGAAAGCTCAATGTGTTCTATTCTTTTCCGAATTTAAATTATTGGTTAAAGGACAAAGATATGTTAGGGTACTTGCAGATAAAATTCACACACAGAGAAGACTATTATTTCTTAATTAAAAGAAATTAGAAGTGTGAGATAGCGAAATCTACATGACGATCACTCATATCGAATGATATTCTGGAGAGAGACATTCTTGCGTACCCCTTAAAAGTCTTACCGAATATAAAAAGCACATTTATTTTGAAAAAAATGAGGCTAGAATTATTACACCGGAAACATTCAATAACAGTGTCGTAACCACCCTTTGCTTTCACTGAATACTCTGCTTCCGTATTTTATAAGGAACGCGTCATGGCACCGTGATTTTATGCAACAACCCTTGGCAATGGATGTGATACATTGAGTTTTATTTGTCTGTATATATTATGGAAACACATATCACAATTCATGGCGTAGTATAAAGTTTGTGTCTAAACATTATCTATATATAAATATGTTGACAGGTGTGTTATGTATTAAGGAATACATATTGTACGTATTAATTGAACGTAAAATTTAGAGGTTGCACCTTTACTGTAGATCTACCTACAACTTCTATAAAATTTCATATAACATCTACATTTTAATGTTAATGACATGTAAAATTTTAAGACTCTAAAACATTATATTTTATTTTTAATATTGCTTAAATATTTCTATCAGTTGTCTTCCAAATGTTGAAATGTGATAAACATTACTTAGTATTATTTAGTATTATTACTAAGTAAGTATTAATTAAAATACCAAATAAAAATCTACATGCAAGATATAAGACTAGTTAAATAAAACGGTAAAAACCCAAGGTTTGTCTTAATATACTGACTTAAACAACAATATTCCACAATTATTTATGCGTGTTATTGAATAGCAAATATTTTGAAAATGTTTTAAACGGTTATTTTAATGAGTACCGGGGGATTTAACAGCTTAAATTATTCATATTATTTGATATAATAATTGTGTATTTATATTTATTTCATTTAAAAATGTGTTGGGATACTTTATTTGAAATAACTTTAAATATCCTCGATTTGACTTTGTGGGTTACTGTAATTATCAGCAAGCTTTAGACTTGATGGGATAAGTAAATACATAGATAGATAATTGACTTTAGTTTTAGGGCGACGGTAGGACCACCATATCCTCTATTTCACTAAAATCCAAGTTCAATATATAATTATACTCACTAAAATAAAATACAATTTAAATTAGTCTTACTAACACAAAATCGTTGTAAATCAATCAGTAAAAATAGTTATTGATAAAAAAAGAACAGGAACACTTACTACTCATCTCATTATAACATACAAATGTAAAAAGTTACAATTTACTACTGTATAATGACATTTCATAACGGACTTATATGTCTAATATTGAATGTTTTAAGTCTTAAACCACTCGTAACAAAATTGTGAAAATATTCCTAGTATTGAAGCATTTTAATTAGGTTGAAATATGACAGTTGTTATTACGTGACAGGAATTTAATCAGTCGTTTAAAATAGAGTTTATAAATTACCATATGGACGGAATATTGGTTAACTTTAGTTATAGATAACACAACTTGGTTGTGGTAAATTAAGATCGAAATGAGGTATCTGCTGTAAATTTTAAAAACCGACATACATATATATATATATATATATATATATATATATTTATTTATATAGTTTTACTTTCTTCAATATATTACATGTATTTAGAAGTCTCTGGTTCCTACATCCTGCTCTTTCAAATTAAGAGGACAAGTTTATTATTTCTATGGTGTGAATAAGAACAACTTTGAAAGATCAAGACTTATATTGGAGTTTTATTATACGTTGCAAAGATTTATACACGTGAGTCTAATTCGCAGTATAGCACGTTAAACACGTCTCCGATATTAACATATAATATATTACATTCCTAGCGGGAATATTGGTGCTGTGTTGAACGAGAGATGTTCCACAATTAACATAATAGAAGGTCATATCAAACACTAGTCTAACAACCATTGAACTAGATTCTTATATGTTCCTCAACTAAGTAATCAGTGAGGCGGTCGTTGAAATGAATCAACGCGTTTTTTTGTAAAGTTTAATGCCAGTCTAACATACGTGCTATAATGACCACAACAATAAGGCATTAAAATGGAAAACACAAGGAAAGGTATGAAAATACTTTACTAAATATTTTAGCAGAATTTTTATTTTGAATTTCAAAGTTAAACTATATTGTTTTAAGTCTAATGTTTTCTGTTTTTCGTAATGAGTTATTGTTTTGTTGAAAGAAGTAATTCGTAGCTTTAATTCATATAAATATCTAAAAAGTCCTAGTTAATTTTGGTCAAGCAGTTAATAGTATAATAATATTTACGTTTTTAAAACCCTATTGTGTATATTAGTTGATTTTATTATTTTTTAATTATTTTTTTACTTAAATTGATAATAATTCCAACATTACATAATTTTTGAATATTTTTTAAATTTTTACTGAAAGAGATAAGTAGTGTTACAGATTTAAATATTTCTCAAGAAAGTAGTATTAGGGTGTAGCAATTTTTTTTTAAAGCGTCCTTAATCAAAGTTAAAAAACAAACAAACTTAGCTGCCTAAAAAAAATAATAAAAAAATGAGTTGCACATAATTCATGTGTCTTAAGTTTTCTTTAAACTTATACTAATCCGATTTTCTTACAGACCATTTTATTTATTAGTAACTTGGGTAACATTTGGTGTAAGTAACTTACCAAATCAATTATGATTTTCAAACTATATAATGTTATTAAATAAACTTCATTCTTTCGTTATTTTCTTTTACAGTTTTATTTAAAGCTCACAACTTACTATGATCTATACAATTGACAATTCATGAATTTTATTTATGTAGTTTTTGTGGAAAAAATATGAAATCATACACTTATTTATTTCTGAAATTTTTTTGTCATTAAAAATAATGATTAGGCCTACTTGTTTTTATTTTATTCTGTGTAAATCAATAATGTGATCCAATATGCGATTTTTTTCTCTTAATAAACCTAGAGTAATTGAAACATTACTTGTTTGAAACAATCATTAATTTGTTCTAACAACGTAAAGAAAAATCTACTCTATTGAACATAAATTAATTTATATTTAATGTATTTGTATCAGGAAACGCGTAAAATTAGATGATTTATGTTCTATATATACTCTTTTTTATAAATTATACGATATTGTATTGATTAGATATTGTACTTACAGTATTTAATTAAACATTACATAATACTGAATTTTATGCTTACTAAACAGAAATATTAAATAAATTGTGAAAATATGTAAAGAAAGTGATGATCTTTAATAAGTGATATATCAATATTTTTTTAATGTAATATTTTACTGAAAAAGAGTAAATATAATATGTTAAAAGATTTTATTCACAAGTATTGATTAATGAAAAAGATGAAAATTATTACCACCATTACAAATATATATAAGCGTAACGAAACAATACTAATAACAACATATATTACATAATAATCAAATAGGCTATACATAGGTGCAAAATGTAATCAGATATGGCACGTTAGGTTCCTTGTATTAAACAAAAAACCGCCACGCCATAGGTATATTACAATACCTATGATTATAATTTTTTTCATTACCTGAGCACTTAGTTTTATCAATTTCTGAAATAATTGGAAGATATTTAAAAAACATTTGAAACTGAACTGGGAATTTTAGACAATTATAAAAACAATACTTAATTAGATGTTTCTGTGTAAGAACGTCCATAGTTTAGACAGATTACAAATTTGCAGCCGTGGTCTAAATCTCCGTTAAGTATAATTAATAAAATAATTAAAAGCAAATGTGGTAGACCTCTTTATTTATTACTATTCTTAAATAACCCAGACTGCAATTTCCTATTACAGAGGTGGAGTAATTTTACTTTAGGGAATGAGTATTTGGATTTATATAATAATAAATATTTAAAAACATCAAATCAATTATAGTAGAGAGAAAATAATTTTAGGTTTTGCAATTTGGAAAATTGCAAGTACCTATATTTTTACACTTTTACACGATAACTTCTAATTAATAATTCAAATTATTTATTTTGAGGATGCGTTAATAATAATGTCTTGAACATTTCCATTGCAATTATAATTATACTGAATATATGATTTTTATTTTAGGATAAGATAACCCCTATTTTGGGGAAATTAACTTCTTTACGATTGACAACTGTAGATATTATTCATACGAAAGGTAGCTTCAAAAGATACATAATTTAAATAATATAAATTATCAGTGGTAATGATGTTTGAATATTTTAACATGATTCAGTCATGACTATCACATTAATGGGAATAAATTATATTACATTCAGGATCATATATCTCACTTAATAATTATTTGTTAAACCATGAAAAATATTTTCTTCTTAACTGGGATAATTTCAATACAAATGTGTAAAATTAAAGATAAATAGATTTGATTAAAAAGTTTGTTATATACAGTATAATGTGTAAAATCATGGTGCTTATACCGTACCAACATACAATGTATGACAAGCAAATGGCCTAAATATAATACCGAAATGTTTATCACTTGTGCCTTGTAAGAAATGTAATATTTTAATTGCAAATAAAATTATTTTTATCCAGTATACATAATATATCTTATGTTGTACTAAATATCCAGAGTATACTACTTACTTTACTTATAATGTATGGTTGTTGATTTCGTGAATATTATCCATTGTGAATCATATTATGTGTACTTAAAAAGAAATCTCACAAGAGATAAGCTGATTAAAATATATTCAGTACTGGTTGTACAGTCACCACTAATGAAACAATCACTTATGATACAACACTTGTGTTTTTAATGGTTCGTAATATTTAATAATCCATTGCATATTTTCATTATTACAAAGTAGATCACGTATTGTATTATTTTATCTCTACTGACATAATTCCGAAAATTATCTATTCTAAAATAGATTTTTGGTTATAGAGCTTGATGCCTAAACTATATAACCCACACCCACACCTATACCAAAAGTAATTGTGTAATGTTAAATATATACAGCGTGTGTAATAAATCTGAAACCGGTTGATTATTTGACAAATGGTTGCAGGTATAAAAAATTAACCGATGGGAATAAGTACAGATGCAAAAATTCTACTTTTTAGGCACTCGTAATTTTCCTCAGCCCTATTAATTTCCGCCATTTTAAATTTAACTTAAAAAATTTAGTAGGAATGGGTTACTATGACACATCATTTTAATGTGGAATTTCAAGAGATAATCTTAGGTGAAGTAAGTCACGATTGACTGACAAATTACAAAATGCAATTAACTTTTTATAAGAATCGATATGTATGCGAAACATTACGAGTGCTTAAAAAGTAGAATATTTTTAAATGGACCAATTCCCATATGTTAATTTTTAATAAATGCAGCCATTTGTCAAATAGTCTACCGGTTGCAGAATTTTACACACACTGTATATAAAAAAAATATGAATAAATATTATTAAATAAATTTATATATATATATATATATATATATATATATATATATATATATATATATATATATATATAGTACCAGGAAAGCCGATCTCCTATTGGGTTGTTGTCTCATCTATAAAAATGTGGGCATGTTATTAGTTATTTGGTTTTGTTATAAGTACAATAATTATCTCCCATTGACTTATTTCCTTTTATCTCCTATTGGAGCATAGGGCGTCCAGAAGAGCTCTCCATCTGTCCCTGTCTCCGGCAAGTGCCTTCACTTCTCTCCAAGTCTTATTAACCTCCTTTCCTTCTTTAATAACGGTCCTCTTCCAGGTTTCTCGGGGTCGACCTCTTCTTCTGACACCTTGCGGGTTCCAATCTAGGGCCTCTTTCTCAATAGTTCCGTCTGGCTTCCTCAGTGTATGTCCTAACCACCTCCACTTCCTCTCTCGAATCTACAGTTTGACCCGATTACTCGGCTGCAAGTTTTCATCAATAGGTGTCTTCGCCGTATCATGAACATTCATTGGCCTGAGATCATTACAAACAAAAATTATCTCCCATTATAAAAATATATTTTAAAATTTTTTTTTTATAAAGTATTGATCAATTCTATTAAAAAATAATGTTGGGATAGGTATGCTCGCTAAATAAATTTACAAAAATTTGTACAGAATAGGTACTTTTAAAAAGTTGGGACCACACTAAATGTTAATTTGTTGGGTGAGGGCCGCAAGATTTATTATTTGTTTATTAACAGTTTTTTTTTTAATATAGATAGTAAGGAATACTAGAATACTTGAAATCCTCAATATAACCAATTTCAAAATCATCTTATTGTTTATTGCTTTTCTAATTGTTCTTCTTTTAGATAGTGTTATTTATCAAGTAAATTTTTACACTAAACTCTTTAAACATCATAAAAACATCTGTTTTAAGTTTATTGCAAATAAATAAAATGGATTATAATCATCTAGTGTCAAATCTAACTAATATGAAAATTTACGAATTATAAGAATAGGGTTAATATGGGTAAATTTCTTTACTTTGGCCAATATCTAACCTAACGTGCCAAAGATAAATGTCCACCATACCTACATAGCGAGTGTTAATATTTGAAAATGAAATCTGAATTGTCCTAAAATATCCATGTTAGCACCAGCCGAAACACACACAAACACAAACACACACACACACACACACACACACTGACATATATATAGTATTTATATAAGTTTAATTTAATCTACATGATTGACTTAACAAGGAATTCTCTGTTTACTGATTAACCCATTTTAAAGGTAAGGAAATTATTCTCAAAAATACACATATATCTTTCGTATCTTCATATATTTGTGTGTTTCATTGGATTCTGTTGTGTGTATTTTCTTTTTAAAACGAAAAATTTTTAATTACGCCGTTTCAGTTATGACTCAATATTAAAGCCTTGTGTTACCGCTTAGCTCAGATAGTTTATCGTGTGCACCTGGTGTAGTCCCGGTAGTGTCACCATTTGTGAACAACTAATAGCTTATAATTTATGTTAGGACAGTAATAATTATTTTATGAAAATCAGTAAACAATTCGAAAATACATCTATTGGGATATAAAATAATTTAATAATTTTTAAATGGAAAATTTTGTTGTTGAGCTGGTTGAACGGCGACACGAAACACTCTTTCCCTCCTTTGTCTTCAAGTAGATAACTTTTAGTTGAATCAATTTACAGATCTTTTTCTTGAGATAACTAATATCCATTTAATTAAGATATAGGTTATTTCATGTTTTGTTTTTTGTTTGCATTAAATAACAATATTTAATATTTTTTTTCATTTAATGTTACTGTATTGTGGTGGTATTAACCATAATATATCATCAATCTTACATGAATATCTGTAAAGGAGAATTTGAAGAAATTGAAGTTTTATGCGCTGAAAGTTTTTTTGATGGTAATAAATAAATAAAATGAACAATTGCTCACATAAAACATAGGAAATAATGTATCCATTTTATGAAGTAGATGTTGAAAAATATTTATAAGCCAAATTTAGTAGGAGTGATGAAAACTATTTTTTTAATTGCATTATATTAATACGCAAATATCATTAAAAAAGAGAGACTTAAAAAAAATCGCTTAAATTAAAAAACACAAACTTTAAAAAAAGCATTATCCAATATTGTATAGGAAATTTTATAGTGTGATTAAGCAAACACTAACAAATGTAATAAGTTCAGAAGATATGAAGTTGTGTTCATAAAGGATTAGAACAATGTTTACACTGCACAACATTTAGTGTTCCGTACTCTTTACAGCAATTAAAAGAGGTATTGGATGACAACGTTTGTAGATTAAATAGTTTTTTTCTTAATCGGCTATATCATGTATATGAATAGAAAAACATTCCTTCTCTATCGTAATAAAAATTGTAGCTGCTACACTCAACTTAAACTACAATATTCACCCTCTGAACATGAAGCAACCAAGTGTGTGCTAACTTATTCAGACAAGGTGAAACTGTGTACTTGTAGGAGAAAGAGTTCATAAATTTCGTTTTCAATTATTCATTGCGAAATGTCTCCACATTTGGTAAATCTACGATTCCTCACCTCCAATACAGAAATGAATCACCTACTCTTTCACGTCCTGTTTATATCTGTTAAATTTAGTTTTAAAAACATGAGTTTTTGATATTACTGGATCTTATACTTGCTTCGGCAAGTTTACCTGACAAGATATGGACATGAATAGAAGAAACAATGTAGTGATCAATAAACGTGCAACCACAAAAAAAAAATATATATTAAAAAAAATAAAAACACAATTATTCTTTATTTATCACTTAATATTGTGAATAATTTAAATAATTAATATTATTAAATAATATTATGTTGAAAATTTTATTTTATTATGAAAATAATAAATATTGATATTTTGTTTGAAGATGCAATTTTAAAGAAGGTTCATAGCCGTTTAACTGACTTGGATTTACTAAAATTGTTTTTGTAAAGCAGTCGAATTAAATGTCAATCACATATTTTACCGAAAAAACGCCTTATTGTATTATGTTTTTTTAGAACGACCGTTTTATTCTTTTCAACTTCTTTAGTTGATTTTTTTTTAATTTTAAAAAAGTTGATGCAATATTTTAAGACATAGAATATATATCAAATATATACACCAAAAAAAAAGATATTGTAATTTTTTTCAATAAAATAACATAGATATGTAAGTCTTGTTTTGGTTAGTCATACACATCCAAACTTACAAAACGATAAAACTAGCCAATTAACCTACGAGTATCTATGTTTTACTATTCAGGTAGTAAAAAATTGTTCTCAATAATAAAACATAAATAAGTTTTTTTTTATCAACACACATACAGCCGGCTGTATGAATCAGAAACGCCAATATATATGTTGGGGAAACGGCAGTTGCAAAAAAACTTGTTAGTCAACATTGTTTAATGCACGGGTTATTTTTTAATGTAGCTTCACGTTTTACAGTAAGCGATCTTACATATGTCTGGAATAAAATATAAAGTCTTGGAAGCAATCTTGTTTTTACCACAAATAATTTGGTCAAGTTCAATTATTTTTAAAGATTAAAAAATTAACACAGTATATTGTTAACCTCTAATATCTTTTAAATATTTAAATAACAAAACTTTATTTTAGGTAATTTGAATGTTCATGCTGTTATGTCTATTTATTTTGGTTCTATAAAGAACCATTTTTTTTTTTGGAAATTAAAAAGGATTGTGTTTGAAGATAGTATGTGAGTGGTTACCTACTACGAATTGGAATATCCCTCTTACCTACACCCAACAAGAGCCAAATACCGTTTTTTGATTTTGCCGGTGATACTTTTGAGGCGTAAACAGCATATATCGAACAATAAGTTTCCTGGCTACTAAACACCTTGGTGATTTGAAAGGCAAGCAGACACAGTTGACATTAACACGTTAATGTCCAATACTTGTATGTTCATGAAATGGTTGACAAAAAAACCTATTTCCAAACCTGGAAACAAATAGTGTAATAGTATTTGATAACGCGCCGTATCATATTGTGCAAGTTGATAAGGTCCCAACATCGAAGAGCAAGATGCAGGAAATGAAAGACTTGATGACTTAGAAAAAAAAATATATCTTTTAGTGACGATATGTATGTACCAGAATTTTGTAAATTAGTAAAATTACATACACCAACATTTTTTAAATAATGTATAGACAGAACCGTTCAAGAAAAAGATCACGAAATTTTACATTTACCATCTTATCACCTGGACTTGAACCCTATATGTTTATTTCAGCTTACATTGAAGGCTACGTGGTCGGTGGAAACACTTTGTGCCGTTTCGTTGATGTTGAAAACTTTTGCCAAGAAAATATTTCAAGTATGGGTGTAGAAGAAATGCGAACTGGTAAAACAATCGAAGCAAACGTCTGTAGAAAACCTGTTACTGAGAATATAATAGAATCAATTGTGATTTCGTTTGACAGTGACTCGCGTTCAGACAGATCGGGAGACGACATGGATGTGATCAAGGAGTTGGAATATTCCAATTAAAGTAAGATTTTATATTTAAATAACTCCTAAAACAACATTAGTTTAAATCTACTTACCTAAGTTCTTATGAAGCTTTTATATGATTTCTATGTTCATTATTGTTCAGAAAAATATTTGAATCGAACGATTATCTAAACCATTCTCACAAACGAAAATCACGTGACCAAAAGATAAAATATTCACGTAAATTTAAAAACGGGAAGAATATAGATATATAAAGTATCAAACATAGCTATGAGTTGAGTGTAGTCAAAATCTATCCTTTCAAGGAAATCTGTATTTAAACTCCCTATAACGATATTTAAATGAGCATTGTCTTCACGAGATAAGATTCGAAACTATATAAGAAAACCTATTTAATTAATATGGTTTGTGCAATACTCGTAAAAGAATAAAAACCCATGACAATTTGAAAATGTTTAAAATAGTATAAACTCATGTTAGCCGAAATATTGTGTTTCTAATTTAGTAAGATGAGGCCTGAATATAAGATTTTTTAAATATAGGAACTCCCAGACCTCGATTGTTAACACCATCATTGCGCAATAACGTAACCCCTGCAAGTACACACATCTACAGATATACATTCCTAGATACTCTCGCATATACACCCTCATACACACCTATATTTACACTTTGCACATCAAATGTTCACCGACAAACAAAGACATAAAATCGGGGCAGACATCATTAAAGTAGACGATGTTACTACATATACTGTATCATTTGAAAACTCTAATACACTGTATTTGCAGCTGCTCAAATTGTTTTCACGGCTATAAACATTTCTACACAACCTCAATTTAAACTAATTTCCAGAGCATATTTTAATTTACTTTGAAATGGTTAATTTACAAAATTAATTCTTCTTGATATAGATTAGTTGGTTTACAGGATTTTTGTTTTCCTGCAAACCGCTGTAGATCAAATAGTTAGAGCACTTTATAAACGAGAACACAAGCAAGCAGCATAAGAAGAACCGTGGGTTGATTTATTTATGACTTATAATGACTGATATAGGCATTAGGTTACACGTTAATTATTAGATAAATTACTATGGTATTTGTTATTAAACAAAGAATTTAAAATGATCACATTAATGAATTTATAGTCACAATATCATAAAATCATTATCATATAATCCACTAGATGAAGTTACCAAAACATGTCTCTTTCTTTGTTTCAGTTCTATAAACACTAAACTATCAATTCGCATGAGGTTTTTAATTCAGTCCTCATCTCAATCAAAATATCTGTTTCATTCTAATCTCTCTTTTGAGTAATTTATCGGCTACGTAAAAGTCACGCTCCGTTTGGTGGACAACCGGACATTTTTTTTGGATAATATTGCATAATTATATTAAAGTGTATTGGTTTTGTGACCATGATTTACTACTATGTTTCAGATTATCTAATTCATTTTTCTCGGTGCATTAAAACATGGGCAAATTTATTCTTTGTAAATATTTACTGTTGCAATTAAAAAAAAAAATTGTCCATTAATTGAGATCTGATGTTTTACGTTCATTTATTCCGTAATTAAAATTTAAGAGGTAGAGAGGTATTAGTACTGACCTTCGCAATCTATTCCTCGCTCCGATGAATAGTATTATTAAATACATAACACAAATAAAACGAATCGAAATGCGCCTGCATGTTCATCGTGGCTCACTAAGAGAATACGGGCTTGCCAAACCCGAGAAATCCTAGCTGAATTTACATATTTTTTCATATAGTTTTCGTCTATATCCCTCTCTTTCCATCTTCATATCATTTCTCTCTCATGCAACTCTTGTATTTTTCCTCCCCTAATACTTTTATTGTATTCGAGGTATCGATTGAAAGGGGTCTTTCTTTTATATTATTTTCTTCTTTTTTATATTTTTGAAGGGGATGATGACGGAGATTTTTTTTGGTTTAATAAATAAGATTGCAATTTTCACCATTAGAAACTACTTAAAAATTCGTACTTAAAAGACAGTTTCACGTCTACAATTATTGTGTCATATTTTTGACCCCTAAAATACAAAATTGCGTTGAATAATCTGCATTACAAATTTGTAATGGAATCCATAAATGTCTAACACACATATTTTGCGTTGTTATTTTAACAAGGTTTGTAACAAAATTGATTTTTACATAGGTTTTAAACCTAAAGGCTAGTAAATAGGGAACTGTAAATAAAATCTAAATGGAGCAATAAAGAGATAATGTAGTGCAGTCGCTTGATGTTGGCAGATTTATGGCGTATTCCATTACAACGCAGATATTATCTTAAACACAAGCTGTAAAATTGGGCGTGCATGGTAATATAATTATCTCGAATACTGTTCGTAATATCAGAATTTAAATCATTTTCTCCCAAAATACCCCTCTGATTGCGTTTATGAGAAAAGTTTACTTTGTATAATTTACTTTTAAAGTTGTTTTAGTTAAAATATAAAAATACGAGCGAGGTATAAGGTACCTCACATTATGTTGAACCCTTCCTCAAAGTAATGTTTTTTTTTGTTTTTTTTTTTAAACACCTTTATTACAAAAATAGAGAAATCTAACAACAAATAAAACTTTTTAAATAAACACAATTGGATAAGTCTTGATTTTTTTTTTTGCAGTTTATTGTTTACCAAATTGTGAAGATTTAAGAAAGTCTGTGGAGTTATTTGAATTTTTATCAAAGACGTTAAATTGATTTCAAATCAGCAAAGCAATTTTTACTTTGAACTTTGGAGATGGAAGTAGGCTATCTATTTTAGTTTAATATTTAAGTAAAATATTAGGTTTTAGGTTTCATGTCAGGAACTAGTAATAATATAAATTCACAGGAATATTTGGTAATTATTTGTGAATTTGCGAAAAACCATTTATAATTATATTATTTTATAATTTATCGACCAGTATTTTTGAGTATCAAAAATTTTAACTACCACCTATATGTTTTAGTTAATTTAACTCATCTATCGTGTCCTTGAGCTATTATTATTCATTGATTCCACTTTTTGATATTATGCAGACTGTAGAACCATCTGTATCCATTATGTTGACCAATTTTGGGATTATGAAATATGAGTTACATTTATTAAAGTTTACTTCCTTATTTTATACATCCCAAAAAAACATATTTAAACATACCAGTGCGGCACCTACATTATTTTTTATCGAATGCATTTTATATATGTATTTGCTTGTCAGTGTTAAAGCCTCTTATAAATTTCTTGATCAAATCAATTACAAAAACATGCCCTAACTACCGATAAAGACTATTGTAATAAATGCTTGAAGATTTATAAAACGATTAAAATAATGTTAACACTCTTTTAAAAGAATATTAATCTGAACGATATGATATACTAGTTTGAAATGTAGTGTAATTAAGTGTTAAAGAAACATCAACACTTCACAAAAGCTGTAAAAAATATTTCAGAATAAAAAAGAACAGTTATCATTGGGTAAAAAACGACGGGTGGAACGCTTACATGACCTGCACTATACGACATGTCTTCTTACTAGGGTGGTACACGTCGCAGTTATCAACGTTATGTTTTTGTACCTCATATATGACTATCTCCTGTTGCTGTTTATCTTGGCCTATATAACTGAAATACATCTAGTTGTATGGAGTAGACACTTGTAAGATATATCGCCGACCTATATTAACACTTAATTTAACCATGTTAATAATATTTTGTTCCAAGATTTAATGGCTTTTTCTCTTACGTAAACAAATCGTTTACATAGTAAACATATGTCAATAAATATAGCACCTGATGTCACCTAACTTGATTAAATGTTATCACCTGTTACATGTTGTGACGAGATAAATATTTACGGCATTAAAATCAAGGGTAAGCGTCAACTGATATCATTTTTAGTTTTTGATTTTTTTAATACATATTATATGGTTTGTTTTAAGAGTTATGTTTTACTATTGAACTTATTGACTACTTTATAATTACCGTTCATTTCACTGTTTAAGCCTGTGAGCTGTAGTTAATATAAATTATTATATTTTTATCTAAGAGGCAATTTATATGAAGTTATTTTATTATTTTATTTTTTTTAGGAGAAATTTATAATTCTCATACCTGTCTTATCTTTTACGAATACTAAAAACGCCTCCCTTGTTCTTAAACTTATTACTTGTCTTATGATGTTAGAAAGATAGCTATGCGTTTACTACTCCATAATGCAATTTAAGATTTATAGAGCGTTCACAAATGATCCAAATACCATCTTGAACGATAAACTTTCCTTCCAATCACATCATTTACACGATACAGCCTTAAAACATCTACCGAAAACTTAACATAAGTCATTATCAGCAAGATTAATAACTTTAACCATCAATACTCCGATAGATATAACAGAGCACACAACAGTGTCAGACGAGCTCACATTGATGTGTTCTTGTGTCAATGTATGTTTTAGTGTTGAATGTGATTTTAATATAGGAAGAGTTCTTCAAAGTGAACGAAGATATTATCTAATGATGGGGTTACGACCTCGAAACTAGTAAGAAGTAACCAAAATGAAGTCACAAGACGGACTTTAAAACCCTTCAGTGGTCGCATATTAAATTTTCTTCGTTTGTTTAAAAAATATTTAAATATATTATTTGTATACAAAACCTAATTTTTTTTAAACGGTTTTGGAGTAAGTATGTTACATGTCAAAAACGAAGTTACCATATTTCAGTAAAAACCTGTATATTCCAAAATCAATAGCTTACTACCCATTTCTAAGATATACACAATTTTTGTGTATTATTTGTGAATATATTTAAGAAAGAAATATATAAATTTGTTACATTTTAAAAATTATTTAAAATAGTTTACGAAATTAGGTAATTAGATCACTTTTTTTTTCAAAAAATCACTAAAAATAGTAATATATATCTTATACAAATGTTCTATATCTCAATATGTTCAGAAAGGTGCATAGAATGTAGGTGTGTAGTGAAAAAAAATGTTAGATGTATCACATTTGGAGTTTTTTGGTCAAATACCAAAAAATCGAAGAGTAACGGAGCAGAAATTTTACAGAAATGGTAATGAATAACATACTAATAGATTTTTTGGAATTTATTCAACCATTACTTGAGATTTGTTATATATTTGTGAATATATTTTGGGGGAAAAAATAATAATATGTTACATTTTATAAATAAACACAACGATTTTTACTAAAAAGTGATACTCTGACGGTTGAGGTTAGGTTTGTAACCTTCACAATTTAGCCTCACTAGTACCAAACTGAAGATAGGACAAAGAAAAAATCATTAGATTTAACTAAGAAAATATATACTTTACAAAGAATAACACACATATTCACTTTTATAATCATATAAAACACTAAATATAAGACAATGTGCATATAGGCTAGACTTACAATATTGGCCTAGGTTATCCCAAATAAGACCGTTTAAAAACTAAACTATCACTCAAAAACATAAACTTTCGATATAAAAACACATATATTGTAACTTGTATGCACAATTTATATACAATTTGCATACACAAACCTTCAAAATAACAAATATCTAACTCCAAAACAATATGTGCCACGCCCTTTATTACAGTATTTTACGTCACACATTTGCTTCGTTTGGAGATCAATACAAAGGCTTCTTAGTAAGTATTTGTCAACATCAAGTGGTACCAACTTATAGAATGGAATTACCCCTACAACTTAGTGTAAAGAAAAATAATTTTAAAACCATAGAGAAATGCCAACTGAAAGCCAACTGAATTTCGTCTCGTCAGGTTTGTTCTACGTTCAAGTAGGAATAACTCTGGATCTATGAGACGCAGAAAAATTTGTAATCTACGGTTAGAAAGAGAAACATGTGATCTATAGAACAGTGTTTTAGTTGACTTAAATGACAGAAAAATAGAGTTGTAATGATATCGGGAAAATGGCTTCGTGTCTTACGAAAAGGCGCAGAGTTGATTTTTAAGATTTTACGCTACAAAAATACGTGAACTTCACCAATTTTTGGAATATTATTTATAACGTTTTGTGGTATTTTTTTTGCATGATTATGCATCTACGGAAGGTAATTAATTATTTTATTTATCGAAATAATTTCATCTTCCTGAACAGATTGGTGTGTTTATATGATTTATGTGTATTGTTCTTATAATTATTTTTTTTTTTATATTGTTGAACACGTACATCAACTGGCCTTGAATTCTGACTTAAATATATTAACTCCATTAACATAGGATTTAATAAATAACACTTCCACCCGTACACATTATTTTGGGATTAAACTCATGTAAAAATATTTCTCAAAGAAATGTTGACATAAAGGCTGTTCTGATTTTACAGTTGGAGTTAAATTCTACGTGTTTTTTTCTAAATAAGCCACCCCATATAAAGAACGGATGTAGTAGTAGGAAAGGTATAGATATTGTAGTATAGTTTATCTTTTATTTCTAGAACAGTAGTTTTTCCTGCATCGATTTTTTGTAAAAGTTATTTTTTTATAATTCTAGATCTACATATGGAAGAGCTACCCTATTCTATTACCAGGGTAGCTCTGAATTACAGCTTTCAATAGTGGTTATCATCGCTTGGAACAAGTGCTTACACTACACAACAGCTACTCATTAATTAATCCCTCTCTTCATCATTATGACCAGTTTTGAAACATCCGTTGTACGAGTGTGGTCACTTCCTTCTACTCACATCAGATATTCTCAAAATATTTGAATTTCCAACAAACATTTGCCTCATAATTTTGATTTTTATGGACAGCGTATGTTATTATATAATTGAAATATTTTGTGTATGGATATGCTTCAAAGTACAAAAGCCAAAGTTTTCCTTACTGATTGTCAAACACCTGAATATACACAATAAGTCTTTTATATTCCAGCAATATACCTCCATTATGTTATTTTATAAAGGGAAAAGGGAATAATATATCGAATTCCTTGTTTCTAAATCAATAGTCAAGTACAGAACTAAGAAATTGAAGTTATCTTTTTGAGTTATTACAGAAAAAGAGTATAATAAGTTTATTGAATGTCATACATTCCAGCAGTAGACACACATATTTATATATATATATATATATATATATATATATATATATATATATATATATATTAAGGCAAAATTTAAGAATATATGGAATTTCGTGTGTTCTATGTAAAGTACAGAACTAAGAAATTATTGTTATATTTTTGAGTTAGTACAGACAAATGTGTAATAAATTTATTGTGTGTGAAATATTAACTTTGGATGAATAAGTGATGTTACATTACAGAATAACCAAGTAAATTCTAAATAATAAAACATAGGATTATTTAAAGTGAAAAGAGTTACAATGTTTGAATAGTGTTTGAACGTTCACTTTAGATCAAAGCTGAGTTGTAAGAGCTATTTGTCTTTCTATTCAAATACAATAAATACAACTTGCACAATACTTAATATCTCAAAACTGTTAACACAAGCAAGATATTTTTGTGATTTGTAATTTTGGGTTCTTATTTAACTATGAAATTTTCCAAATAAATTTAAAACTGAAACCAGTAGGCAAAATGTACACTCGATTAATCTAACAGATATGTATCAAATACGTATTTATCTGTATTGTTATACTTTAAAGAGGTTTTATACTTAATTCAGGTGTATTGGAAAATATCCACTTTATCAGGAATATTGTATCTCGCGTTTTATAGTGTACTATAATATTAAGCTGAAAAAGTCATATGTAAACATAGATCATCAATTAGTTAAATAAAATTATCGAGAAAGATATGTAATGAGACTAGATTAATATATATATATATATATATATATGAATTTGGTGGTAGTTTATTTAATTGAGATTGTCCATTAATTTGTACTTATCGGCTTGGAAGTTTTATCACAGCTCCAATGTTCCTGGTTCCTTGCACGTGGTTCCCGGGTATACTGCCAGTAGATGGATCGATTTGCCTTAATCTTTTCGACGAATCTTCTTTTCTTCTTACACTTGTATTCTCACACACTTTTGTGACGACGATTACTTTTAAGTTATTGTATGAACATTCTTGTTCAAACACTTTTATAACGACGCTATTTCTCATACACTTTTATGACGACGACTCTTTTAAACTTATAAACGACGATTATCTTATTTAACTTTAAATTTTATTTCCTTGCAATACACTTCAATATTTACTAACTAGCTTTAAAAACCACATAACGCCCATTCTATTCTTTGTTCATAACATCATAAACCTTATTGTACCCCTTAACTTAATTTTTACAACCATGCCCCTTTTCTCCCTCTGTCAGTAGCTCAAGAATTTACTCACTATTTGACATTTACGACATGGTTAACCTACCAATGCCCTTTCTTTTACAATGCGTACCCTTACACAATCATTTCTCTTTATACTTTTTTATTTTAAAACTATCAATATTTTGGTTAAATTTATTTATTTTGAAATTTTTAAGCTTTATTATTATTTATATTTAAGTGTTATATCTCTTAATTACCCTACAATTAAATATTCCCCTAATTTTGTTTCTATCCCCAATCTTGCTTACCTTGTACGTGGTTTTACCGTATTTTTCAATAACTTCATACGGTCCTTCGTACAATTCGCAGAGTTTATGATATCTTTTATCTATTGTACTGGATGGAACACAAGCCCTTATCAAAACTGTATCACCTATTCCATATTCCGTGGGAGGATGTAGTTTATTATACTTTTCCACGTATGTGTCTCTTTTGTCCTTTATTCTTAAAACATAATCTTCTTGTTTTGTTTTTGGCTCTGGGATATTTTCTGGGTTTATCAAGTATTTAGCCCAAATTCTGCTAACATTTGCCAAATTGTGCCTCCAAAGGTGTTGTTTCTATTGTGTCGTGGTATGATTCATTTATGCAGGTTTCAATGATATCCAGCACCTTTCCCCAATCCTGATATCCGTTGGGTACTAATATCCTAAAAAATTGCACTAACTGCCTCATAACTCTCTCCGCCAAATTACTCTGAGGGTTTCTGATTGCTATGGTTTTTTGTCTTATTCCTAGTTCCTGTAATCCCTGTCCCCACATTTTCGAAGTGAACTGCGTTCCGTTGTCCGATAATATGGCCATTGGTAGTTGAACATCCTCTATGTATTTTTTAATTTGATTTAGAGTAATTACGGTGGTGGTGTTTTAATTTTGTATAAATTAACAAATTTAGAAAATGCATCGATCGGTACGAGTATGTATCTGGCTCCGTAAATTGTCTTGGGCTATGGTCCATAATAGTCCACACAAACTAAGTCTCCCTTTCCCTTCGGAATTATTTCTTGTAATTCGGCATTCCTCTGTTTTACATCATGTTTATTTACCTGACAAACATGACATTTTCTAATTACATTTTTTATTATTCTCGCTGTTTTATCCCCCGTGAAGTCTTCTTTTATTAATTGGTAAGATTTGTTTAAATCTCGTGATCTTCCTTTGCTAATTTCGTCATGAATTTTTCTGGAATTACCAGTTTCCATTTTAATTTTTCCTTCCTAAAAAGTTTATTCCCGCATACTTTATAATATTCTTTCAACACGTCATCCCCCTGTTCAATTTTCTCCCTAATGCCCCTTAATTTTTCATCTTCATTTTGTAAATTTTCTATTAATTGAATTTGGTTTCCTATCTCTGGACAAAAATTTCTGGTGAGTACTTGAATTCTGACTAATCGATCTGTGCTAGTTTCATGTGAACACTCCCCTTCTTCAGGATACCTACTGAGAATATCTACTACAATATTATCTTTACCTCTACAATGCTGAATACTAATATTGTACTCCTGGATTAAAAGTATCCAGCGTGTCATTCTGGCATTTATTAGTTTACATTGATTAATGAATGTTATTGCTTTGTTATCGGTTATCACGGTCAATTTCCTTCCTAAAACATATCTCCTAAACCTCTTCAAACAAAAAACCACACTATATAGCTCCTTTCCTGCGGTACTATAGTATTTTTCTGACCCTTTAAAAGTTCGACTTGTAAAACCGATAACACATATCTCATTATTTTCATTTAATTGGTATGATTGTCCACCTGATGCTATATCAGATGCGTCAATCTGTAAATAAAATATTTTATTGGGATCAGGATGTCTAAGAGTTATTGCATTCTCAAATTCTCTTTTTACTTCTTTAAAACAGTTATCAATCTTCGTAGTCCAATTGAATTTAACTCCTTTCTTTAAGAGGCCCTGTATCGGTGCGGTTAACCAAGCGTACCCTTTCGACAATATTGTGGAAGTATGTAAGATCTAAAAAACTTTTCAATTGTTTGGGTGTTTTGGCCTTGGGAACGCCTGTATGACCTTCATTTTACTTTCAATTGGTTTTATCCCTTCCGTTGTTATAGTAAATCCTAAATAATCAATTTCCTGTCTACAAAATACCGATTTGTCAAAATTAATGGTCATGTTAGCTTCTTTAAAAACAGTTATTAATTTATCTAATTGTTCCAAATGTTTTTCCCAATATTCTGTCATACATAGTCCATCATCTACATACATAATCAGATAATCTTTGATCTCAGGTGTTAATATTGCATCTAATCCTCTTGTAAGACTTGCTCAACTTGTACTTAGCATGAAAGGAACGGTTTTATATCTATAGCATAAGACTTTGTACAGGAACGCGGTGTAATCTCTACAATCTCTGTGTAATGGAATCTGCCAAAAACTACTGGTCAAGTCTATACTGCTCATCCACTTGATCTTCCCACTGATTTTCAATAGCTCTTGTATAGGTTGAACTCCCTCGTAATCTGGAACAGTTCTTGCATAAATAATTCGCGCATCTAAACAAATCCTTACGCTACCGTCCCTTTTACTCACGGGCACAATCGGATTAATAAATGGACTATTCCCTCTTTCGATTATCCCATATTTAATCATTCTTTTAATCTCTTTGTCCACAGCCTCCTGATATTTTGTAGCTATGGGCCAACTTCCCTGACAATTTGGTCGTTTACTTTAAAATGGTGTTGGTAATTCATTTTTCCCCTGGTTTTTGACTGAAAATACCCTTATGTTTCATTAACAATTTATATAATTGCTGTTTATAATTTGGATTTAGAATAATTATATCATCTACCTTAATTCTGATTGATTCTTCCTCTATCTCCTCCTTTTTAATTATCATGTGATTAATTCCCTTAATTATTTTAATTTCTTCCTGACAACTGTTGAATGAGATGACATTCAATAGATTTGGCAAATTGTTCTCCTTATTTAATTCCCATTTATTACTTATAAAATTAACGATAGCCTTATGTCTAGCCAGAAATTTTAATCCTATAATGCTCTTTCTTATTAAGCCTGGGACGATTATAAAATGCATGTTGATATTTTCGTTCCCAATTCTAACACTGACAATTATCTGTTTTCTTATATTCTTAGAACGCAGACCAACGGCTCCAATTACCTTTACTGTAACTACCGGTAACTCATCACATTTCCCAAATTTTGCTTTATTCCGATTATAAAATTCCTCAGCCATAGAATTTTATTCGCAACCAGTATCTATTAAAGCCAAAATTGATCCCTGGTCATCAATGCAAATTTCTACTTCAGGACAACTGTTAAGTTCAGAAAATTTTGTGTTGGAAACTTTATCAGAATTTTTACTTTTAAATTTTTTACTTTTAATTATTTTTATAAAATGCTCCGGCTAACTGAAATTTATTATTTATTTATTTTCTCTTTACGGGTTCGTTAGGTTCTTTGGTCACTGTAATTTACATATAAAATAGAATTTTGTGATAGTTTATTTAATTGAGATTGTCCATTAATTTGTACTTATCGGCTTGGAAGTTATATCACAGCTAAAATGTTCCTGGATCCTTGCACGTGGTTCCCGTGTAGACTGCCAGTAGATGGATCGATTAGCCTTAACCTTTTCGACGAATCTTCTTTTCTTCTTACACTTGTATTCTCGCACACTTTCGTGACGACGATTACTTCTAATTTATTGTATGAATAATCCTGTTCAAACACTTTTATAACGACGCTATTTCTCACACACTTTTATGACGACGACTCTTTTAAACTTATAAACGACGATTATCTTTTAACTATTCTTTGGGGATTATTATTATATACTTATACAAAAAAGACACAGTTACTATTTAATTTTGACGGTTGATTTCGGCTAAATCTTTCATAACGATCTTCTTTTCTACTAAAGAAACACTTGCTCCGGAACTCCCTCCTTCAATCAGTTAGCAACCAAAAAGAACCTCATGCGCTTCTCTTCCACCCCTATTTATAATGTGTATTTACAAATGCTCTATTCCTATCCTCTTCCTTCATTGGCTTATTTTAAATCTTTTACTTTATTTCTGAACTGACGCAATTAGTTTCATTACTCCTTTTCGAATATTTTCGGTTGAAGGCATTGACTTTTGGAATGGTTTATTTGACTCCTTGAGATCCGTGATTGATGTTAGAATAGTTTTCTAGCTGTCAACCCTTTCAACTCTTTACAACTTATGGCCTGCGAGCACTGACTTTTAGGAGCCCTCTATTTCGTTACAATATATATATATATATATATATATATATATATATATATATATATATATATATATATACATAATGTTCAAAACATGATAATAACCTCAGATCATTTTCTAATAAAAGTATGAGGTACCATTTTCCAACCAAATACCAACTGAATTGGGATGAATTTCCATGTATCTTGCAATAGCTTGAACCAATTCCAAGTAAGTTATACCTTAGTGTGTGCCTAAATCATTCTATAGTCACTACTTATAAAGTCGACGACACAAAATAATTAACTATTTGATGCAGCGGGACAAGTTTTAATTTACTAACAATAAAAAAGAGTTTTATACACAATTAGTTTGCCTAAATAGTGTGTAAGTAATGCAATTCAATTTATTAATTTTTTTATTGATTGGATGGCCAGGTTTTTCGTTATATAGTGTATTATACACCATCATTATTAGGAAATTCCATATCAATCCAGTCAAGGTGTTATATCCAGTTTGAAATCTGTCTCGTTCTCCATAAAATGCTTCGAGATCCAAATAGTGAGATAATTATGATGTTACCCAGTTTCCCGACTGTCTCCGTCTCCATTGAATGTATAGAGATCTAAATAGTTTCTTGGCAGTAAAGGTGAGATCCTTCGGATGATGTTATCCATTCATATTTGTCTCCTTCTACATATAATGGCTAGAGATTCAAATAGTTTCTTGTAGAGAACATTGTAGTCAAAAACTAGGTGTTAAAGAATTTCCACACATGCATCACATATTCTACACTAAGGATCTCATGCGTGTAAACTCATTTTATTTAGTTGTCTTCGGAAAATCAAATGACCAGTCAGAAATCCAGTCACTCACTTCAGACTACATTCAGCCCTCCATTGTGTGGAGTCTTAACGCACCCTTGCGTATTATCTTAGACTGTATATTGCCCTTTGTTTACTCTCCAAACTGTTAGTGTTATTTTATAACCCATTGGGAGACAGGCCAACGTGATAAGATGTAGGGTACTTCGCAGGCAAGTTCTGCGTAAATAAAATGACATTCCATTATTATTTTTCCCCGCCGTGTGTTTCTTATTCCCACAACTACACACATATCTACGCCTCTACATACATGCCTACATCTCTACATACATACATTTAACCACTACGTACAAACCCTACACAACTACATAAATAGCGACATTACTACATATATACTTAAATCAATACATACACACCTACACAACTACATACATGACTAACATCACTACATACATGCCTACATTACTACATACATAACTACACCTCTACATATATACATACATCACTACATACATACTCTCACAACTGCATATATACATACATCACTACAAACATACCTACACAACTACATATATACATACATCACTACATACATACCTACACCACTACATATTTACACACATCACCACATATCCACACAACTACATATATAGCTACAAAACTACATATATATCTACGCCTCTACATGCATACCTACATCACTACATAATACCTACACCCCTACATATTATATACATACATCACTACATACATACTCTCACAACTACATATATACATAAATCACTACATATATTCCTACGCCTCTACATAAATGTCTCTATCACTACAAACATACCTACATAACTACATATATACATACATACATACCTACACTACTACATATTTACATACATCACCACATACATACCTGCACAACTACATATATAACTACAAAACTACATACATACCTACGCCTCTACATACATACCTTTCACCACTACATACAAACCCTACACAACTACATCGATGCCTACAAAACTACATATATACCTCTGCACATATACCTACACCACTACATAAATACATAAACCACTACATTCACACCTCTACAAATACATACTTAACTACATAACTACAGACATACCTACAGTTACATACCTACACAACTACATGCATACGTATACCACTATATAACTACCTACACCAATACATACATAGCTACACCACTGCATACATACCTAAACAACTAACCGGAGACTCAAATCGCCCATCGATTTCTTTTGCCTCCAATATTATTATTAAAAGTATTACAAACGATTCAAATTACTTATTACAACAATACACAGAACCTTTTTAGTGCCATCTAGGGCTCACTTATATTGAGTACGCGATTATGAGTTACCGAGAGATCCTAACTGGCTAGCTCTACAACTAGTATTATGTAAGTCACCCCTTTTTTATCATTCCAAACAGGTTTTTCTTTTGACCAACTCTAACCCTCAGAGACTCAGTTTAGTGAGTAAGGGATTGGTAGAAAAGTCTTGATCTGTGTCTCAACGTTTCATGTCGTCAATAAACCGAAAAAGTAATATTCGACATGCTCTCTATCTGTTGTTGTTGTCATTTTGATGTAAGCGCGAAAGCTATCGCAAAAATTAAGATATGATATAACATGGCCTACGTCATTCAATATTATTTAAATATTTTATGAATTTTAGGAACATAACTCACAAATTGTGTACTTATGAATTATCTACAACGAAAAAACTCTACCTTTTTTAGAGTCAGACTAATTACGCCCCCTATCTTTATTAATACGTAATAGTCTCGAATCCTGAGATTTTTAGCCTACAGGATTCGTTCTCGCGTGACAAAAAGAATAAATTATCCAATCCACTGGAAGTTTTTGGCTTACTATCTTGCTGGCCTGGATTGAATAACTTCTTCGATAATTTGAGTTGCCCCAAATTACCGGTACCCCCCTTTTTATTTACGACTTCCAGTAACTGTATTTAAGATTACCCTATTTCTCAGGGAGAACACGAATTTACTTTATTTTCGAATTTTAATCTCGTAGGTGTGTGTCCTTAGGAATACCTTTTTGATACAATATATTTTACCCTTTTTTATAATAACAAACCTGAAAATATAGCATATAATTGTGTGACCAATTCTAAATAAAACACAGTTTTAGAGAATATATAAAAAAATTAATTTTTTTAATTAATTGAAACAAAAACAACTGCAATAATAAGCTTGACACCAGTCAACAAAATAAAATTCAAAACAATTTCTCTAATAAAATTAATGGATAACAACTAAAATATTTTTTCTTTTGAGCAGAAGGCAATCACTTATAACTTTCTTAAAATTGATCTATATAAAAATTTCTATTTATCTCTGAATTTAACTTACTTAATTTATCAAATTTATTTATTGAAAAAGATTTTTATCCACACATGAGTTTGACATTATCTATTTTAATACATTTATTTAATTACACAAAAAAAAATTTATCTCAGGAAAATCAGTGAGACTCTAAAATCGGGCCAATTTTGCCCTTTAAAAAAGGAAATTTGGATTTTCTCAGACCTTGTCCGCCGTGTTGAAGATCCTGAGTCCTGAGATGCTGATGGTCCTCTGGTGTCGGGTTGGTTGTTTTTTAGCGATTAAAGTTGTCTTATATTTTTTCCATGGAGTTTAGAAGGCTGGCTGGTTGTTCGAATCTATCACCTTCTATCGCTCTCGCTGACGCTGTTTTAATACTTTGGCATCGTAACACTTAAACTTCTTTACTGAGAATCTTGAGTCGGCAAACTGGCATAGCCACCCCTAGCACTTGTTCAAACTATTTTTTAAGAGAGACGTTCGGGCATAGTCACCCCTAGCACCTGTTCTAACAAATTTTTTACAAGAGAGCCTCGGGCATAGTCACCCCTAGCACCTGTTTCAACGACTTTTTTACGAGAGACGTTCGGGCATAGTCACCCCTAGCACCTGTTCTGCAACTTTTTTACCAGAGACTTCTATGAGATTCGTGCGGCTCTTTTTATAGCCAAAAACTATCGTATATCGATACCAATTTTTTTCCCTCACTGGACCGATACGATAGTTCCATTTATGGTGTATTTCCATGCAATTTCTTGATTATTTTTGGTGTAGGTGGTTCAGTTATTTATTATTAATTTATTTATTACGTTTACCGTTTTTAAATTGTCCTTTTTAATCACTTTGTTCTAATTAATCCTTTAATCTATTTTTGCTGTAAGTTGGTATTCTGGCTCCGCCTACAACTACGTCACTTATCCTTGAACATTTAAACCCTGCAACTTGTAACTGGCCGATGTAAAAATCTTCATTGTTTTCCTTTTAATTGTCTATAACACTTTTCCTAACAGTTTTTGCGTTTTTACGTAACCGGTGTCCTGTAGCTCTCGACCGCGGCAATTTCCCGCACTTCGAATGACATTTCTCGGACTATTCATTCGCCTTCAATCACTTACGTAAGAATTTGCGTAATTTACAGTTTTTAATTCTTACACCTTTAAAGTTTTTGTTTTCAAACTTTGTCACTTTGTTTATTTCGTGATTTAAACGCACTAGCCATGATAACATAATTCTACGACTTCTGGTAGTGATGTAATCCAGTGCGTATTTTCACACCTTTGGGTTTGGGGTTTATTTATTGACTGATTTTCCTGAAATTTACACAACTCTTAGATATTAGGTTTTAACTTCTTTTTGCAAAATTTCCACTTCTTATCTTTTTTCATTTTCATACTATAGCGTGAAAACCATAACTCTTTTGATTTAATCAAATTTAAATTTTTAATCATTAATTATAATATAACTTTATTTATTTAATTACTTCTATACAATCCTTTTCTCAAAATTTATTTTTATTTACTTTTATTAGCTTTTATACTTAACCTTTTCTGCTAACTTTTTAAATATCAATTTTTTCCAAATTTTAGCAAGAATACTTTTATCTTAAAATTACATTTTATTTTCAGAAATACCAAGGTTTTTTATTTTTTATTAATTTTGAAATTTTTTAAATTCTTCATTTAAATATGCCGTAACGTCTGTTAGTTAATATGAAATAACAGTACTAGATATGTATCGCATACGACTTGTATTACAACTACATATCCTTATACATTATTATTTCATATTTTCAAAATTCATAAAAAATGATTTTTCAATTCAAAATCCGCCGACATAGGAATTTACTGTTAGAACAAGCCGGCAAGAGTTGACCTTGGACCATTTCATAGTTCAATCTCACCGACCGGCTATAAGCAGTAAAAAGTTCTACAAAACATCCATACCTTGCATTGGGATTATTTTTGATATTTTTCTTTTTTAACCAAAACATAACCCCATACAACGAATTTCCGTTGTAGCTCCCTCCTTATGTCAGCCACCTTGAAATATCCTCAATATTTCATGAGTTATGACATAACATACAATACCCCATATTTAAACTTCAATAATCTTCAAAATTAATCCTACCTTGTTACCCTGTTCTGCCTTTTCTGCTCCTAGATTCCTAACATAATACATGACATATCTTTATATTATACATTACTTTATGACATTTATTTATAATATTAATTGATTGTTTATAATTGTTTTTTAATTGTTTTTCTTATAATTATTTAGTTCACTTCACTTTTCACACTATATTGGGGCCTATCACTTTCCTGAGATAACTTGACATTATATAATCTCCATACCTTAACTTCTGGCTAGTCTCTACTAATAACAAAGTTACCCCAGTCAAAACGCTTTAATTTCAATTTTAATTTTAATTAATTTACTGTTTTCCCTTAGTCAACTTCCCTTTTATTTTTTACTTTAAAATTTCCCCTTTGATTTTTTATTAGTTATTATTATTAAATTTTTTATTTTAACTTATTTACTTTTTCTAAAATTTTTTGTTAGGCTTTTTCGTCTGAATTTGCTGAATCCAATGATGTAGCACTTAATCTGGTTCTGATTTTAATTACAATTTTTCTCTATTATGATTTAGTATAATTGTCGACATTCCATCCCCTTTGTATTCTTGCGACCTTGTTCCGTTAGCCGACTGACAGTAGATATCCTAAGTCAATATTGTCTTCCTTGACCTAGTCAACACAGCCTTGCTTCCGTTACACATTGAATCTAAATATTATGTTTTTTATCTGCTTACGGTTTCATTCATTAGGGCTGGTTTCCCGTCATGACCTCAAACCTGTTTTTAGTATGCATCTGGATACTTAATTTAGTCTTGCAGCATGTTAAATCCATCAACCTATTATTCTCATTTATTATTCAGCTTAATTATACTATATCTTGAATTTTCTTATAACTATTAGTCATTTTCCTTTTAAACGTTGTATGCTTATATTTCTTTTTACATTTATACAGGGTTTTCATAATTCATGTCCTATCCCTAACACTTGTTTATTTTTATTTTAAATTTTAATTCATGCTCCATAGTAGATTCGTAAATCCTTTATATCATATTTCCCTTTAATTTTATTATTGTTTATATTTTTTACTATGAAAGTCTTACTACCTACTTTATTTATAATTTCAAATGGACCAGTATTTTATAATTTCTATTATTTTTCCAAATAAATCTCTACAGCTAAACATATTTTTCATTATACAGTATAACTTGTTCTTCCCAGGTGTCCATAAGCTTTATGTATCTCCATTATTAACTCCGTCTCTATTTCTGCTGGAATCCCTAATTTCCATCGGTTTGTTCCATATTTATATAACAATTCATTTTCAACTCTGTAATTTCTATTATAATTATTTATATTACGTTTAATATTACTACATTCTAAATTTTCATTTTGTTCAAGTGCAAAGTTTTGTATTAAATATTGTAATCTTACATTTTTTCCTACTTCTATTTTATTAATTTTGATCCTTATTCTATCCGTGATGTCCCGAGAATCATACATTCTGCTCACTATATCACAGGGTATATTATCTTTCCCTGCGCAATGCACTATTCTAGGGTGATATTCTTGAATTGTTAGGATCCATCGCGTCATCCTACTATTCACCAACTTACAGGTGGTCAAAAATTTTAACGCTTTGTTGTCCGTAATGATGGTTAAAGGTGCTCCAAGTACTAGTGGTCTAAACTTCTTCAAACCATGCACAATTGCTAGCAATTCCAGCTCGCAGATTGAGTAATGTTTCTCGTAAACTTTCAGTGTTCTGCTTACGAAACCAATTACTCTAACCTCTCCTTCCTGGTTGCGCTGATATAGCTGGCTAGCGATTGCTGTTGTGCTGGCATCAGTCTGAAGGAACGTTTCTTCTCCTTCCACCGGATGAGCTATCACCACTGACTCCAAAAACAAGTCCTTGACCGCCTGAAACGCTTGTTGCATTTCCTCACTCCACACCCATTTTCTTCCCTTTTGCAATAGGTGGTATAACGGCTTAGTAGAAGTTGCGTATTTGGCTGTAAACCTGGAATAGTAATTTACGAATCCTAAAAATGACTGTAACTGCTTTACAGTAGTTGGAACTTGAAAATCACGAATAGCATTTAATTTTTCGGGATCTGTTCCTATTCCTTCTCTAGAAAAAACATAACCTAAAAATTTAACTTTTTCCTGGCAAAATAAAGTTTTCTTTGGATTAATGGTAAGGCCGCCATCTTGAAACTTTTGAAATATTTCTTCCAGATGTTGTAAGTGTTCTTCGAAGGTTTCTGACAAACATATCAAGTCGTCGACGTAGCTAAGAGTAAATTCTTCCACCTTGTGTCCTAATGTCAAATCAACCGCTCTTACTAAAGCAGCCATTGAATTCTGTAACCCGAATGGAACTACTTTGAAGTTATATACTTTATTCTCAAAAAGGAAACCCGTAAATTGTTTTGACTCTTCTGACAGCGGTATTTGCCAAAAACTCGAGGTTAGGTCAATTTTACTAATGTATTTTTTACTTCGACCCTTCCGGAGAATATCTTCCATTGGTGGTGCACTTTCATAATCGGGTACTATCAGCTGATTTAACTTTCGGGCATCCATGCACAGACGGATGGACGAGTCTGGCTTTACCACTACGACCATGGGGTTGATATATTGCGTTCGCGACCTTTCAGTAATTCCATATTTTAACATGTGATCAATTTCTTCCCTTACTTGCTTTCTATAATTTAATGGAATTGGATAGTTCCTATTTACAAATGTTTTATCAGATCCTAATTTAAGCTCATGTTCATATTTATTGGACAAACCTGGAATTTCTGAAAAAATACTTTGGTATTTATTTATTAAATTTTGTAACTGTATTTCCTCTTGCGCTGTAAGAATAGTATCATGTGAATAGTCGACCGAAACATTTATCTTGTTTATAACCCTTTGTTAACGTTCGGTTGTTTGTTATCGCTCGGCCGTCTACTCTGGACCCTAACCACTTTCTCTTTTTCTAACGGTATGGGCTGTATAACGTTTTAAATTTGTCTTCAGTTTCACGTGTGTTCTGTGATAGTTCGGACTAACTTTAACACTATAATTTTGCTTGTTTTTATGCGAAGTACTCTTATTACTATTATTCAAATTACTTTTATTGTTACTTCCTTTGTTTAATTTAATTTCATTACGCGATTTATTATTACTTATTGAATTTTTAACATGTATGTGGAACTCTTCTTTGTGACGTAAATTTTCTTGTCTCACCGTCGTGGTGTGTCGTCTTCGGGTTTCTTCAACATCGGTTGTGTCTTTTTCCTTAGAAACAGATAATTCTGGATTACAATTATCTGTTTCGTTTACTTTAGTGGATAGTGTTTTTAGTGATTTTGTGTTACAAGTGTGGTTTTTGGATCTAGTTTTATTTTCACGCGCGTCGATAGACATTCCAGGCAGTACCTTTATCCTACTCTGCATGTCCTTATTATTATATTTTTTATTTAATTGCTTATTCGTCGATTTATTTTTATTTAATTCCTTATTCGTCGATTTATATTTATTTAATTTATTTTTCTTTTCCTCCTCCGATAAGTATCCAATTCCTTTGAATATCTTATCCCCTTCTTTACTAACTAAGACCCTGACCGACTCCTGCATACACTGTTCGGGGTTGTCACGTTCTGGTAGTCTCATCCGGTTTTCTATCCACATTTTATCTCTCTCCCTCCCTCTTATCAAAGTTTGTTGATTTTTATTATTAACCAACACTTTGTTATTTCCTGTATTTTTAAATATGCCTTCAGGTTGAATCCTTTTGTTCACATTTATCCCCTTAACATTATTTTTAAAATATACAGAATCCTTTTTAAAATTCTTTTCTTTTAATTGACCTTTTGTTTCTACTAATTTTTCATAATATATTATTACTTCCTCCTTTTCCACATACAGTTTTATATATCGCTCTTCCATATTAATTTTAGCTTTTAATTCGTACAAAACATCACATCCTATGATTATTCTGGACCTTAAATTTTTTACAATTAATAATTTTAATTCGATTTCTACTTCTTTTATTTTTATTGATATCATAATTTGTTTATTTATTTTATATGGTTTACTTTTAACTGCAGTTACGATTTCCACCCCAGTTACAGGGAGTTCCAAAATTTCAAGCCCTTCTTTCTTTAACATTAAATATAATCCTTCACTAATTAGTGAGATTTCGGCACTTGTATCTACTTCTACCATAACTAAGTTGTTTCCTAGATTTACGGGTATTTTAGGAGTTTCCTCAATCGGTTTTTCTTTTAAGAAATATTTTTTATCTTTTTCTAATAAATCCCCTCGTAAATCTAAATGCAATCCTCCGACACACAGTTTAGATGTTTCCTGCGGACTCGGGATTAGTTTTTCCTCTACAATTTGTTTTGTAGAGACCGAAGCGCCCCTATCTCGCACTCCGTAGTGGAAGCCGCCTTTATCTTTCGCTGTATTCGAATTAAAATTAGAGTTCGTGGGCTGTTTGTAAACTGGTGGTTCAACATTATGACGCAGATTGTCTCCTGACGTAACATAACTCGATTGTTTACATTCATTTTCTGATTGATTTTCCCTAGAATCACATCTGTTTTTAATTTTTGACTCGAATGTTAACGATTGACATTTATTATTTTGTTTACTCCCCCCTAATCTATTAGTAGAGTCGTAAACGCGATAATTTGGTTTCTTGCTTCCTCCTATTAGATTAGTAGAGTCGTAAACACGATAATTTGTTTTCTTGCTTCCTCCTATTTTATTATTTTTATTATAATGAACGGTTTGTTTATTTTCTAAATTTTCTTTATTAATTTTTTCATTGTTTATTAAATTTCTACTTTGTTTATTATTTATTATTTTATCCGCAGCCTTAGTGTAATCCGATGGTCTATTAGGTGTCAAAAAGGCCTCTTTTATCCATTTAAATTCCTAGGCGAGTTAGGATGGTTTTTTGATGGACCAGGTTTTGAAAGGTTTGGAGGTCGAGGATTATTTTGGGTGTCACCATAGGATCTCTGGTTAGGGTTATTAGGAAAGGTTTTGGTTTGCCTATTATCCCTCTCCTGATTGGAATTCCAGTTTCCCCTACGCGATTCCTCCATCGTATCGACACTAGTTAGAAACGTGAGTGCTTCTTGAATATTTTCCATGGGTTTCCCCATACTGGTCATTCTAATATTCTCCCTAAAATGCTGCATAATCGTGAAAATTAAATATTTTTCCGGGATCGGTGGTTCTAAATCGCTTGCTTTATTTATAAGTAAACAAAAATATTCGGCTTTGGTCATATTTCCGTTTTCAAAAAAGTTCCCATATTCAATTTTATTTCGAACTATTTTTTGGGATTGCAAGTTCCAATAGTGATCTATAAACAGTTTCTTAAAGTCACTATAACCCATATCCGCGGTTTTCACCACATTCCACCATAACTCAGCATTTGATCTTAAATGTCGTTCAACAACCTTTAACTTTTCCTTATCATCCATTCCCACTTGAATTTCTTCTAGTAAATTTTCTATTTGCCTAATAAATTGCATGGGCCTTTCCTTAGGATTACCCCAAAACTCAACTTTTACATTTTCGTTATCAATTCTATTTATTATTATATTTCTGCTACTAATTCCTCCTAAATTTATTTCCCCTACTTTTTTATCGATAATTCTAACTTTATTTTCTAACAATTTATTATCTTTTTCCAATTTATCTACTTTAGAATTTACTACTTTACTATTCTCAGCTAATGATTCAATTTTACCATTAACTTCTCTAAACTCCCCCTCCACTTCAGCTTTAAAAACCTCTTGTTGAGCCGTATTATTTGCTACTTCTAATTCTATTCCCTGAACTCTCCCTTCTATTTTATTCCAGAGTGCCCTTCTTTCTTCTCTTTCCTTCTCCCTTTCTCTGCTCTCCTTCTCCCTCCATTCCTTATCTCTCTTGTCCCTTATTTCATTTTCCTTTTCTCTTAACGCCCTTTCTTCTAGTCTTTCTTTTTCTCTTAACGCCCTTTCCTCTTGTCTTTCTTTTTCTCTTAACACCCTTTCTTCTTGTTTTTCTTTTTCCCTTAACGCCTTTTCATCTTTTTCTCTCTTTTCTAAGTAGGCCATTAACGATTTACCTTCTTGGGTCTTTTCCGCCATTTTGTTTTTATTTATTTATTTAATATTAAGAGACTTATTAATTATTTTTTAATTGATTCTATCTTTATTTAATTTATTTATTTTAATCTTTCTATTTTTATACCCGAATTTAATTATGTTTTATTATTATTATTTTTTATTTATTTCACTCCCTCCCAAATTATACAACCAACACAGATCACCAGAATTTAAGGTATGTAGTATACTTATAAACTATACATCTTATACTAAGCATACACATTTAGGTAAAATATACTGTATTTGTATTCTTTGAAGCCTAGCCTAATTTTCCCAAATAGCAGCTACACTATACAATGCAAACAACCAGTCCGTATTACTTGTCAATAGCACGTACTAATCGCTTACCCTGTACTTTTTATAACTACTAATTTAAAAACAATTATTCGGGCTTCACCGTATGGGCGCCATCATCTATCTACAACGAAAAAACTCTACCTTTTTTAGAGTCAGACTAATTACGCCCCCTATCTTTATTAATACGTAATAGTCTCGAATCCTGAGATTTTTAGCCTACAGGATTCGTTCTCGCGTGACAAAAAGAATAAATTATCCAATCCACTGGAAGTTTTTGGCTTACTATCTTGCTGGCCTGGATTGAATAACTTCTTCGATAATTTGAGTTGCCCCAAATTACCGGTACCCCCCTTTTTATTTACGACTTCCAGTAACTGTATTTAAGATTACCCTATTTCTCAGGGAGAACACGAATTTACTTTATTTTCGAATTTTAATCTCGTAGGTGTGTGTCCTTAGGAATACCTTTTTGATACAATATATTTTACCCTTTTTTATAATAACAAACCTGAAAATATAGCATATAATTGTGTGACCAATTCTAAATAAAACACAGTTTTAGAGAATATATAAAAAAATTAATTTTTTTAATTAATTGAAACAAAAACAACTGCAATAATAAGCTTGACACCAGTCAACAAAATAAAATTCAAAACAATTTCTCTAATAAAATTAATGGATAACAACTAAAATATTTTTTCTTTTGAGCAGAAGGCAATCACTTATAACTTTCTTAAAATTGATCTATATAAAAATTTCTATTTATCTCTGAATTTAACTTACTTAATTTATCAAATTTATTTATTGAAAAAGATTTTTATCCACACATGAGTTTGACATTATCTATTTTAATACATTTATTTAATTACACAAAAAAAAATTTATCTCAGGAAAATCAGTGAGACTCTAAAATCGGGCCAATTTTGCCCTTTAAAAAAGGAAATTTGGATTTTCTCAGACCTTGTCCGCCGTGTTGAAGATCCTGAGTCCTGAGATGCTGATGGTCCTCTGGTGTCGGGTTGGTTGTTTTTTAGCGATTAAAGTTGTCTTATATTTTTTCCATGGAGTTTAGAAGGCTGGCTGGTTGTTCGAATCTATCACCTTCTATCGCTCTCGCTGACGCTGTTTTAATACTTTGGCATCGTAACACTTAAACTTCTTTACTGAGAATCTTGAGTCGGCAAACTGGCATAGCCACCCCTAGCACTTGTTCAAACTATTTTTTAAGAGAGACGTTCGGGCATAGTCACCCCTAGCACCTGTTCTAACAAATTTTTTACAAGAGAGCCTCGGGCATAGTCACCCCTAGCACCTGTTTCAACGACTTTTTTACGAGAGACGTTCGGGCATAGTCACCCCTAGCACCTGTTCTGCAACTTTTTTACCAGAGACTTCTATGAGATTCGTGCGGCTCTTTTTATAGCCAAAAACTATCGTATATCGATACCAATTTTTTTCCCTCACTGGACCGATACGATAGTTCCATTTATGGTGTATTTCCATGCAATTTCTTGATTATTTTTGGTGTAGGTGGTTCAGTTATTTATTATTAATTTATTTATTACGTTTACCGTTTTTAAATTGTCCTTTTTAATCACTTTGTTCTAATTAATCCTTTAATCTATTTTTGCTGTAAGTTGGTATTCTGGCTCCGCCTACAACTACGTCACTTATCCTTGAACATTTAAACCCTGCAACTTGTAACTGGCCGATGTAAAAATCTTCATTGTTTTCCTTTTAATTGTCTATAACACTTTTCCTAACAGTTTTTGCGTTTTTACGTAACCGGTGTCCTGTAGCTCTCGACCGCGGCAATTTCCCGCACTTCGAATGACATTTCTCGGACTATTCATTCGCCTTCAATCACTTACGTAAGAATTTGCGTAATTTACAGTTTTTAATTCTTACACCTTTAAAGTTTTTGTTTTCAAACTTTGTCACTTTGTTTATTTCGTGATTTAAACGCACTAGCCATGATAACATAATTCTACGACTTCTGGTAGTGATGTAATCCATTGCGTATTTTCACACCTTTGGGTTTGGGGTTTATTTATTGACTGATTTTCCTGAAATTTACACAACTCTTAGATATTAGGTTTTAACTTCTTTTTGCAAAATTTCCACTTCTTATCTTTTTTCATTTTCATACTATAGCGTGAAAACCATAACTCTTTTGATTTAATCAAATTTAAATTTTTAATCATTAATTATAATATAACTTTATTTATTTAATTACTTCTATACAATCCTTTTCTCAAAATTTATTTTTATTTACTTTTATTAGCTTTTATACTTAACCTTTTCTGCTAACTTTTTAAATATCAATTTTTTCCAAATTTTAGCAAGAATACTTTTATCTTAAAATTACATTTTATTTTCAGAAATACCAAGGTTTTTTATTTTTTATTAATTTTGAAATTTTTTAAATTCTTCATTTAAATATGCCGTAACGTCTGTTAGTTAATATGAAATAACAGTACTAGATATGTATCGCATACGACTTGTATTACAACTACATATCCTTATACATTATTATTTCATATTTTCAAAATTCATAAAAAATGATTTTTCAATTCAAAATCCGCCGACATAGGAATTTACTGTTAGAACAAGCCGGCAAGAGTTGACCTTGGACCATTTCATAGTTCAATCTCACCGACCGGCTATAAGCAGTAAAAAGTTCTACAAAACATCCATACCTTGCATTGGGATTATTTTTGATATTTTTCTTTTTTAACCAAAACATAACCCCATACAACGAATTTCCGTTGTAGTTCATTAGTTAATAATAGTGTACAGAATATATTTCAGTTACACGAAAGTTTCCTTTAATAATGCAATTTTAAAATCCTTTTAGAGAATTGGATATTAATTTGCATCCGTAGTTTTATGTTGCTGCTATCTTCGTATTTCTAATATTTTAACATGCAAACAATATGTTCTTTGTATATAATTAGTAGTTGCTTCTAAATATATTGTTATACTTGCTTAGTATTGGACACTTGTAACTGGACAATTGTTCCAGTTTTGCTCCAACCTTTAAAACTGAAGCTGTTCAAAACGGAATTTCAACTATATAAACGTTCAACGTCCAACACTCGTGCTTTTTACAGTTATTTTAGTCAACTAAGTTAGGATGCGTGTAGCAACTATTTTTTTTAAAAATTCACTCTCTGTCATAATCTTATTGTTTCTTCATGTGTTTCATCACATTTTCGTTTCGTCATCACATTTTGGTGGTTACCAACACCAACATTCGCGTTAGACCGCAACTTAATCAATACAACGTGATTAATTCTTGGAACAATCCCGTGTTTAATTATTTCGATTTCAACAGCTTTGTCCTATGCACGTGTTAACTTTCATGTGAGAATGTGCAAATTCATAAGTTACAGAATTATGTGTATATCAAAATGTCATGCATTACTATTATTCACAGGTATAATAATTATTTGTTTAAGTTAACATTGTACACACAATTTCAGTGTACTTTGTATAAACAACTTTAACTATTTTGTTGTGGAAATCAGGTAGCTGAACCACGAGTGAAGTCTTTGTGCTCCGATTCCATGTGATGAAGGTCTAACAAGATCAGGTAGTGTGCGTTGAATAATAAGGTCAATATTATACTTAATATTTAGTAACAACTATAGTCAATTGATTCATTGCTTTTAGTCGATTATTAGTTATTATATGGTCTTCTGGCAATCATTTCTATATTTTCTCGGTTTTTCTATCACTACCTAAGGACCCTTAAATATTTTCTAATTAACAATACTTATGTGCATATTGTGACAGCTACAAGAACGTTTCTATCTGTACTCTTACTGAAACCGGCGATGTTAGTACTTGTTTACACATTGCTTGAATATTTTTTCGTGAACTTTAAATAGATCCAAAAGGATTAGGAGTAATGTATGATATTTGATTGATAAGTTTGAAAGTGTAAATTTACATTATTGATAACTGTGTCTTAAATTAGAGCCTCAAGACCCTCTCGTATTCCGTTGCAGACGATATAAAGAACACAATTGTAATTTCAATTCATTTCTTGTGGAGAAACATCTAGTTTTTCTTATGTTCATTAATTTTTGTTTTTGTTGTTTTTTTAGCAAAACAAAAACATTAATGGAAGAAATTGAAAATTGTGTAAAAACTTATTTATGGAATGAAACAATACAGATAATATTTTCTTATCAACCACTCATAGATCTCATGAAATTCTAAATTTCATTATTATGTTTTATGTATTAATAGAACATAATGTCTTTTCTTTTATTGAATTTTACCTTTATCTTTAAAACAATTTTAGTTAGGTAAAATATTAATATTAACCTAACCTATATTAATTGTCAATATCTAATTATATTCAAGAACAGATGTATATTACTTATATACAGATTCAAATTTAAAGATATTACATAAAAATAAAGTTATATTAAAAATTAATAATTTAGTAGTTTAGAATGGCTGAACTGCTATAAGTTACTTATTTATGATTGTGTTTTCTTTATTTGTTTATGTATGCGTAAAATAAGAAGTCGATAATATCTTTTGTAATATCCTTCAATAAAGTGTAAAATATCTGAGCTTTAGTGTGTATAAGAGAGAAGATTTATTGCAAGTTTCATGGAAGCGTTTAAACAAGTAAACATTGTGAGAAAAGATATAATGTACGTTTTGATAGAAAAACTACTTATAGGTTCAACATTTGCCATATTTAATTTGTTAAAATGTCCTTTATAAAATGTTAACGTTGAATAAAAATAAAGTTAACCTCATTATATATATATATATATATATATATATATATATATATACATATATATATATATATATATATATATATATATAATAAATCGAGTGTTTCACAGTTTTAAAAATTATAATACTTTGTGTTGTCTGATACAAATTCAGGGTTGTAGTAAAAAACACAGAATATAATATAACATCATCTAGCTTACTATTTTGATCTTCAGCATCTTGATTCAATTTTTTGAGATTTTTTTCATTTATAGTCAATTTTTGCAAAATAACAAGTGACGTCATAGAAGGGCGGATCTTATATAATGTTCAATTTTCTATACATATTTTGAAATCTACTATAACTAAATAGTTAAGTGATAGGATTTACGCTACTACAGTAGAACGTAGATAATCCGGATTAATTGGGACCGGACCCCATCTGGATTATCGAATTATCCGGATTATCGAAATTACATTAAAAAACGGCCAGCACATACTTATTGAGAAAAAAGTTTTTAAAATTGTATTATTTTCTATCGACGACCACTCCCCTTCTCCTCACTCCTCCTCGCTTCGCGCCATTCTCCCGTCGCCCACTCTAAAGTAAGGAGCTTAGTGCCAATGGCAGAAGGTACGCAATTTTATTTCTTGCTAGAGACGAATCCGGATTTTTGACCTCCCAATTATCGACGTTCTACTGTATATAAGTTTCCTAATATCTAATGTTGTACTTATGCTAACTGTTCTCGTGTTTAAAAATAGTAATTTTTCATGGTGGTATTGTTCACACAGTTTTCAGAAAAAATGCTTTTGTGAATTGAAATAATTATAATTTTGTAAGATATTTCTAATACAAATTGAACCTAGCTAACACAATATAAATTATTAAACACCTCTAATATGTTTCAAATTGTCAGTGTAAAGATATGTATTTAAATAACTGGATCCTGCGAAATACTTAAAAACAAAATGGGAAACCATTCAAACTAAATCGTAAATTTTATTGGTACCAATAAAGCATAACTAGGTTTTGACCAATTATATTAGGTTAACTATAAATATGTACTACAAATTTTATGAAAACCTTTATTGTGAAGTGTAGATTACTACAAAAATATCCTATAAAGAAAAACGTACTGTTGTGGAATATGCATTCAATTTTATCATAAAAGAAAAAAAATCACTCTCTATGATATTTTGCAATATATAATACAACCCTACAACAAGAAATCGTGTTGAAGACACATTTCAATAATACTGCAGAGTGGGGAAGGTTGGCGATTTCCTTGAGGCTTTCAATAAGTAGTGGGTAGATCGATTTACACAGTATGAAGTAAGTGAAGGAATAAAAAAGAAGAAATGTTACTATTTCTATCACTTTTCACTTCTTTGAATAAACAGTTCGTGAGTAATCAATATGCGGTTAATTTTGTTTTTCGCTTTTGATTTATTCATAAGTTATTTTGTAATATTGTGTTTAAAATTTATTACCTTTGATATTTTCTCAGCATTATATTTGCCCATATTCTAACTATTCACACATATTTACAAATATGTAACAATTCATTTGTTCAGGTATAAATGTCATGTTTAACCGAATAAAATATCAAAATTCGAAATAAAAATAAATAAATCAAAACATTAATTGACTTCATTATGTTAATTTTATATTATTTTTATTACTTAGTCGTAAACTGTGATAAGGAAGTAGATATGCATAACCTATCCTAATTTACAATTCTCTAATAAATGAACATGGTATAATAATTGATTTTATTATAAGATAGTTAGAATGACACGCAGTTTGATTGAATTAAATGTAAACTTCTAAAAGGAAATATACATATCCGAAAAATGATTTTTATTGTTAAAAATATATATAAATATATTTAAAAACAAATAATTTGTCGTTACATTTCAATAAAACTGGGAAAAAGACGGATGGGGTATCATGATTTCCTTAAAGCTTTCAGTAAATTGTGGGTAAATCAATTCACTAGTAGGAGGGTTTAAAATAGATCAAATACAGTAAAATATAAAATTATTTACTTACGCTTGGTAGCACAACAGAACGTGCTCAATATAAGAACTTACTCATGATTTCGTCTTTTGGTGTACGAGTAATTCTTATTATTATTATTCAGGTTTATTAACTTTTTTTAAACAATAGGCTACGTTTGTAGTTTTACACTGGCTCATATTAAAGTTATTTACTCACGCTTCTTTTAAACATTGTAGCAATTTACTCACTTATATATTAAAAAGTACAAACTATGTAAAGAATTGTAACAACAGTTAGAAAATTTTTAAAAGCAAAGATTCTAGTTAAGAAAAACATTTGTCTACTTAATACTTTGATACTATTTAATACTTAATACATTGACTATTTAATACTTAATACTTTGACTATTTATGTTTATAGTTAGATTTTGTAAATTGTCTTTTAAATGAAAGAAGGTTATTCATTTTTTTTTTTTACAAGACATTAACTTTCAATAAAAATCACTGAACAATTAAAAGGAAAATAACCCTAGTTAAATTATTTGAAAGAAACACATATATCAGTAATCAAAAATCAAAATATTAACAGTCTTATAATATGGTCAAATCTAAAATAGAATACCTGGAACTTGTTGAAAAATGCTGAAAACCGTTGGAATATGAAGCATGTGCTTGACGAAGGTTGCACTATGTAATTTATGTAAAAAAGAAAACTCACTAGAAGTGATGTTATTTGAAGGTGACGATTATAATTTAGAAAAGAAACACTGACGATTCTGCCTTGACGAAAACATATTTTTCTTTTTACTTTTAGACTACATGATGAAACTTATGTGTAACAACGTGACCTTGATACTGCTGACTTTTAGCCTGCTTAACTGGTAAGAGAACGAGTTTGATTATCATACGATGTAGAATTTGAATATTCCCCACCAGGTTTCAGCACTGGCTTTCACGGCCCCGAAACGAGTTTAGGAACGGCAAGTAGAATTATCGATAAGTGAGGTGCAGATTGATATTGAAGTTTGTATGACGTTACAAAGTCACTCATAATGTATAGTGTTACGATGTGATTTATTTCGTTATCTATTTGTATTTTGAAATTGGTTCAAATTGTTATATTATTTATAACTTTTGCGATCAACCCTCTTATGATTATTGTGTACACTCCCCAATAAGGAGTGGTCGGAGTCTAGGTATTATGTCGTTGTAATTTTATATAAATTTCTTTTTTCTTACCAATAGAAGGTATAATAAATCATGTATTAAATTTCGATATGTTGATATGTTGATATGCTGATATCCCTGTTGGGTGTTGTTACCTACCATTATTTTAAAATAACTGTCTGTAGTTCCTTTTTTTTTATCGCCTTGTCATACGAGACCACCATTTTGTGATCTTTGATTTATTGACACCTCCAGCTTTTGAATTATGCATTTTGAAGTTGTTTCTATTGTAATTTTATATGGAATCAATAATTGTAATGACATTATTCAGTTTGTAGTAATTTTAGTAACACTTTAAGGGTAGGAAACTTAAATACTTAAAGAGTAGTAATAAATAATATGTGTATGTAAATTAATTAGCAACATTTTGTTCTAATACTTAGAACGAATATTTATTTAATGAATACGCATATGAATCATAATAAAAACACAATGATATTAGAACCTATATTTGGTATCACCGATTCTATTTTGGGAAGTTTACAATTATTAAATATTTGTTTTGTATGAAACTGATATTACTTTAATATTAGGGAACTAACGATAGAATTTATAAGTATTGAAAAGATAGGATTCAGTTTCTTTAAATATGTGGGCGATTTGAACTTCAATCATTCATCTGAGAATTTGTAAACTTAGCATTTAAAGTAAGTGGAATATAATTTATGATAAGGAAACAAATATAATATTTGTTTACACATGTTTTAACACAACATGTAACCGAAGAAAGCCATCTTGCGTTTCATAATCGTGTTCATACAATTCTTATGTACATGGTACAGTACAAGTTCAATATACAAACAGGAAGTATCTATCCTATTCAAAGAAAATTGATATTAGAAATGTCAGAAACATTGTGAAGACATTTATGTTTATAAAACTCTTTCTTAAAACCACATTTAAAATTACACAACGTTTGTGTCTCTATAACAATAAATGTATTGAATATATATTTCAATTCTATGTCACAATCAATTAAAATTATCTTTACTTTTCACAAAGTATATTTTAATCTGTTAGTTGTACAACATGACAATGTAATGTTAAGGTGATTAATGATTAGTGAATATTATAGCGAAAACAATATTTATAAAATTTAAATTTTAAAATATTACACTCTTATTTATTTGTATTTTAATAATTGGGACTTTATGATGTAAGTAATTTTAATTCATCTTATTGTTTGCAATTGAATATTTGCTTAATAAATAAGATGATATGAACAGCAATAACAGATTTTAAATTTATAAAATGGAACAAAAGAATAGGATCAAAATAATAATATATAATTTAGGTTTTATAATTTATTACGCTTTCTTTAAAGTAAAAATAAGGAAATATTATACAATCCCTCAGTACAGAAATAACATACGTGGTAAAATTCAGAATTTAATTAGTTAAGTTCCTTCAGGTGCCACGTTAGTTTTTGTAATGCATTTGGTGGGGTTTTTTAGCGTAAGGTTTTATAGTAAGTACTAATTGAGGGGGAAATAATTCAGTTAAGACTCGAAGCGTGCTAATAGGTCCTTACTAACATGTTTTACAACATTACATCTAAAGTTAGGATCAATTAATGATCAGGTTCACAGCTAATGTCAAAATTTTAATTTATTTATTAAACCACCCAGTAATTGATGAACTAATAATAATATTTATATCTACACAATGACACATATAGACCATAAACTAGTATCTAAAATTTGATGGAACTCATTTCATGGTCACTATGTAATTCTTAGATCTGATGATACATATTTTTATTGATAATTTCACAAGTGCGTTATTAATATGGTTTTTTTTAATAGTACATAGACCATTACAAATATTTAGGTATATAAGTAATATTTTAGAAAATTGATGCTTTTTCAATTACTATACATAGTTTGTACTTTTTAATATATAAGTTTACTCACTTCTCCCCCCTCTGAGTCCGATTTTCCTGAATGCAACAAGTGTGATACACTTCCCTCCCCTTGTCCCCGGAGTGGTCACCTCCCCTGGCTTTCCCGTGGTGCCACTCCTCCCCCTTACCCCTTTTCCCCTGTACCCTAGTGGTACAATGTCAGTTCATGCACAGCAATGTCGACACTTTGCGTCATCCTTCAGCTCTTTCTCTCCTGGGTTCAGCCCGATTTTTTTTTATAGGCGGGAATAGCTGAGACGCCTTAGAAATTTCAAAATTTAATAAGTAAGCGCCAAAGGAGGCTACACCCTAGAGTGGTGACCATAAGCACTATGAAGCATTGATACTATCAGGTGCCCCTCTTCTTCAAAATTTTGTGGGAGGCCCTTCTGGCCCCCTTTCTGACTCCACCCCAACTCCGTCTTTCGGGGGGGAGTGCTGTAACGTCATACAAACTTCAATATCAATCTGCACCTCACTTATCGATAATTCTACTTGCCGTTCCTAAACTCGTTTCGGGGCCGTGAAAGCCAGTGCTGAAACCTGGTGGGGAATATTCAAATTCTACATCGTATGATAATCAAACTCGTTCTCTTACCAGTTAAGCAGGCTAAAAGTCAGCAGTATCAAGGTCACGTTGTTACACATAAGTTTCATCATGTAGTCTAAAAGTAAAAAGAAAAATATGTTTTCGTCAAGGCAGAATCGTCAGTGTTTCTTTTCTAAATTATAATCGTCACCTTCAAATAACATCACTTCTAGTGAGTTTTCTTTTTTACATAAATTACATAGTGCAACCTTCGTCAAGCACATGCTTCATATTCCAACGGTTTTCAGCATTTTTCAACAAGTTCCAGGTATTCTATTTTAGATTTGACCATATTATAAGACTGTTAATATTTTGATTTTTGATTACTGATATATGTGTTCTTTCAAATAATTTAACTAGGATTATTTTCCTTTTAATTGTTCAGTGATTTTTATTGAAAGTTCATGTCTTGTAAAAAAAACAATGAATAACCTTCTTTCATTTAAAAGACAATTTACAAAATCTAACCATAAACTTAAATAGTCAAAGTATTAAGTATTAAATAGTCAATGTATTGAGTATTAAATAGTATCAAAGTATTAAGTAGACAAATATTTTTCTTAACTAGAATCTTTGCTTTTAAAAATTTTCTAACTGTTGTTACAATTCTTTATCTCAAACAAAGATCGATATATATATATATATATATATATATATATATATATATATATATATATATAATTCTTTATTAATATCAAAGAAAAACTTATAATCTTTTCTGGATTTTTGTAATTCTGATAATTTTCTTTTCATTTTTAATTAAACTTAAAGAAACATTTTTCATTACAAAGACTTGTGGAAAAACCTGTATGAGTTTGTATAAATCTCTATTCGACTTGCCTTTTTTGCATAGCAAAAAGCTGGTCGGAGATTGTCCGAGATTGTTGGAGATCGCTTGGAGATTGTTTTCGAGATTGCTCTAAGTTCGCAATTCCAGACAAGTTTAAAACTTAGTTTCAACTTTCACTAAGTGCACCACATCTGCACATGTATGAAATAAGGAAATATAAAACTTAAAAAAAAAAATAATAGTTGTTTAAAAAAAGACAAAGGAACTTGAATTGGGAATTTATTCTTTAATGAGAATTTTTTATTTTTTTTTGGAACAGAACTCTGTACGATAATGTGTCTTTTTTATATATGTACAATAATGTGTACTAATTTATAATCAATCAAAAAAATGTGTACTAATTTTTATAATCAATCAAAATATGGGTGGTGCTGCATGCAAAATCTTTCGGCTTTAACGACCCTTAAAGAGGTTATTTTTCAAATTTTTAAAAAATAAAATAAAATAATAAAAACATATTATTGACGTCAATAAAAAAATATATTTAATTTTCTATATATATATATATATATGTTGGCCAACTTGTAAGAATGTAAGAAATTTAAAAAATAACATTATGATAATTTATAAGTAATTTAATCACGAAAACTTGTTAGAATTAATATACCTTTTGAACTTAAATTTAATTTTGATGATAGAATCTTTTTTTTTACTCTTAATTTTTTTTTTAATCTATGACAGTTTGTATAAAAGGGGGGGATAAATGTTAAAAGTTAATTGTAATCTTTTTTTATTATAAAGGGCATGTAATCTTTTTTTAATTATTCAACTTGTAAACTTATTAACGCCAATATACAATTTGACCTTTTTTATTATATATATATATATATATATATATATATATATATATATATATATTCAAAACTTAAACTTCTTATATAAATTTCTCTTTTGTAAAACCTAAAACCTTTGTAATTTTCTTTTCTTTGGAAAAACTATGAAATGTTTATCATAAGAAAATATTTGTAAATGGTCAAATTTAATTGAGCAGAATTTAAGCTAAATAAATTTTAGAATTTTGTTAATGAAATTTGTTTTTCTTTTTTTTTAAACATGTTTACCAGTAGGTTCCACATTTTTTAAATTTCAGTCGGCTGGTAACAACTTGAAGAAAGAAACTAGAAGTTTAGTAGTTGTTATAGAGCAAGCCGAATGTAATACCGATATATATATATATATATATAGAGAGAGAGAGAGAGAGAGAGAGAGAGAGAGAGAGAGAGAGAGAGAGAGAGAGAGAGAGAGAGAGAGAGAGAGAGAGAGAGAGAGAGAGAGAGAGAGAGAGAGAGAGAAACACAATAAAAATTAGTTATGCTGAAAAATAAAAAAATATCTAATAACAACTTTGCAAGACGTACTACTCTTTAACAAACACAATAAAATGTTAGTAAATACCAGTGTTACATAGACCACCATTAAGGAGGGAATATAGAACCCGAGTTAACAAAAATGAAGGAAAGGGAAATATATTTTCAAAACATTTGTATAGCGGTTAAACAACTTCAAACCAAATAAGAATGGATTTGTTATATCAGATACTAAAGACGGTTGTAAAATATCGTTTATTACACCTAAAGAAGTGGTAGTGATTTTTGAAGTTAAAATAAACACAAAAAAGCTCCGAATAGGTTGTAATTACAAGCGATATTTTAAAACAACGCCAAAAGGGAGTAATGATGAAATTAACTGATTTATTTAATGCTTTCCTTGGGTTAAAACATGTATCAAAAATTACAAAAATAGTATAAGTCCTTGTGGCTCCAAAACCTGACAAATCTCTACATGATGTGTCCTTATTCCGGGATATTGAAAGATATGTAAAAACTATTGAAAAAAATATTGCCCCAATATGTAAACCAAAAAAAAAACAAAAAAACAATAATATGTATAGAAAAACAGTAATTTTTAAAATCGCATCCTTGGCTTTAGGAATAAGCACTCAACAATCTCACAGGTACACAGATTATTTGCTAAAACAAAAATAGCAATAGAAGAGGAAAAACCGTCACTTCAATAATTCAGAATTTGACGCAGGCTGATGAGAATGTTTGGATCAAGGGCTTAGAAAACAAATTAAAGAAACACTTATCAAACAAAAAATGCCAGATATTGATATTATATATTGCACGAATAATCTTCAGATTAAATTATGATTACGATATTCATAAATGCATGCGTACCTCAGGTTAGTGTTTAAGATATCACAACTTTAGCTAAGTTAACTTACGTAACGTCATTTTGTCATTACGTAACAAATTCGAAAAAAAGGAAAGGAGTTCCAATCAGATTTAAATGAATTCAGTGAATAGATAAATAATGGAAAAATTAGACTCAACTAACAAAAAGGCGGAACAAATAAACTTTTCACATATGAAAAATATAGTTGATGCAATAGGAATAAAAAATAAATGAATAATACCACACATAACTAAAGCAAAACCATGCCTCTTATTGTTGGTAAAATAAAATAAGGAAAAACTAAAAAGAACCACCCGGAAATCAAATACATAGAATTTGACTTACTAATTTGGAGTAAAATGTAATAATTATTAGACTTTAAAGTAGTCTAGATGCATATAGGGCGCAACAAAGGGCTCCTCTCAACATAGCATTATTGGCATTATTCAAAGGTTTTATGACAAAATATTAATAAATATCAATCCTGCTTCATTGCATGTACGTAATACAAAAATATATAAAGTGAGATAACTTAGCCTAGGAAGGTAAGAGAAGTAGCTAAATGCATGAAAGCCGATTGCATCACCAAACAAATGGGAGGAAGTCGGGAAATTATAAATAGTATGATTATCAATGTTAGTATTGAAATAAAAAAGCTAAATAGTAAAAGTGTATCAAACGGAATAAACATGTCATCAAAACACATTTTCTTAGGTTTAGGAACTCAGCAAAATACGTTAGCTGCCGAGGCCTAATACGATACTCTTGCCTGGAGTGCCACGATTACCAAATTATTTTTCCATTATTATTTTGCATCTACCTATGTTAAATAATAATAAGGCAATAGTATTTACTAATTTTATTTACATTTGTGCATATATAGTTTCGAGACCGGTCGGACCGAAATGCAATTTTTCGGCTTTAATTTTAATCGTAGTATAACGTTTAGGTCCGATCGGACCGAGGTAATTTTCGAGTTTAAAAAAAATACTCTAAATTGGCTATTTCATTTCTTTATGTTGGCAACGCTCACTATTTTATTTGTCTAATATTGATTTTATAAATACATATATTCATTTTACAACTGTATTCTTTGTGAATTATTCATTACTAAACCAAAATGTTTTTGTAAAATGCTTAATCGGTCTGATCGTGCCGACAAAAAAAATAGAAAATATTCACAGATTTTATTATTATATTGAGTAACCATGGTAACGGTTATTAAAGCATACAATATACTACGTCTAACACATGTCTTTACCCAATCCAGAGAATACCAAAATTGGTCGATAGGTTGCTGCACTATCGAACTGTGAGCCACAAAACAAAACATTAAGTCAGTGACCTTATCGGTCCTATCGTGCCGAAACGCTGCACGTACATTCACCTTAGTTTCGGTCCGATCGGACCGATATGGCAGCTAACGTGTTAAGTCAGAAATAATTAGTTGATTAGTTTTACGGAGAGGTTGAGGAATACAAACATTTATTTATACGAAAATTACTGTCATAATATTGATGTGATTTATTTCGGAATGGGAGATAAATTACATAGATCTTGTTGATTTTGTTTAGTTTAGAATTCGATTAAATTTATTTCAAAAATTATATCAAAACCAAAAAATATTTGTGTGATAAACACTAAAGCTCACGCGCGAAAACATAATATTTTCTGTAACGTTAACTCCTGAAATTCAAAAACATATTACATTGGATATTATTTTTAATTAGACATTAGTTTCATAAAACAATGGCTATTACGATAGAATTGTCTTTTTTTTATTAACAAAATATTATATTATTTTTAAATACGTTTTCCGTTACAATTTACAAATATTTAAATCGTATATCTTAAGCAATCTATTTTTCTTAAATATTAGGGTTTTTATTAAATGAATCTTAATTAACAATATCACTACGATAAATATGGAGTAGTGATATTTTTAATTAGGGTTCATTTAATAGAAACTATTAAATTATTTATACTTAAATATTAAAAATCTAATTTTAATCAAAATAAAATTACCAACATCTGTGTTTACTCAAACAAATACCTCTGCTTTCCACTTTTTAATTTATCCCTGGGTATATACAATTCAGAGCTTTAATTAAATAACTGTCAATATTTCAAACCATTTGTTTTTCTTTATCAAGGATAGATACAACATAAATTGGAATGAAATGGAAATCATTGATTTTTTTTACAGGAATTAATAATGTGTAACAATTTTTATTAACATTTATTTGAACGTTTATTGATATTTGATTACACTATTATATTTGATACAAAGTAAAATAAAATATATGAACAAAAAAGAATGTATTTTATATTTAAAGATATTTTAAAAGTAAATAAATAACAAATCAGTCACCACGAACGCACATATATGCTCATACGTTAATCCAGTTTTTTTTTTCCTATTTTGTACTTATTTAGAAACGAAAATAGTGTAATTCCAAAAGAAATATATAGGTTTCAATATATTAAAAGTAAATTGGTTTGAGCGTAACGAGTAAGTAAGAAAGGGACACACGTTATATTATATACTGATTTAGTCATGTATTCATCTTTTGTGTATTAGGTGGATATAATTACATTTATTTCAAGTGTCATATAGATAGTATATTTTTTGTAGTTGTTTTTGTAAATAGGCATAAAAAAATGTGAGTCTCGACACATACCATATTATCCAATGGTTTTGATAACTGTGTTTTTGGGGATACTAGTTCCTTTTACAATTTCATTAACAAGTTTAATACTTGCAAGTTTGGTTTAACTATTTCAAAATGAGTGTACTTTTTAAGTAAATTATTGTTTCTTGACGCCAATTTTTATCCGTTATTGACCAAAATGTGTGCTCACAACGGTTTTATAAAATAAAAATGGCTTTATTTACACATGAAAATTAATAAATTTGAAGTGCAAAAGTTGAACTGATTATTTTATCTCCAAATTTATCAATAAATGCTTGATAATTTGTGAGTGATATTGCTATATATTTTATGTAATAACTCTTTTCATAGTAGTCGGAGATCATAGTTATTTAATTATTGATAACTTAACTTAACCTAATCCGCATTCTATAATCAAAGACTTAATTTGTACCCTAAGTTCAAACGTATCATTAGCTGTTATAGACTTTATTAGCATAAAGTAACTGTAATAAAAAATGTAAGTAATTTAAAACATATTTTCACAATTTATTAATTATTATTATTTATTAAAGATCTATGATCGCGGTGAACCCCGAATGTCAAGATTTATTTCCTCAAATACTCTTTTCAATAGGTTATTAAATATCGTCCGTTGCTTTGCACTGTACGGTTTCTTTGCCTAATTCCAGTTGTATAGAAACTGGTTTTCTCTATAGTTGTTGTGTATATTTTCTTGACCACTGACGTTGAAGCAATTAGAGTATTCCAAAGATTTGGGTCTTCATTATTTTCTTTTCTTTTGATTGTACGAAACAAAAATGACCAAGAGATTTATCACTGATAAAAAATCGAAGAAGAAATAGTTTACAGTAACTCACAAACATAAATTTTTTTTCTTGGTCAAAATTGGTTAAAAACCGAGACTAAACCATCATTATAAGTATTAAAGACAGGCAATATTAGTATTATTAAATTTTATTTTATAGACTTATATTTAAGATCTATTTTTATTTATTCAATGTTTTTTAATAGACGATAACCCGAAATAAGTTAAACATCTAATTCCCTCCAAATAAGTATACATTTATTTAGTACAGATTAAGAAACATTAAGTGTTATATTAGAATAAATTTACATCCTAACTATCAAAATATTTATTAGTACAATCATTTATCACAGAATTTATGCTAAGTAATTTAAGAATAAGAGTTGTAATGAGTTATTTTATAAATAAAAACAATCTAATTATTTTAATATAACTTGATTAAGAAAAAGTGTTTCATCAAATTAAAATGGTTTTACAAATTTCGAAAGAGATGAATAGCAGACGAAACGTGAATGTTGCTTTTTCCGTGTTGGGGAATTTACATCCAAATTTATGAATATCTTACTCTTAGATTTATGTACTCAGTCATGTTTACTTCGTTTGATAAGTTAGAACTCTCGTCACCGTTCGTTTACCAATAATAAGTGTGTACCAGGTATGGTTTATCCAGTTGAAATACATCTAATGTGGTAATATGAATGGATCAATTTATACAGTATTATTTTAGAGAATTATGAAATACAAAAAACTGATGGATTATGGAATTTATAATAATATAATATAATACAATAATTCACTATTACATACTCCACATTCACATATTTATTACTGATTCAATTTAAGTATTTATCTACTATCATAAAATATAAATCATACTTAATTAAACAAATAATTGAATAAAATGTTTTATCAACGAAGTTAAATTTTCTTAAAATTCCGGCAATTATTGATAAATTATTAAGGTAATATTAAACCAGTGTGATGTTTCATTGGTTAGTTCAAACAGAAAAAAACGACCATTTGTGTTCGTACAAAGTATCCCCTATATACGTATTGGGTAGGAAGATTTGAAAGAATTCACGGCAAACAACTGATCGTTTGGCAAGAATAAATATGTCTGAAACTAGTGGTACGGCAACATTTAATCAGCTACTGAACAAATTTAGGAAATTCTGAACTACAACTCTCTCACTCCAAGGTCTCTGAATCATTATAATATACAGCTATGGCTGTCAATTTTAGCGTCAAACTTAAAACGATTCAAGGCAATTCCAATATTTTTTATGAACCTGCTAAGATTATTAATTACCATGAGGAATTACAGACTATTGCATACCGTATGCATTAATAAATGACTGTACTAAAATAACAATTTGAATCCTCATTTATTGAAAACAAATTGAAAAAGTAAAGTCTCAGACGTGTGAAGTATAGTAATTGTTTATAGAATGTAACGTATCTAAGTAATATTAAAAGCCATCGTGTTATTTTATTCCTAGTTATGTTACATGTAGAGGAGCACAATAAAAGAATAAATCAATTAGTAACTTAGCCGTAACTATTTTGGTATTTAAAATGTCATAAATTTGATACAACAGTCATTGAAGAACAATACATTCAATTGAATATAATTATACATCACAATGTTCATTTTTGTACACTGTTTTCACTAACGTCATATTTATTACTTCATTTGCATTTATTCTAGATATAAAGTTAATGAATCAATCGACATTTGTTTAATTGTTAAATTAACAAATATATCAAATTGGTTGCTTTTATTTATACGTTTCGAAGATAAAATTAGTATTTATAGTAAACACATGTAGATTTATACCATTCATTTTACCATAATAGTGAAAATGATTAATCATTTTAATGACTAGAAACGTATTATGCTTTTTGGAAAATATTCCATAAAAACAATTGCTTGCTGATTTGTTTGTTAGAATTCGAAAGAGTATTCTAAACATTTAAAATAAAAATATAGTAAAAATAAATATTCAATAAGATTGATTAAACGAAAAAATAATTACGTTTTTATTGAAGTATTAATATTTATACTATTTAATAAGCTATTAGACTCTTTTTGTTACATCAATAGGGAAGAACTAACGTTTGTTATCCGTTAATCAGAATTAAACATACAAATCAGAAAAATAAAAAGTTACTAAAGAAGCAATACAGTACTATGGCTAATAAATGAATAATAAGAATAACTTTTCATTTTTCTTGATTACCTTTCCCTTATTATACTATCATACAATTTGTTTTATAGATGGCTTTTATATTACCGGAAATTTTTTAATGTTTATTGTTATTGATACTTTGAATTGATAAACCTGCACTATTATAAATTGCAACTTTACATTAAAAATAATAATAATAAAATGAACTTTTACTGAAGATGTTTCTTTTTTATTGATGCTACAACTAAAAGATTGTTGTTATACTTCTCGTAACACATATAACAGTTATAAAGCAAATCTGTTACCGTAGCAGCAAGTCGTTTTGGAACCCATTTCCAAATTACATCAAATCTAGTCATAAGCTTGCCCAGTTTTCAAATCACTTATCCTTTTTATATGGATTGGATTGATCGGTGTGGAATAATCTTCCTCCGAGTGTGATATCATGATTTTATTGCAAGTAATGTGTGATCAATGAATGAGATTATGAACGTGACAAAATATGTTGTTTTCACTGTTAGTTTTTCAAATACATAATATTGTATTTATGTTTACCTTATTTTTATAATTATGTTAATTTTCTTTATTAATTGTTATTGTTATAATCCTTTATTTACAATTTTTAATTAAGTATCTTTTATATATATTTAAGTTTTCTTTGTACTCATCTTGTATTACATAAAAATAATTATATTTTTGTATATTAATTTCATACATTGATATTTTGTGCATGTATTTATTTTATATGGAAGAAAAACTTAATAGTAATATCTATGTACTTCATAAAGGGGAAAATAAATCAATCTATTAATCATTTACAAATACCAAATTTGCACACTAAAGAAACGAAAATTGTACACAACCGACTTTGTTAACAACCAAATATCTAAAACATCGATTTTAATACTCATTATCAGAAGAGGATAATTTGTCGTTAAATTGTTTTAAATTGTAAATCTCTAAACCATTTAAACTTTACAACTTAACAAATGATTTATTTCTTTATCAGGTTAGGCGATGTTCTGAATTACTTAACCATTCGTCATTTCAATTAAATATAAATAGTTATACTGATACGGCCAAATACATATACTAATCATCATGGAATTTCAAAATAAGATTCTGTGTTCCTAAGTTCATCGATGAATGTGCAATATTTTAAATTTAATTTCCTTTCTAAAATAGCGGCCACTAAAAAAATGTTGCACAAGGAATAAATTTAGAATCATTCCTTTGGAGTATTTATTCTCGAAAAACTAATATAATTCCCCTTAGGATTACAAAAGAAAATATTAAGACTACAATATATATAATATCACCTTATAATACTTATCCCTTGTTTTTGTAATCTTAACTTTTAGTATTTTTTTCTTTAAAAAAAATATAATATTAATAATATGCAGTTTTAAACAAATCTAAAAAACTTGATTCATAATTTTTAATAATTTTTTTTGTATCCCAAATAAACATGCTTTAAAATCTAAAAACAGAAGTAAGTGACGAAATTCATGTGCCTTCAAATTGTAAAAGTTACAAACTGCACATTACCTGTTAGTGTTATATTGTTATAATACCTAGAAAATAAGAAGGTTTCCAATACAACTTGTTCATAATGACTCATTGCTAAAAAAACAATTAGAACAATGGTAAATTTCGATAATTGGTTTAAAAATCTAATACTTTAATGACTTACTCAATTTTAAACTTTGAAATTATTAACCATGTATGGCTTTTTAGATTCTGTAATACTTATTTAATCTTAGTAAGATTTTGAAGACTTTTCGTCTGTCATTGTGACTTTCAACATGTAGGCCTAAAATCGTTAAATATAATGACTTCTGCATTGGTGCGGATTTTAGCTCCCCAAAACGCTCACATAGGTTTGGGTATTTCTATTTCGAATAAAATTAATAGATTTAGGTTTTATTTTTATTTGAATAGCCTGCAGTTATTTTTACAATTAGTTTAAATTTAATTTTATAAATTTTAGTTTGAAACTAAATTTCTTTCTTTTAAAGTTGCACTATAAAACTCTTATAAAATATTGCATTTTTCAGATATTACAATTATCTAACCCAAGCTAAGTATGTTTTTAAAAGCTTTCATGAAGAAAGAACTGACGAAAATCATGTTTTAAGTATGTAAACCATGAGATAAGATGAATATAAATCACATGTAATTTTTTTTTATACACTCACTCTTCAGAAATTCAAATATTTTTTGAAAACTGTTTTAAATAAGTAGTTATTAGCTAACCTTAATCATGTGAGTAATTTAGTTCTGATGAATCAAAACTTATATTCCAGCAGTATTGCTAGTTTTACTATAGTTTACATTTTAAACGTGCACTAACGATTTCATACTAGGTGAGAGCTATTTATTGAGATTTAATATATAAAACAATGTCTTTGTCACAAATTACTGTCTGGGAGGAGTAATCTTAATTTCTTGAACAATTCTTTGTTCAATTTCTTTACAATAATTACTATGTGTAGCAATGTTTGAGATTGAGAATCTAAATCATTCAACATTATCAACCTTATAATAATAACATACACAATGCGCTATCTAGTAGATAAGTAGGGAAACCAAACTTCACTCACAAGGGTAGGCCTACGGGCAGAGTTTAACCTTGACTTTGACATTGAGACAGATGCAATCAATCAAGCAGGAGGTTTCATAATTCATACTTCAGAATGGTGATATAACAGTTTTTTTTGTTGAAATGTGTTATAAGTGAGTTGTCATTCTTAACCAAATGTTCCTATAAAAAAATAATAAATGTGTTAAGTGAAAAGTGAAGTTTTGTTTTCATAAAAAAAAAACGAAAAAAAAAAGTTCGTTCAAATGAATATCAGCTAAGAAATCGACCTATCTTCAGACCAGGTAAAAGACTTTCTCTTTTTTACTCTTTTTTAAAAAAAAACTGAGTTAATCATACTAGATCATTTGTATTGTTTTTAAGGAACGTTTAAAGCTTAATTTTGATAATGCAAAGTTCATAATACATTGGTAAAAATATATACTTGGCTTTCAAATTTAAGTAAGTTATGTTGAAAGACAAGACACTGCAATGTCTGGATTTGCAGCAATGACTCTTTCTGTTCACTAATTCAAACATGTGTTTCCTTATAGCTAATGTTGGTGCAACATTACGAGTATCTTTTAAGATTAGAGTATAAGTTGAGTTTTTGACTTTTAGATATTTTCGAACCACTGAACTTGAATAGGCAATAAAATTATGAACTTTTCAAGAAGTTTTTTTGTAAATCCAAAACTCAAAACAAAAGGTGTAATTAACTATACTCTACTGAGGTCATGATTTATATTTGTAACTTTCATTTGTTAATATATCACTCTTAATTTTATTAAACCCTAAAGGGGTTATAATCAAAATTATATTTGACCTCAAATAACAACTTCAAATAAATATAAAAGGAAATAAAAATATTACTAAAAGTCGGCTGACACATATAATTTTTGTTACTTAAAATATATACATAAAGTGTGTTTAGAACATGATAAAAGGTTTTATAAAGTATGTATAAGTTGTATGTAAGACTATAACGTTTTACTATAATAACACTTTAAGAAACTATTGCTCGTTTCTTTGAAAATAATGAACACTTAATACTTGTGTTTTATGTAATTTAAAAAAAAAAAGGAACTAAATTTGTAATTATATTCAAAGATAAAATGGGAAGGGGGGGGATTTCAAGAAAATTAGAATTTTCATAACTTAGGGTGTGTCAATGCATAATATATATATATATATATATATATATATATATATATATATATTCTTTTTCATATTTAAGGGCATGTAATTAAACAAATAACTTTTTGGTTTAATTATTTTTGAAAATCGTTATGTAATAAACAAACTGTTACTAATCGCTTGTATTTCTGTAATTTATCCTATGTATGTAAATGATTAACTCAGGTACAGCCGTTTTCGTCTGAAAGGTAAGATTTTAGGTTGGGCAAATATGGCTGAACTTCTTAAACTTGACATTACCATTTCCTTGGCCTAGTGCGATATCTTCCAAAATCTTAATTTATTTTCTTGTAATGATTTATATGTTAGCTTAAGTATTTTTAAATGGCTTAAAATACATAACAATGAAACAACATTGTTATGTTGTTACTGCATCTTTCTGGACTATATTATTTATCACTTAGGCCTCACTGATAAAATAAAACTTTTATTTTAATGTATTGAAATTATACATGGCATTTGTCCTTTATATCTGAATATTTTATAATGACAGTATTAACAAAACATCACACGTTACGTATAGGCTTATAAAAAGTTATAATGTATTTATTTATAAGTTATATTTTTGAAACTCTGCATTTCCCACTTAAATAATATCAGACTTAATAAATTATTTCCGCAAATGACAGACTACGTGAACACAATAGATTTACAGTGTCAGCAGTGTCTATTGTACTATTCTACGTCTGAGGAAATGAATTATGGAAAGTGGAAAATGGGGATTAAATGTCTTGAAATTTGGATGATTAATATTAAGTAGGTACTGCCTTGAATAATTCATAATTTTGCAAATGATATAATGAATGGTCCTTTAGATAAATTCAACCACTAATACACAGACACATTTTTATAAATTCATGTTGTTTTTTAGAAGTGCAGTATTCCGTTGACATTTCTTACCCTGGTATGTTGATAAACTATGATTAAATTGATAACGTTATTTTTCCTAAATATTCATCAATACTGTATAATGAAATAAATATTCTGGAAAACTATTAATAAAGTTGATCCACTGATATAGTAATACCGTACTTAAATTTACTCCCATGAGTAACATTAAGGGGATATTTCTTAAAATATATTTGCCAGTTGAATAAATTTCAATAATATCTTTACTATTTCTACAGCATCAATAAACATTTAACAACATTTCGAATTTTATTTCAGTTTCTCATTATAAGTACTTGGATATTGTAAAGCAGAGGAGTAAAGTTAGGAATAAAACTTCTTGATTACTTATTTAATGAGTTTTATTTCATGAAATAAATTACATGTTAAGGTAACTGGTTATTATATCTCAAGATAAAACACTAAGTTAAAATGAGGTTTATTTATTCAATGACAATAACATATATTTAATCTATGGCTAAAGAGTTAACTAAGACTAAAGATAATGGTTTTCAAATTATATTAACTTAAAGTACCGAGTTAGAAATTTGACCTCAATAAATAAATAACACATAAATTAAATGTAATACAAATTAATATTTTGTTTTATAACGAAAAAAAGTAAGATATCCCTATGAATACAAATACAATTAGTAAGATCGGTTTATATTATCAACAATAAAGAAAGGATTAAAAACCATCAACATTAGTCTTAACGAGTAAGTAGTATCTTGTGACATAAAATTGTACATTGCTTAGTTTAAGATTATAACTCTGTTTAGATTTACACATTTTTATATGGTACAGCCAAACAATATTGTGTATTAACAATATATTATGTAATTATGACCTTTTTTTTTAATCCGTCAAACAAACCTCAAAAAAGGGTAGATTACCTGTTTCAGCGGCCTATGCCACTATCTTCAGATCTACTCAAAGATTGTTTCGCATTCAATCTCATACATTTTTTAATCATTCCTTTTTTGGGATTGTTAATGCGTAAAATGGTATTTCTTGTCGTAACGAATAATAAAAAACAAATACAAAAAAAAACACTATGCACACTAACATTACTACATATACAATTGATATGTTTAATTTCAATTAGATATCTTTTTTCAGGTTGATAAAGTTGCAAATCTACAATTAATTTTGGCGGCAATTCTACACTCATTTCATGAATGTTGTTGGACGGACTAACAATATCCATACATATTGTTTGTTTGTTGTTTAAATGCTGAGATTTCGAAAACATTGAATAGAATTTTTGAAAGCCTATCTTGGTAACATTCCTTAATTAATATTCGGTTGGAAGATGAAAGGGTTTTGAGACTTTCCCCTGTGTATGAGTGCAGAGAGGCTAGTCTCCATTCACACTATCTCACCTTAATGAGAATGTCATATCAGAACTTTATATTGCTAAGAAATTGCAAATTCTACCTATATTTTGTATTTTTTTCCGAGTTATGTTAAATATGTTAATTGAATTCTATGTACGATCTGACCATAATCCTTAATAAATATTCTGAACAAGAATTCTGTTTTAACAAATTATTAAATAATGAAATGTTTATTTTAATTACTCTACTGAAATTTTTGTTTATGAGTAAATAAAATTTTATTTCAAGCGTTTGATGAAAATTGTTTGTTTATAATTAAATCCTTTGATAATTTCTACATTATATACGGTTTGCAAACAATAAAAAAAATTGATATATTTCCAAATTATGATTTACTTTTTGAGTCAAGGACGAATAATTGTACAAAAAATACATTTGTGAGTATCCTTACATACTATAATATTTCAAGATTTTACAACATTTTCTAACAGTTCAGGGTGATTTCAAGATTGTACATTTTTTTAATTGAGTGGGTTATTATCTCATGACCAATCAACGGTTTAATTTTCCGAAAAATAAGTATTAATGTTTAATTATGTGTTTATCGACCACATTATGTAGGAACTTTATAAAAAGTAGTAAAGGCATAATCTTCTAAGAATACGTTGGAGACGACGGTAAAATAAAACTAATATCAAAACAAGGACCATTAAATTTATTTTTCCATATTGTTCGTCCTCAGCAGTTATTGTTTCTAAAACATTTTTATTTATTGTCCATAAAACAAAATGTATAAACGACAGTAATAACCCATTTAACTCAGTCTAAATATAGGTACCAGTATGTATATGGCATAGTGTGTTTGAACGTTCAGACCGCCAACAGAAACTATTTCTAAATTATATAAATTCTGTTAATTAGGCAATTCAATTCACTATAGAAATGAGCCCAGAAATAAGATAAGTTTTTTTTTTAGACCTGAACAAAAAAATTGTAAATGGTAAAAATTCTTTTAAGATATTTAGAAAACCCAAATTTTCTAATAACATTATCTATGCAAAAGCACAACATTACATTGGACATAAATTAAGCAAAGTTCCATAGCACGTTGCATTGCCCCAATAACTGAATTGATTACATCTATCAATAGTTATGATACAAATTTATTTGATAAAAAATAAATTTAAAAAATACAACAAAATTATATTTCCCAATAGTCTTATTACATCAGCTAGCTATGTAATTTTAATAGCATAAATCCTTAAAACTGTTTTGCTAATTGTTTTAAAATGTATATTCTTCCTTTTATTATAACTGTTGGAGCTGAATACTAATTTGTTTCTAGCAGAACGTAAATAAACTAACTGAAACCGCGATTTATTTTGTAGTAGGAGACAAATCAATTTGCAGGTAAATAATATTTCTGAGTATTAAAATAATTAATTTATCTTCTTTTCTAACCAGAAGATCTATAGTGCAATAATTTTAAAATACACATAGGAAATCATGTCCAACTAACAAGACATTTTGGCTTTCACATATTAAAAACAATAAGGTTCATTGCTTTTGAGTAGTTACCTTACATTTGTATTTTCATATTAATCTCGTCCACAACCCAAATATTAAGCTACTTTCTAAATATCGTTAGTTGCTATTGCTTTTAAACATACAGACTAAAAAAACTACTTTAAAGTTGATATAAAGTGATTGACAAAATAATGAACATTAATTACATCAGAATGAACAACGTGAATAGCAGAAAACAAACCTGGGTTAATAATAATATTATTATTATCTATTACCTATTATACGTCTAAAATAAAAACGGACATTAAGCACATTAAAGGTTTAATATTGCAAACAATAAGGCGGATGAAAATTCAACTCATTTTAAAGATAGAAGAAATGAGATTGTGGGGTTAATGATGTGGCTTTGCGACTAGTTGTAGTGTTAGGATTCCTTTCACGAGGGTCACCACTGCACCCAAAGCTTATCCCTGACCAGGCATTAAGAAAAGGAGTTAAAATTCACCTCTGTGGGCATTGGATGCCGATCCCAACTACTACAACCTCTTCTTATATAAAGTTTGCGTTCTCCTCCCAACCTAATATTACGTACTCAGACACAAAAGTTGCGTGTAACCGGGGTTTTGATAGGGCTCGAATTATCAGAAAATGAGAGGACCAATCATGGGCGCAGACAATAACCGAAGATGGTCATTTAATCCATATTCAGTAATAACTAGAATCACTTCAATTCTTTACACAAGACTGTTAAGAGCACTCTCACGAACTTTTCCGTGCTACTACGCGTCCAACGCCTTCAAAATTAGAAACTACTCAACCTACTTTAAACTAATAGAACTAGACATAAAGTTTTACTTCTGCACATTTATGGATATTAGACGTGTTACTTATACATTTGATTAAATATGAAGCTATAAAAAAAATTATAAATTAGATTTTTCTGCTATTCCTCTTGGCAATTTAAAAAAAAACGCGTTTTGTGTAAAACAGAATTATTCAATTTTAAAATATCTGTACTAAATAGAAGAAGTACAATCGTTTAAAGTTGTGTACTAATTATGAAAAGTTTAGTATTATTGGAAAGGTGCAAGGATCTAAACATCCCGAACACCAAGTGCAAACACACTAAAACTATTCGTCACCAGAACTGTAAGTTCAGTAGTACTCACTCAACATGTTAAAATAAACCAAGAATGCAGTCTTTGAAAAAGTATATACTTATTTAAATAGGACTTAACCTATGCCATCTAAGAGTCGTCATTGTAAATCTTATTTTATTTTTTTAAAGATTAATATTTTTGCCAAATATTTCTCTAGTCACATAGTTTTACTTGTGGTTTTGATGCAGGTTTGGAATAATAATATTCACACTTCACTAACATGTGATTTGATATAGACGTATTTTAAGAAATTACATTTTTATAAGAGGTATATGTGCTATATTTTGGTATTTTATTATATATCACTAAAGCGCACTTTCGGAGAAATGAAAACAAAGAAGTTTTGTATTGGGCGTTACACTTAGTCAAAACTTAATTTTGAAAAAATCGTTTTTTGTGTATTTTTCTAATATCATACACGCCCAAATTTGGAGTTATCAACAATATATAGAAAAAAAGTCTCGAAATATAGAAATATACTTACATGCTATATGATGGATTCAATTGGTTTACCCTTTTTTACAATAGAACGCTAGAGAGGAGAAAGAGAGAGAGAGGGGGAGAGAGAGAGAGAGAGAGAGAGAGAGAGAGAGAGAGAGAGAGAGAGAGAGAGAGAGAGAGAGAGAGAGAGAGAGAGAGAGAGAGAGAGAGAGAGAGAGAGAGAGAGAGAGGGGGAGAGAGAGAGAGAGAGAGAGAGAGAGAGAGAGAGAGAGAGAGAGAGAGAGAGAGAGAGAGAGAGAGAGAGAGAGAGAGAGAGAGAGAGAGAGAGAGAGAGAGAGAGAGAGAGAGAGAGAGAGAGAGAGAGAGAGAGACAGAGAGAGAGAGAACCAACTATAAATACTACTTTTGTCAATAATAATATATCTGCCGAAAACCTTATATAATATTTTCATACCCACCGCATGTATTGTAGTACATATTAGGTATTTCAATTTCAAATATTACTATTTAAAAATTGCGACTTTAGAATTGTTCACCTAGCCACTATAATATGTAATATTATACTAAATTTAAAAATTGTGTATATTAGTTATCATTTAAAGTTATTTATAACATGAAATCTTACACCGTCATAATACCGATGTTTGTTATGTTTATGTTATTGTAACTGTAGTAAATTTGTATTTATGTCCTACAATCCTAAAGCATCTGTAGCTATTGCCTGACGTCATCATGTCAAGTACAAGCACAATTAACAGCCATTTCTTATATTTTAACAATGGATAAATCCTTGGTAATAAAGTACAATAGATGGCTCTGATTCATTGAGACTATTGTAACGGTGAGTAGGGCTCTGTCAATTTGTTTCGTTCTACAATAGGTTTTGTGTGAGATAGATGAAGTTAAACCTCAAAGTAATAGTAATTATAATACAATAAAAAATTTAAGACGTTAAATTTGAAAAGTGAGTTGATTTTCCTTCAACACTACTGGTTAAATACAATCATAATATTACATTATGACTGTGTTTACAAATTGTGAAATAAAAATATGGGATTAGCAATATTAATAAGATTGCTCTTTGAATTTGAATACACGTTATTTAAGAATAATAAAATTATATTTTTTGTTAGGGTTTGGTTATGGTATTCATAAAGATTTTTTAATTATTATCAACTATGTACAGCATATCGTTGTTCTGTAAAGGAACACTAGAATTCGTTTAGTCATTTATTGTATTCTAGTATCAGGTTAAATAATTGATATGATTGCTAAGTAGGTTTAGTCCTTTTATTAAAATAACGTTTATTAACCTACTGCCTGGTCCTATCTCCTCAAGTATTTATTTGACAGGTGTCATAAAATGCCGCAGGTCCTCGTTATGTTCCCTCTTTCATTGTGTCTCGCAATATTTTCCGCTAAACTCCATAATTTTAAATAACATTAAAGTCATTTAAAAAATGCTACTACTGGTAACGGTTGAAAACTCAAAATATAACGTCACATCTCTGCGGATCTCAGAAATTCCAGAAGAGTTATGTTAGTAACTGAATTTTAAAATAATATTGAAGATGAACTTTACACTTAAAGTTGACAAAGCAACTGATATCAAAGCGAATCACGTAATTACTGACAAATATGTTATTCAATTATATAAGCTGAAAAAGAAATATTTTTTAAAATGTTTAGTTTTTTAAAGTTTTAAAACTTCTCGTTCATCACCGCTCTATGTAAAAAAAAATAAAAATAATAGATAATAAAATAAAGACTTCTAATACAGTTAATTACCTTAGAGGTTGTCCTCAGTCCGTATATTGGTTTTAGCTACAGCGCTGTTTCGCCGAACACTGTCGGCTTCATCAGGCCCGCACTAACACATAGACACGTAACACAAAACACTAACACATATAAAATCGGAGTATGACTCGTCGTACATAAATAATAAAATTGTTTGTGGCCACATTATATGTCTTACTTGTCCAGCTGCAGGTATGGTACTGGATCTATACAGCAGTTATCAGTATGATACTGATAATTAAGTTTAGCTGAAATGAAATGTAAACATGTTTGCGCTGTAGCTAAAACCAATATACGGACCGAGGACAACCTCTAAGGTATTTAACTATATTATATATTAAACAATCCAAGGCAACACATTATACTTTATAAAAAAAAAGACTTCTAGTTGTCGAATCACCTTAGAGTTTAAGGCTCGGAATAAAATAAGAGTTGGTCATAGGAGACATGTTAGGAAAGGTGAAAGAGAGAGATCTGACGCAAAACTATATGAAAAAAGGTGTGGATCCAACCATATTTGGTTCCTTGGAATGAATTTCAACCAATACTTTGAAAAAAAAATTATATTTTGTTATGGTGTGAGAAATAGACTAATTAAATTTAGTTTTAACACGGTTTTTATTACTTAAGTGAATATATCAACACAAAGACATAAATAAACAACAATGGATAAAGCAAATTTAATTTTAATTATTGTAATGAATAAAATACTAACTACAGTTAATGCAACAAAAAACATGTTTAGTAGTGAACTATTTGAAAGCTTAAAATACTTAAATCAATTGGAGTCATTTGAAATATCACGTGATTTAGATGCGTTTATTTCAGAGAGGTTTCCGTCAGGTTCGGTTGTCTTCATTAGTCTATCACCACTTTTTAAATGATATCCTTCTTATTGTCTTTTTTTAAACTGCTTATAAGAGGGTCGGAAGACACAAACAGCATGTTGACAAGGTCTTCCATTGTCTTTTCTCTGGAACACTTCCTTGTATTAAATTGACGATAGTATTTGCTATCTTTATGTTTGGTTTCCTGTACCTCTTCCGAAAGTTTCCCCATTGGTACAATTAAAGTACTAATTATTAGAGCCACATGTACCAGGATCTTTGGGACTGTTTGTGGTATTACCTTGGGTATTATTATTTGACGTAAAGTTGTGTTGTTTCCAGCCAACTATATAGCTCTGTCAATCAACGTAGAGCAAAAACCAACAAAGATATTGATACCAAAATTTAAAGGCATATTTGCATGAGGTCATAGACGCTCACTAAGAAAGGATTTTGTAAAATTTTAATTTTAAAGGGTATTAAATACAAAAAGAAAAACAAATTTTATTAAGCAAGTAGGATGATTATAAAGTTTATTATCTTAGAATAGGTCAAGTTGTTTCTCGATTCTAAACCAAATGAATAATATACTATGCTGTGTAAACGTCAAAAGACATCATTGTACGAGCCCAGCCCGATTTTGACCGTGATCATCGGTAACTCGAACCTACGAAAATCGTTGGTTTTTCGATATAGGCCGTGATCATCGGTCTTTATACATATGAAAGTGATAGAAATAAACGTCAAAAGACATCATTGTACAAGCCCAGCCCGATTTTTCACCGTGATCATCGGTCACTCGAAACTACGAAAATCGTTGGTTTTTCGATATAGGCCGTGATCATCGGTCTTTATACATATGAAAGTGATAGAAATAAACGTCAAAAGACATCATTGTACAAGCACAGCCCTAAACATGTCTCAGCATCCAAGTTATGCAGGAATAATCGAACTAACAGCAGCTGGAGAATTATTTCCTTATCGCTTTGAAGTATACCGCAATAGTGCACTTTATGAAGTTTTTGGAAATAGTATCAATCCTACTAGAAGATTGCGCTAGCTACAATATTTACTGGTTGTATTCGAGGTGAATCTGTTTTTATACCTAGAATACCACTAATCCCGTCGGAGTACCCTTTCCAGTTTAAAAGACTTCAATTTCCTTTGAAGATATGCTTTGCTATGTCTATTAATAAATCTCAAGGACAAACATTAAAATTTGCAGGAGTTGATTTAAGAGAAGACTGTTTTTCTCATCGTCAATTGTACGTTGGTGCTTCTAGGGTCAGTTCTTCTGATAATTTAGTGATTTTAGCACCTAAAGGTAAGACAACAAATGTAGTTTACAAAGAGGTCCTAAATACTAAATAAGTACATTTTTAGTTCAATTTTTTTATTTGAATTGTGAAATAATTAAATTTTTCTTTAGTATTTTATAATATGAATTCTTAAATAGTATAATATAATTTACCTATAACTAGAATAATTACGAATTTTTGTTGTTGTTTACTTTGCCTTTTGATATTTTTCAACTTTAGTAACTTTAAGTTATTGATGAGTAAACATGATGAAAATAACAGATTTAGAAAAAAAATTCTGTTTCTGAAATTACTCTATCATTCACTTCACAAATTCTGTATTCTTAAATATTACACACTACATTAAAATTAGCCGGATTTAAGTAATATTAAACTTTTTTATCAAAACATGCGATTTAATAAACGTATAGATTACAACTTGAATGATTCGCGGGCAAAGCCGCGACGGGAGATGCTAGACATGGTATATATGTCATTTATTCCTATATTAACATCCATAAATACTTGGTATATTTTAAACTATAGGTTCTTCTTTTATTATATCATTCACTACAATGAAATCTATTATTGACTCTTAGATATCGTTTTGCATTTCTTCTAAACATTCATAATCATAAATACCTTTAATGTAGTATAAATTTTAATTATATTCTGTATACTTGTTACCTCCTCATATAATGATAAATGTTACTAAACGCAAGATAAACAAGATATACTTTTAGATATTTATATAATTCAAAAGCTAAGTCAAAAAAAAGTTATATATGTCTGTCTTTTATTTGTAATTTTTCACAGAGGAAGTAGATTTCAATATGAATAAACTCAACTTTCTTGATATGACTACTTTCTTGTGTTATTAATTTTTTCCTTGCGTCTGCTGAAATGTATCGCAAGAAATCCAAATGGAATTCATTACCTGTTTAATAGAAGCACTGCATAAACAGCTTTTCAAAATGGAATTTTACCGACATTCGTCAACAGAAGTAAAGATAATGTTAAAAGTGAGTGGAAAATGTTCTCAAATCAATTATGCACCTTCTAGTTGAAGTATATTATATCATAATTAATTTAAACCCAAGTTGTTTCACTCGGTAATGAAGGTCTCTAAAATAAACCATTAGTAACACCTAAATAGATAATACTTCTATTGGGTTTAGCACTACTTGGCCATATAACTTAGATATTGCTTCACTGTCACAGTGTAACATATTTACAGCTTGAATAGTGACACTTTGCCACTTTACCACCCCATGGGCTATATCTTGTAATTTAAACTTATTATCTATTGTCCCTGGTGAGCACTTATTCAACAATAGAGATACTGTCTTTCATTTTACTAGAACGTTAGTTAGTTAATATTTAAACACGATTGTGCAAATTGTAGGACTTATAGAGAATAATTTTTATTTATCTTTTAATTTAGACTTTAGAAAATATCATTACTGCATTTAGAATGACAAGATTTCCTAAACATTTACGATACGAATTTTATACCAGATAATCATATCATCAATTAATGAATTTAATTATTATTAAATAGAATTGCATAATGTATATTTTTTTAATTAAATACATATTTGTTTAATATCAATAACATATTTTATAAGTTAAAATTTGATTTATGTTTAGCCCAATAAAAATTGTGATAAATTAACATTTTGTTGCTACCAATGAAATAAATGAAGAGAAAATTATTGGAACAACCAAACTCAGAACTAACAAATACAAAATAAAAATTTGACGTACTAACAAATTAATACCATTACAAGAGTCATTGAAAAATAATTTGAAATGCTTTTAAATATATAATTTATATATATATATATATATATATATATATATATATATATATATATTATATATATTATATATATTCATTTTACTACACTTCAAATATTTTAACAATAGTTCATTGTTTAATAATATTTTTATCACATTATTCCTTTATCGATTCGTGGCTCAGCTCTTCAGTAAAAGTGTTACATTCAGTAATTCATTCCGTCGTTGTAATTAATCCTATCTTTAGATTTAGTACCGGATGTAATAAATTTTAAAAAGGATAATTTTGGATATCATTGAATGGATTCAGATGAATCTCTTTCCGTAATCTCCCCCCCCCCCAAATAGTTATTGTCTGGTTTATAAGTTACCTCTCAATTAACTTGTAATATACTATATATTAACAATTTCTATTAAAAAAAAAAAAAAAAAAAAAAAAAAAGGTACGAAAAGGCCTAAACACTATCAAAATGGTATATACAGAGGTGTTTTGGGTCGAAATATATGAGTAATGATATTTAGATTATATACAAGGTCTGGAAAAACTGTACAACTTTAATCACAATATTTTTTAAATATTTACTTGCGATTTATCTCGTACAAAATTATATAATGCTATTGTAAAAAAAAAAATCATTTATTACATCAGGTATGACCATTTCCCTCGTAATTATATATAACTCTCGAGCTAATCACATTGTTTTCTTTATAATATGATAAGTTATCGAGCTACAAGTCCGATTTTAATTTTAGTTTCTGGTTTTACTTTAAAAGGCTGTAATGTATACTTATGCAAACAAAACGTGATGTCATTATAATGAAAAAATAACCCCTCGTGGAAGTATTACTTAGTAAATATAACTTCCATTACAGAAAAATTAAAAACATAACTCTCTCATTTCAACTTCAAAGGCATTATGAAACCGATAGAACGAAAGAACTTTTTTTCTTACAAATAAAGTTAACTTTTGTAAATGAATTTTTATAATTTTTAATTTACTTGTTCCAATTTATATATTTATCGTTACATAATATTTTTATTAGCTAAGAACATATAATGAATGAATCATAAGTACAGGCGTTAAAAAAGAAGAGCATATTTTATTCTGTGATAATTTAGGGAGAAATTCTATTCGAAAAGGAATATTTAGTCGAAATGATTTATTTAATATTACTCGAAATGAGTGGATTATTGTATACCACGAAAGGGTTATTTTGATAAACTCTATACTATTATAAGTAGACAAAGTATAAAAATAAAATAAAATATATTATTTAATTAAAAATAGGGATACGGAAGATATGATTATAAATAAATATTCAGCTTGATATTTTTAATTACAAAAATATATTAAATTTTGTGAGATAATATTATGTTGAACAAATACTCGAACACAAGATCTCACAAAAACTACGTTTATTCAATCAAACAATGGATAATAAAAATAATACGATTGAATAAACGTAGTTTTTGTGAGGTCTTGTGTTCGAGTTTTTATTCTACAAGATATGATTATCCTCATTCGTCGTGGCAAGGAAAAACGGTTCTAGAAAGTCAAATTGTAATACTTGTATATTTTTTATTTAATTTATTAATTTTTCCACTTATACGATTTTTTACTTAGCAGGTATTGAAAATACAATAATATTTCAAGTAAAAAATATACGATCTAGACTGGGAATCGAACCCAGGAACTTTGGCATTACGAGCCAATGCTCTACCAACTGAGCTATCCTAGTCGCTTCCCAGCACAGGGCGATGCAAATCCGATACGCTAAAATAGTTTGCCGATTATGATTAAAACAATTTGGGGCAATAATTTACATAGTGATTCCATGGGTCAAAATAAGCAAAAAGTTTATATAGACATATGTCCTATCTCGTTTCGTTTAGCGTCTGTTGTCTGTGTGTGTTTTTTACAAAATAATTCATAACTTCTTAACGGGTTGAGTTACAGCGTTGAGATTCTGCACAAATGTTCATCTTATAGGCCGTTATCTTTGTGCAAAATCTGAATAAAAAAATCTTTAACCGTTTCAAAATAGCGTTTATTTTTAATATTTGACGGCAAATTTCAAGAAAAACGTTAATTTTACAAAAAAAAATGCAAGATACATAAAATGTAGTTGGTTTTATGGAGATTCCAACGATATCTTATGATATATATCCAATTATAAGTTAAGTATGATTCATGATTCGGTTTCTTTTATATATCTACATAATGTACATACTCGCATTTGTTTAATAAAAATGTACGAGTATATACTTGAATTTTTATGTGAGTGTTAGTTTTGCCTTATCTTTTTTTCTATATATTTTAATTTATTTATATTTATGCATTAAAAATATTGCATTATCCTTATTTGTTTGCTATGACAAAATGTTAAATACATAATTTTAGGAACTCATACTTCTCCAAAATCATTAAGGGAACTGTGTTTTCCTCCTAATTTTGTAAACGATATGGTTCATTTATTAAGCCTAATATAAACTGTGAAAACACAGGTTCAGTCACTCATAGTAGAAGGTTTCTGAATAAGGCCGTTAGTAAAATATAAATAGATAATTATTTCTGTTGGGTTTAGCACCCCTTGGCGATGAAACTTAAGATAATGCTTAACTGTCTTCCTTCCTTCAAGTCACAGTAAAATATATTTACAGCTTGGGTAATGACACTTTGGCAAGTAACTACAACATGGGCTATATCTTCTACTTTAAACTTATTATCTATTGTCCCTCGTGGGTACAATATAGATACTGTCTTTTGATTATAAGAACGATAGTCATTTACTATTTAAACAAGATTGTGCAAAATGAAGGACGACCAGATAATTAATTTTAATTCTTGTGTCTTTTAATTATTACGTAACAAATAATACTTTCTTAGTAATATTTAATAAATACCATATTTGGAACAACCAAACTTTTGTAAAATGTCTGATACAAATGTTATACCATTTAATCATGTAAACTATAGAATTGGATTTATTCAAATATAATAAATGAAATATTAAATAAAATGATTTTGTAGACATTTCTTTAATTTCAATAAGATTTTGTAAATAATGAATTAAAGAAACGCTTAGACATTAAAAATAGAACTAAGTCAATATTGTGTGACTAATATTGAACTACATATTAAAAAAACGAATGTAATTATACCTTTAATTTAGTTGAATATTTATCTAACCACATACTTATTAAAAAAACGCATATAACTAAACAAGAAACACAAACGGATAATAAGTATTTCTTAATTCCCCTAATTTCCTGATATAAATTTCAATAACAAAGTTATCATCATCAGATGATAGATACTCGTAAAATAAAACTAAATAAAACCTATGTCCCCAGTTCAGCTAATCTATGAGAAGTCCAGTGTCTGACCTGTAGGGTGGGATTAACATAACTGTTCCCTAAACAAAGCTATGAACTACAGGTAGTTTGCTACTTACATATACATCTTTGTGATTTTGCAAAACTAACATAATTTACAAAATTTTATTTATTTATTCTTAATATATAAATGATAAATTATATTCTAAAATGATATATTTAAACTACAATCTAAATAATTGCCAATAAATTCATTTTTAAATTCTTTTTTCTAGTTAATTGCCAAAAGTATTTAGTTAATACCCCAAATTTAAGTTTTTATAAAATTATGTGTGGAAATTACAAAAAATATAACATTGCAACAGGTTATTTATACATTCTAGTTACTCTAAAACGATGTCACAGTCAATATCTTGGTCTCATTTAAAAAAAAAAAGGCATGAATTAGGGATGGATTCTTTATCTGCGTTCAATAGTATGTCACTGTTGGTTTTAGCCATAAAAATACTCACATACCGTAACTATTTAGTAACTTGTCAGAGAACACATTTTTCACTAATTTAAAATTCGTCAATTCCAAATCATGATTTATTATAATAGTTAAATATTAACGGACCGGAACCGGGTCTTCCTTTGGTATAGTTAGGGAAGAGATGAAATGGCAGTGGAAGAAAAAATTAGTGTCATACACTGCTATTACGGAATATAAAATTATTTTATTGTAAAATTAATAAATTACCTGGATTATAAGATTAATAGTTTTACTTCGAAATCAAGGACACGACATGTTATGCGAGCACAATAGTTAAATATAACCATATCACAGAAGAATGAAAATAATAATAAAAGTGTTTAAATTTAGAAATATATTTTGTAAATATATATATATATATATATATATATATATATATATATATATATCCAAAACCCCCATAACAACAGATGAAAAATGGCTGACGGTCCATTACCTTAGAAAATATATGCCAAGGAATAATTTATAAGCAAACACAAGAACATTGTCTCCTACAAGTACACATTTTAACCTAGTTTGAATAAGCTAGAACCACTTGTATGATTCATGTTCAGAGTACTAGTTGTACGGTACAGCTAGAAAATTTACTGCCCTAGTGGTGGGATATTTTTGTATTCATCTAGTTGTCATAAATGTGCAAAATCATGCATATATTTTTATAACATTTGTTATATTTTGTGTGTGAAATATCAATCATATTTCCGACTTGTACCACTACCGTAAAACCGATAGCTATTTAATTGGACAATATTAGCACCGATTAAATCTGAAACCTTACTTCATTACAGCAATTTTTTATGTATTTATTTACATAATGTAGGAAAGTTTTTGTTTTTGCATTCGCTCTATATTACTTAGATATTGTATTATAGGGTTGAGAAAGCTTTCTCTGAGTACGTAATATAGGCTAGTATGTAGCGATTTTGTATTTGTACTATTTATTTAAATTGTAATGTTTAATAGTTTTTACTTATTTTACATAAATTTCTTCATTATTTTCTCCTCTTTCGTTTTTACATCAAGATACTTTCATTTGCCTCCCTTAAATAAGAATTGTAAAGTATTTTACATTTTATAAGTTAAAGAGTGATTGATAAATAGAGTGTTTTTATCCAGGTTACTCTTGCTTGTAAAACATACGAAATATTTCAAATAAAAAACATTATTTAAATTTATATTATGCATAAACTAACTATAAATAATGTACAGAAATGTTAATTTATTTTCATAATTCGGATCAGTACTTTTGTTTGTGAATGGTAACAACAACATTCAAAAATGGTAAAAAAAATTGGTTCACGTAATAAAATTCCCAAGTCAATGCTATTCCCACAAAATTCTTCTGCCCTTTTGTGTATTTTTTATGAAACAAAAACGAACGCTTTATTGTATGATTCCAAATCGTTGGGAATTAATATTTCATAATTTTTTTTTTAAATTGGCCTCGATTTATAAATATTTGTTGTGATATATGTATTTTTTACAAACAAATATACAGACCGATGCCAACGTGGCATTTACTGGAACACATTGATTGGTACAATCGTATATTTATAAAACGTAAATAGATCAACAATATATATGTTAACGGTATATTTCTATCTATATCCAAAAAAAAAAGGTTACATCTACACATTTTTTTAACGAAACTTTTAGATCTACCAAAATATTAAGGGTTATTTTACATTACAAGTATTTCCCATCTTCATAGGTTGCACAGATAATTATGGTGGCAAGGTCAACATTTTTTTTTTTTCAACTAAATATACTATATTGCAATAAACACATAATTCGTCAAAATATATCCTACGTATCATTGTATGTAAGCAATTTTTGTTGCAATTTTAAGGATAATAACCAAAATCTGAAATAATAGAAAACGAAGGATTATATTATTTTTGTAAATTCTGAAATAAACATGAACGAAATCGTTGAAAACTCTATAACAAGAGACTAAATCTGAAACCCAATGATCATAAATAACTACTTAAATATCTAAAAACAATATTTTATTTTATAAAATGAAAACTATATATTATATATTTAAAGAATTTTTGAGTAAAGTTGAATAAAGTTTTGGATATTTTCTTACTATTATTCAATAATAACTGCATGACTGTAATTATGTCCTTCATATTTCAAAATAAACCCCGTTGACTTAGACTTTTTTTTTTATAATAGACACTAGTAGAATAAGGGATTGAAATTATTCATTTTCTTAACTTGAGCAAAGTTCTCTATCAGTTGTAACAGCAAAATTAAAATGAATGGTTATGTGACTAGAAGACGTTGCGTTTTCAATGTCTTATACTCTTAATAAATCTTTCTTCCAAAATATTAATAACAATTTACGCGGGACTTACGAGATCGCGTAACAATTTTCAATGGTAATAAGTAGCAACGCACATATTATTATTATTATTATTATTACATGATAGAGAGACTCGTTGGAAGTGTAAGCGAGTCTAATGCTGACTTTATTTTATTGGAATTATTTTTTGAATATCTTTATTTTGCAAAAAATTACCTATTTCCATGATACATTATTTCAAGTTTTAAAGGAACTCCTAGTGAGCAAACTAATTGAAATTCAAAACTGTGTTGCAAAAAATATTTACTTCTTATTTTCTTAACTTCTGTGTTAATTTATATAAAAAAACAACAAAAATTGGATTTTTGTCATCTAAAACCTGCCATTGGTAGGTTTTGAGAAACTGTTTAAAATTCATTTTCAAGATTGCTCAAATTGTCATTATGCCTAATTTATACCAATATATATTAAAGCTTAGATTATCTATGTAAATTGCTTGGAACAATTGGGCAACTGTTTTTAGTAGCGTAGCTGTGTAACAAACAAAAAACCCCAAAACGAACATATGTATGATATTGTTTTTGTAATATAGATAGTCGAGTTAAATTAATTTACAACATTTTTTTTTTAATGATAGGTTAGATCAGGTTCTTTTCTTTTTTTTTTTTGCTGTCTAGAATAAAACTCAGAATCGTGGCTTAAATACACTTAGGCGTTATTATTAGTTTTCTTTATTTATTATTAGAAAACTATTAGTTTATTTAAATAAACTTAGGCGTAAAGTTTATTATTTTCTTTGATGGGGTAATTTAAAGTAGACATATTTGGCAATAGAAATTAAACAGAAACAGATTAACTTGAAAGTGATTTATAATACTGATTTTGTAAGATGTATGAGCGATTGGTCGTATTAATAAATACCAACAGTTATTTGTAGAGACGACAAATATAAAGTCTAAATTCAGAACTTTAAGCCGTTTGTTTTAATATTATTCTGTGAAGTGGGAAATTACTAAATCTGAAGTAATTAAACAAAATTTGAAATGTTCTCAATTCAAATAACTTTACCAACAAAGTTAAGATGGGAATTAGAATAAGAAATTCCTCCGGCAATCTAAGCATTATCCCTTCATTAAGCTAATTGACTCATTTAAATTTCGTTTCTCCACAATAGTTACAGGCTGAAAGTAAATGTATTTATTTCATAAATAAAAAAATAAAAAACTTCACAAAGGGAGAAAGAGAGAGAGAGGGAGTTAAGGAAGAGAGAGAGAGATAGAGAGAGAGAGAGAGAGAGAGAGAGAGAGAGAGAGAGAGAGAGAGAGAAAAGATTCTGATAATCTATAAATAAATGTAGACTTTAAATAAATGTAAACCACATTTTGTGCGGTGTGGTAGGACCCTTGATTTAAATATTTACTATTAAAATTGATGGGTTTTTTCCAGTTTAAATATTAAAAAATTTCTACTTATGTTTAAAGTTTTAAGAAAATAATTTATAAGAATTTCTTCATTACGTTATAAGTCGGCATCATTGATTAAATGAATTTTCTATAAACAATACATACATATTAAAAACTTAATGAGCGTAGATTCCAAACTTTCGTTTTCTGAATAAAAGCCAAAAAAATCCGAAAATTCCTTGTTTTATACTCAAATCATTGGCCTATTACATTTTTTAAATCACCAAAAGCTGTAAGTGTATATGTTAAAACAGCTGTAAAAACTTAACACAAAACTATGAAGTTTTATCAACTATAAATGATGTAGATAGATTCAAAATCAAATGCATCAATCTATGTAATATTGCAACTAAAATAAATTAGCACACGTGTTTGTGTCTCTGTGCTTGTAAGCAGCTAAGTACGTGATTACACAGTATGATTAGAGATTAAAATTTAGAACTTTTTGTTTAAGCTTGCAAGAATGAGAATTATAAAAAAATTGTAATAGATTAAATATGTTAATAAGTAAGAGTGCAACGTTTTATAAAATAAATTAGGAGGGAAGGGTACAGTTGTGTTTGATCTGTGTTAGTTCAGAAACATTTTTTATAATTCTATCTTGATAATAAACATTCACAATCCTAAGGTAAACTTTAATCTTTAATTTTATTATTTTCGTAGATTATTTATGAGGCTAAATTCCGTGCCCAATTCGTATAATTCCAACTAGTAAAAAAAGTAAATCTAAAAAATATTGTTTTGACATAAAAAAGGAGATTTATTAATCATATTTAAAATAATTACAAAATAGTCAGTCAAAAATAACGAAATTTTCATAATAGTAAATGATCATCTTTCTCCGAAAGTCGAAACAGAATTTTGGAAATAATTTAAAAATTTGCAATGATTAAAAATGTTTATAGAAAAATATTTAAAAAAATTGTATTCATTCAACTTGAATGCATATTTAATATATATTGTTTTTCCAATACATAAATTTACTTTTGTTTTTAATTGATAACATAACCGATGTTAAATCCTAAATATTATTCACAATTGTCAGATTTTTCTATTATTATGTAGAATATCAATGTATTTGTCGATAGTAGGCTGTGATCAAAATATTTTTTACGGTAAAAATATGAAAAAAAAGATTACCAATAATCGGAAAACCTGAAATAAATATTGTCTAAAATAATTATTGTACTTATTCCAATGTATAAAAAAACATCCGACCGCTTTAGACGTGAATATTTACATTAAACGAATCTGGTAGTAGGTTCAGTAAATCAGTATTTACTATGGGTATACAATCTATGTAACATAATGTATAGATAATTCAATGAATTTAAAGGTTGTGAAGATGTGTGCTGCAAGATAAAAAATTATCTACAATTTAAGTTTGTGTTCTTGTAAAAAATTTATATTTTTATGACAGCAATTAAGTAAGAAGTATGACAATAGAAAACGTGTTGGGGTAAAACACTGGTTTGTTAAATGGTTCTAGTCTATCAGAATTGGTAAACATATGATTTTAATATATATTTTTATTAATCAGAAATAGAGTGCTGAATTAAATAGATACGTATTTCACATTATAAAATTTCGAGATAACGTTTTTTTTTGATGGAATTTTAAGTTGATAAACCATTTCGGTCATTATCGTGTCAACTAATTTAACATCTGGAAAAAAACAAACGTGACGTTTATGTTCATCTTAAAAACTATTTTTTGTAAAGTCGCGTATATTTTGACAAAAGTATAAAACATGTTCAAGTTTATTAAATAAATATTGCACTACAACGAACGTTGACTTAATAAATGAGAAAATTATTGAAGTACCGCTGTACTCCATTTAATTTTGAAGATAAAAGCTATTGTTCCTGTCAAATCCACTACACAGATATAAACGGCTGGGGGGAGTGGTGTTAATATTTTATTTATCCTTTATATTTTCAATACAAAAACAAACCACTTACCAATATACAGTAAGGACACATAAAATTAAGATATGTAATTAAAAGTATTTAAAAATAATTTATAAAGTGTTTGTCGATTTTATTCTTTACTGGAAAACCTAAAAATAATTTATTTTGATTGATGTGTATATTACGAAGCAGTCATTTAAGTTACGTTTTTTAAAGTTACAAGAAAAATCATTACGATTTTTAAAAAAACTAAGATATGTTTCAAGAATGTCACTACTGGAGTAGCTGTGATTTTAAATAATAAATAATTTGGTTCAAATGAAGTACGTATTTAATTATAACAACTCTAAAACATAATACTTATTTTGATACTATCAATAAATTTAATTTTCACTTGGTGTTAATAAACAAAAATTACATGTGTAGGTATATAATTAAGTAGAATTCAAGTTATTTGTTAAATTATATTAAACATCTCAATTAGTACCATTGCACTTATTGGAGGTTCTAAATTTGGAGATCGGGACAATCTTAAAGATCTGTACACATGATCCACACAACATCCATGGACGTTTCCTTCGTCTAACTCTACTGTGATTTATAAATTGAAGAGATTGACAAATATAATAGTTCTTCCATTCATCTGTTGCGTTTATTCTAAATTCTCGTTTATTAAAAGTTGTCATCAACTAATATTTTCATAATATATAGAGTGTCCCATAAAGTACGCAAAATTTACAAATGTAGTAAAAACTTTTATGTATTGGAATATATATGATGTTTTAATGTTAATACAAAGTTTACTTACTACGGTTAAATGTGGAACACAACTTGAAACAAATATCTCACGCGACTACTCTGGCACACTGTAGTCCGTCGATTGTAATTTTTGATGACCTTCCTGCATATTTCCAATATTTGAAGGTCACGCCATTGTCGTTTTGTTAGGTTGGTAGCACTACAACTGATGTATTGTTGTTGGTGTTTAGTCCTTCTGTACCGTTACAAGAAAGAAAAGCGCTTTATTGTGAAAACACGATACAAGAACGTTGAATGTTATGCGAAAACAAGTTCGTAAATTATGTGGAATTTTTGGACGAGGAGTAGTAACAAATATGTGTAGAAATTGATTAATAAATTCGTAAAAACAGCTTCTATGTTAGACGTTAAACCGCCTGGACCTCCTCGCGCTGCCAGATCTATTGAAACCGTCGTGGTAGTGAGCGATAGTAATGATGTAAAACGAGGGATTTTCAATACTCCGTCGATCCCAACAACTGGCCATTCCAAGAAGCACAATGCACCTAATTCTAAAATTAAAAAAGAAATCGTCATCCGAGTGTCTACAAAATCCAACTGACACTAATACTCAAACCTGTGACCATTTAAAGCGCGGAGAATATAAAATTTCTACTTTGAAGTTGTTATTTTGAAAAAGAATCAGTTAGTAAAGATGTTAATATTTTACTTCATGAACAAAAACAATTTTTTTTAATTAATGTTATTTTTTTTAATGCACAAACCGTGTATTTGTATATTTATATTAGATAAATTATTATATAAGTTTCAATATTACCCTTGTCATATGAAGGAAGACTTATCAAACAAATAATAATTTATTTATAGTAATTGATACCTAGTAATTTTAACGGAATAAGGCACAAGCTGGACAAATAATGTATAAATATTTATTTTATCATTTAAAACAGCATTTAACAGTTACTAAGTATTTAGTAACTGTATTTCTTTTTCTTTACTAAATGTAATATTTACTGTATTTTTTATGTCGTAGTCTCTATATGGATTGAAAATATAAACTCTGAATGTCCAATATTTAGAGAAGAAATATAGAACACATACATTTGTTTTTCCGGCCTATGATGTTTCTACAGTGGAATTTACTAAACAAGCAGATGGTTTTATTTTCAACATTGAAGGGAAAAAACAGTTTTAACAAGAGCTGTCGCAGTTATTAAATTAGTGGTATTTTGTAGATAAATATGTTTTTCATAAACGAGGGAAATATTTTGCATTTATCAAAACGTACGTGGCTTTAACAAGAACACATAACGTTTACACATTTAAAAGTATATTGAATAAACCATACTTTATTTTCAAAAATATGTAATAGTAAAAAAATGTATATTTTATAAATAAATTTTACAAACATATTTGAACATTCTAAATAACACGTTATATTGATTCAACTATTTTATATAACCGTCAAAAAAAAAAAAACATTTCCCCCCTTAATTACATATTTGTATAATATCTCTGAATATATAGAGTTTTGTTTGTTTCCTATTAATAATATAATAAATATAAGGATGATTTATATTTATGTTCATAGTATAAAATTTGGTTTTTAGAAGTTATGGAACTAATTTAAACTCTCATTTATTTCTTGTAAATAAAACAATAAATTTTTGCGTAAATTAAAACACATTGTTATAAATGACAAATTATATAGTTCATTGTATGAACTATGTAGTTAAAAAACTTGAGACATTTACAGAAAAAGAAGGAATTACTAATTTCAATATTCATCAGTTGCATCTACGTTAATTTAAGACAAAAACGGAGGTAGAGGGGGAGGAAGTCATGTCTCCTAACTTACAACTTGTTAAGCACTGTGGTGAAATTGACAATAATGATTAGGATTTACCCCTAACCACAATCACTGGAAACTTTAAAATAAAACTCAGTTATTTGATTAATTGTTCTTTATTTATTCTTCCTACTAAATGCCCTGATGTAAATTTCGTTAACGTGGTTATCATCATCGGAGGGTCTTGCTTCTAAAATAAATATAAAATTACGTATCTAGTTGTTAAATAAAATTAAACCTAAAACTATAATAACCTCAATTAAAGCTAAAATCCCTCCCACTCTAAACTAGCCCTTTGTCAAGTTTTTGTTATATGTCTTTGACCTATGGAGTGGAGTGAAAAATAACTGTACCTCTAACAAAACTAATGAGAACAAGTGGCCTACTTCTTACAAAAGTCTTTATAAACTTAACAATACAAAATAATGTAACTACTTATTTTATTACATCTGTATTTTTCCTATATTACTAAGAAAGTTTATATATATATATATTAACATATATATATATATATATATATATATATATATATATATATATATATATATATATATATTAACATATATATGTTAATAAATAGGCCTATAGATATTAACTTTCTTAGTTTTTCTTAAGCTTTGGAAGTAGTAATAAATTCGAATACTTATTCATGAGCAGAAGTGAGGAAAACATTATTGACTACTTATCTAGACAGGAGGGATTGTTATACGCTTAACTTAGAAATGGCGGATTTAAAGCAAAAAAATTCACGAATTACCATGGAATTCTATGAAAGAATAATAACAAGTAATTAAATTTGCATTTTGCCTATTATAATAATAACGAGCTTTGAGCAAGAGATGCTGTGTGTCATTGCGTTGGAACATTAGCATCGGGAATATTATTGAAAGGAATCAGGAACCGCCAGGATCCCTTATGGGAACGAAAAATCAAGTTTGCCTCGAAGAAGCGCTGAATATGCTAACCAACAATCTCCAATACAAGAATAATAAATTATTTAAAAATAACCTTTTATGAATAAACCGATTCAGATACAAAAACCTGTAAAGACTCTCTTTACCAGACACAGATACGTATCAGTCTCTTCAAAACACGCATCACCAACAAAATCTTAATTTTAATAAATCTTCACCATAAAGACAACAGTTTCATAATAACCAACAAAGAAATAATGTAAGTCAAAATCAATATAAGCCCACTCCAATGAGAATTTCGACAAGACAAGCGGGCATACAGTTCAGAACACAAAACTGCACCAGCTAACCGGAAAACCTGTAGGAGAGGAATTTGTTGAGGATTTACCCAATTTCGAGTAGAGCGAAGAAATTTATACTAACGGTTTAGAACACGATTTGTTGAAAGAACAATTTCATAGGTTGAGTTTTAAGGAGGAAGATAACTCACAGGAAAATGACTATTTTTTTTAGAGTCAACCAATCTAAATATAAATTCAACATAATATATCCATGACGATAATAATGAACTGCCATATTTTTTTAGACCCAAGAGATAACTTAAAAGTATTAGATGATACTGAAAGCACTAAATCTTATATATATATATATATATATATATATATATATATATATATATGGATTTTATTTATACAAATGTTCGATAAAACAAGAACCATTTGAACAGTTTACAGCACATGGTGTGGCAAGAGAAAAATATTTTTGTAAATTACCCTTGCTAAAAAAAAGGAGCAAAATTCTATTTGTTTGATTTTCATAAAGATTTCGATTTGCTATTAGTATTAGATGACATTAAAGAACTAAAATTGAATTTGGACTTCTTAAATAATAAATTAAGAACGTTAAACAGTAATATAACTATTTACTCTTTTAATTAAGAAAAAATAAAAAAAATAAAAAAATGGAACAAAAAACAGTACCTAGTAGAAATAATAAATATCTATCTATTGATAAAAAAACTGACTACTTATGTAGTATAGGCGCGTAGCACCTGTACAGACATTATATAAACCTTAACATAAGTAATATGCGCAATGGTCAATGGATACGGTACTGTTTTAAATACTATCTAAAGGCTTAGGAATTCCACAATGTTGGGTAGATACGGGGAAACTTTGTGTCCTATTATCAATAATAATATGGAGGACATTGTAATTATTTCAAAACCAATAAAAATTAAAAAAATTAAGGGTCATTAAAATAGTAAACAGTGTTTGTAAAGGAAATTTTAATTCAAACTTCAATTTAATAAATCACAAAAAAAAAACCTAATCTAGATTGAAATAGAATTAGGACAAGTCACATGAATTCTGAAGAAAAAAGAAAAATAATAACATTAATAAAATACTATTCCCATATATTTTATGTTGAAGGAACCGATTTAACATTTACTAATCAAATAAAACACACCATTAGGACAACGGTTGAAATTCCAATTTACACTAGAAAATATCCGGATATCTATATGAAAGAGGTAGAGCACCAAATTCAGGATATGCTAAAACAAATAATAATTCAAAAAATTCTAATTCACCATGGAACATCCCAGTTTGTATTGTACAAAAAAAAATTAATAATAATAATAAAATTTAAAAAAATGCTTTAGGATAACAAACATTTCGATTGGCAATAGATTTTAGAGGACTAAATTCTAAAACAGTAGGTTAGATGACAAATTTCCGTTGGCGAATATCACTGAGATTCTAGTTATTAGGAAGAACTCAATATATTACATTGGATTTAGCCACCGGATATCACCAGGTGGAGATGGACTTGGTGGTATATAAAAAACAACACTTTCCACAGAAAAAAGACAATATGAATTTTTACGGATGCCGATGGGACTAATGAATTCGCCAACCACGTTTCAACGAGTGATGAATAATATTTTAGGAGGTCAAAGTGTCTAATATATTTAAATGACATTATAATTTATTCGACGAGTTTACAAGAACACATAAGTAGAATAAAAGAAGTATTTGAAAAATTACGGAAAGCGAACTTCATGATACAATTGGATTAAACAGAGTTTATAAGAATAGAAGTAGCCTATTGAAGATATATTGTAACACCAGAAGGAGTAAAATCAAATCCGGACAAAATAAAGGTACAGTATTAAAAGTTATCCCATACCCAAACAGTTAAACAAATTAAAGCATTTTTAGTACTTGTAGGTTTTTATAGAAAATGTATTAAAGATTTTGTGAGAGTGACGAAACCATTTACTAATTCCTTAAAGAGAGGTTCTAAAATAGACACAGACAATTCATATTACGTTAATTGTTATGGGCAGTGTAAGATAGCGTTATGCAATGAACCGGTATTCCAATACCCAGACATTGAGGATGAATACATATTAATAACGGATAGAAGTAATTATTCTATTGGAGCCATATTAAGCCAAAATCATAAAGGAGCCGACTTATCAGTCGCTTATGAGAGTTGAACATTAAACAAAAGTGAGGAAATTCTATCGGTAATTAAATAATAATTGCTTGCCATTATTGGTCAACACGTTATTATAGACCTTATCTTTATGGAAGAAAATTTAAAATATATAGATATCATAAACCCCTACAATAGCTTTTCTCAGTAAAAGAAGCAAATTGAAACAAGAAATCTAACTACAAACACCAAAAGCAATAAACTTAATCAGAATACGGACGTATTGTCAAGAATACAATTAAATATCACCGAGAAAAAATCACCAAATGACTAAGAGAAAATGGACGAAGATTTGATGAAGAATAATTGGACAGTCAATGCAGCTTTATTTTCCGGAATTAGGCGACAATGTTACTGTTTCAGATAATTAATTGTAATGAATCAATCATAGTTATTGTAGATGAAAATAAAGAAACATACCAAACCGTCCAATCGAACTCTGAAGGTAATACATAGGTAGAAATTGTCATCTCAGAGGAATCAGTAAATTTTGAAAGAATCCAAATTATACTTGCATAGGTTAAACATCAATCTAAAAGAGTAATAATGAAAATATTATTTGAAATAATAAAAATGATATTGTTAGTAGAAATTTTATGGAATATATTCTACCAAGATGTGAATTTTTTTGTTAAGGAATACCTAGTAGCTAATATTAAGTATAATACAAATTTTAAAGTTAATTTTTACTAAAAATTTGCAGTTTGAGTATCACGAAATTGTAGATATTCACAATTCTTTTTAGTTAAGAATAATGTAAAATTATTTAGATGTATTCTACCATGAAGTAGTTCAAGAAATTATTAGTATTTATCATGTAGGTAAAACAAATCATACAGGTATCACGGAAACCTATAATCAGATAAAATGTAAATAATAATTACCTAATATTAGAAGTAGCGTACTAGAGTTTATCAATAATTAATTATTGAGATGTATGCTTGAAAACTAAGTATGAAAGGGATCCGTTGAAAACGGTATTATCAGTCACGCCTTCAGCATCTAGACAGATGGGAATGCTATCTATTGACACATAGATTGTCGCCTTTGATAAAACCAAGTTCTTAACAATCATTTATTCGTTTTCGCGACACCTGCAGATGTGGAGAATTGCAACTCAACAAGCAACAGAGATAAGTGGTCGCCTAATCGATCAATTTACTAGTTATGGATTTCCAGAGGTCATCACTTCAGATAGTTCCTAGATATTAAAGAGTTTGCATAAAATAAACATTCATTATGTAAGCACTCGATACCCACAATTTAATTGATTACGTGAGAAGTCCATTCAACCTTTATTGCACACATTACACTTCTCAATAACCAACCAGTGTTTAAAAATGAATCTATTTCGAGGAAAATGAAATATGCCGTGATTGAATACCATAATACAATTCATTCAGTCACGAAATTGACACCTATAGAAATCACCTTCAGTCACGGATATGTGAATGTTGAAACTATTTTCGACATAGACTTAGAAATCAAAATTATTAACGATAATATTGATAAACGTAAAGAAAAAAAACAAATGCATTGTATGACCAGATAAACGGAATGAATTGTAAAGTAAAGGATAATATTCAATAGAAAAGAAACGTAAATAGGGAACCACTTCGAGAAATTCACCATGAGTATACATCAAAACAGTACAAAAGCAGAGTAAGAGAAAAATAAGTACAATAAAGAGGAAATTACATCAATTAACCCAGATAGAAAATCTACGAAAATTAAGACCCGACACTATAACATTATTAAAAAATATTGATTTGTCTAACATAAAAAGACCTAGAAAGAAAAAGAATAACTCTAATTCAAAACCTTCACAATGTAGGTTCACATTGTAGGTACTTCACAATGTACAGAATAACTACACTAAATAGTGCTGAAATCAATTATGTCACGAAAAATATAGGAGTAATTCCAATAGAGATGGAGATTGAAAACATCATATCACACATTTCTTCATAATTTTAGACTAGATAATTTAATTGAACAATTAGAAAATATATGAGAACTTGAGAGCTTGTTAGAAATAAATTGTAATATTAACTCAAGGAAATAATTTATTTACTATTATTGTGGAACCTGTAGATTATGCGTTATACAAAATACACCATGTGAATACAATATAATTATAAATCCGTTTATATGACTATAATTGTTGATGTAGAATATGTGTTAGCTCATAAGGAAACTATCTAAGGCTTAAACGAAAAATATGCTTCTCTACCCCGATTGTGCATCAAGACTTGACATGTGAAAATGAATTAATAAACTTTGGTACCTCCAAAGATTGCAAGTACAATGAGTTAGAAATTAGGGAAAAATGTTGTTAATTATATTCCAGAAATTGAGAATAATTTGTTAGTATTTAATAATAGAGAAACTTTAGAAATAATTAATAATAAGGAAACTGATGAAATATCTTTTGTATGTATATATTTAATTTATGTAATGGATAATGACATTCTAATGTATAACAATAGGAGACTAATGCATTGCAATGAAACTAGTATAGGGTACCCTAAATTTTGGATGCTATAGATTTAGAGTTGCAATACAACCAACAGCCAGATTTCTCAATCAATTTACAAAACTTTCATTTAGATAGAATCAATGTAAATAAAATATCTAAATTAATTAGGAATATAAAAACAACTACTGTACATATTTAAATGTTTGGAATATAATATTATGGATTGCATTACTATAATTTATATTAAAAATGATGTTTGAATATTACAAAAAGATAATGGCGACTTCAAGGGAGTCAAGACACTCCTCTAACACAGTGAGGTCTTAACCTACCTCTGAGGTTCTCTTTGGGGATAGAGGAGTTACGTTAAAAAATATTGTGTAATCATTAGTATGTATAGAAAAAGCTTCTAGAACATTTATTAATGTGTCAGCACAGTCAGCATAGTTATCTTTGAGACTAATGTAACCACCTAGAGTTACATCCAGTTCTAATCCTGACTCCGTGCATAATAGTTTCAATAAATTATATTTTTACTAAGTTTATACGTTAAAAGTATTTACTATATTGTATTTTAAAATGAATATTACAGTCTGTATACCGTTGGGTGGCACACGGGCCCGCCAGCTACCTGTGTCGGTCCTTTCCTCCCCCCCTGGCGTTCGCGGCTGTTTCCTTAAAGAGTCACCAACTAGCAGTTCTAATAGAATTATTACCTTTTTTTACTTTCTCATAATATCTCAATATAAATGGAATATTTGTAAAGTACTAAAAAAATCAAAGAAGAGTGATATAAAACACGATGTGCTTCGATTATGAATAACGAAATGGTCAAAAGTTATTTTTTAGCCGTTATACTGTATGATTTGTGAAATGTTTTATATTTCTCATAATATCCTAATCTTGATACAATATTATTTTAAGAGTACTTTGAAATAAGGGAGAATAATATAAAACGATGTTATCGCATACTACTTGTATTAATATTTACAAACAAAAGTATAAGATGAGGTTTACACAAAAAAGCATTGTTTTCAATTTCGTCAAAACTACAAATACTTATTGAAAAACTACTAATTCATATTACACTACTACCCCTATTCATAACATATTACAAAGTGCTATACGTAATAGTTTTAATAATATCTACATGATTTTATATTTCTCCCAGTACACTTCTTCAAGCCAAGGTATAGTTTCAAGAAGTTGAGCATTTCCCATTTATCTGCCATGTTGTCGTGTGACTCTGCAATAAAACAAAATCGCGCTAATTCTTTTACCATGCGTTATATTTTATAAATAGTTCTAATCATATTAAAAATGTTTAAAGCTTACATGGAAATGTTACTGTACCCGCTATTTTGTAATCCTCACAATCTCGTTGTGATTACTAATAAAGAAGTTATAATACCTTATTACTCTATGCATATCAAATACATTATATATTATTATACTATAACTTCTACGGTGTTGAAACAGTTTATTAAAACGGTGTAGATTATAATTATAATAAATAAAAGGTTTAAAAAGGAAAACAATCTTTTTTTAAAACCTCGTTCTTACGACACGACACGTTACTTATATATCTTACAATACTCTCTTTAATAGTGTGGAAAAGCAAACATTAACAAAATATATAATTTTAGAGTATAATAATACATTGGTTTTGATTAGCTTTGGTTTTCTGTAAAAGAGTAGAAAATTGTTTTACAGTCTACAACTTTTAGAGCACCGTAGAATTTACATAAAAAAGGGTATTTACGGCAATGTTTCAGATTGAATTGTTTTTATCATTAATCGGATACATCAAGAACCTGAATAAAAAATATCCCACCTCTATCAAAATAACATATTAGATTGCTACACGCATCTCATACTAACATATTCACCCTCTGAATAAGAAACAACCAAGAGTGCTCTAACTTATTCAGACAAGGTGATACTGTGTACTTGTAGGAGTAGGTAGTCATAAATTTATGTTATAAATTATTCATTGTGAAATGACTCCACATATGGTTCATCTACAATCCTCACCTTCAATAAAGTAATGAATCACCTCCTCATTATTAAAAAATAAATATTATACATAAACTAATAATTCTTCATTATATTTTTTTTAATTTACTTCAAAAATAGTTTTATTATATTATTGGTTGTTACACTTGCTTCGGTAATATCTGTTTATTTGACACTGTAAGGTCTCATTAATAATCGAACCAATGTACAATTTTGATCTGTACCAAATACAATATAAAATATGTCTCCCTAACTTTTAATTTTAACTTAAATGTAAATATTTTTACTATCAAATATTGTTGATTAGTTTGAAGATGGTTATATTTCCACTGTTACAACTGTACAATTATATAAATAAGACACCATTTATATATAGGAATATAAATGTTTTACAAAACCATGTTTTGTATTATTGATAATTTAGCTAATATCACATTGATATTTAGTGTTGTAGTTACGGTGTTAAATTATTGATCTAGGTAACAGAATTCTAATATCGTTATTGTTGTCTTCACTATTGTCTTTGAGATAAAATGAGTGCCCATACGCCGTTTTTTTAATTTTGAGAAAATAAAGGTGACACATTTGTAAATGTGATATTTTATGTGAATTATAGAATAATAAAGATGATAATAGTATTTATAAAAATGTTCAATCATCAATTTTAACATAACTACTATATTGTCCATATCATTTTTTTATTTAACTGTTCGAAATTAATGAATGTAAACAAGTTTGATTACCTGCCCATTTTTCGAGAAAAAGATTTTTTTTTTTGGAATAAATGTCAAATAGATAATTGAAAAATGCCTATACTTTTAAAAATAGTTGACGTTAAACATTATCACAAAAATGTTATGCTTACATACATACATCAGGCATGCATTGTCCTATAAATCAACCTTTTAAAAAAATGTATTGTCAACTCAATCCAATCTCTATTCTTTTGAGTCTAGAACTTAAGTAAACTTCTATCATTTCTTTCCTTTGCTTCGCTAATTGAAACTACAGGTACGGGTTCAATATTAATGTTTCTTAAAACTTTCAAGTTCAAAATAGCGAGATATTTGTATGGCGTGTACAAGGGATAGGTAAGACTCAGAACACAGGTGGCTCCAAGCTAGTGTATTTCATAATGGAGTACTTCATTATTGTGTATTATTTACTGGAGAAGTCGTTACCAGTTTAAGAAGAATGGGGAACGAGCTTTGTCCCAGTCCTTTATCAAATCACTGTCCATCGACATTTCAAAATATGAAGAATTTTCTCTCAAGTATGAATCTACAAGTGTGGCAATGCAGATTCAATTATTTCACGTTTCTTCATTTTATTTCGTACAAGACTTAAGTTCCTCTCACATTGGCTAAAAGAGTGGCCACGCACTGTGTAAAAATGGATCACTTCTACATTATGTACTCTAGCAAACCAGGAACAGAACTTAGTAAGTGTCGTATTCCTATTCTGGCTACCAGTAGCTTTACACATGAATACAGCAGTTTTAATGTAGGAGAAATTAGCATTTTTACCCATTTTTACGAGACAGTAATTTACAAATGAGACAACAGAATTTTCCAGCATGTTTATCCATGTGACAATAAAAATAAGATGTATCATCATTGACTGTTCGCGTTCAGACGGGGAATAAGAAATGAGACAACAGAATTTCCCAGCATGTTTATCCATGTGACAATAGAAATAAGATGTATCATCATTGACTGTTCACGTTCAGACGGGGAATAAGAAATGAGACAACAGAATTTCCCAGCATGTTTATCCATGTGACAATAGAAATAAGATGTATCATTATTGACTGTTCACGTTCAGAGGGGGAATAAGAAATGAGACAACAGAATTTCCTAGCATGTTTATCCATGTGACAATAGAAATAAGATGTATCATTATTGACTGTTCACGTTCAGAGGGGGAATAAGAAATGAGACAACAGAATTTCCTAGCATGTTTATCCATGTGACAGTAGAAATAAGATGTATCATTATTGACTGTTCACGTTCAGACGGGGAATAAGAAATGAGACAACAGAATTTCCCAGCATGTTTATCCATGTGACAGTAGAAATAAGATGTATCATTATTGACTGTTCATGTTGAGTCGGGGAATAAGATATTTTCACCGTAGACAAACTATAGAATCAAATGGTTAACCTTATTGGTTGCCTTTGAAATCACCACATCCTTTATGGTTGAAAGTTTATTAACCTTTCTTCCATGAATTTGATACGACACCTTACAAGGTTCCCGGAGAAAGATTTGGATTAGGAGATAGCCTTTCCTTCTTTTCTGTGTATGTATCACAAACGTCTGTCTTAGGCCTTTGAAATCCATAGCGAAACTCCTCTTTAAACCATTTTAAGTATTCCTTATACGATATTTTCAGATATGTATAAGTCATCTCCATCTAAACCCCAATAAAATTTTTAAACAAATTTTGACATTTATGTTTGAGTTAATAAAATGTAGTTCAAAGTTATTTTATGCGAGCTATAATGACTAGACTCACAAGGTATGAATTTCTAATAAGCTTTCATTAAGTCGAACAATTCTGTATTTATTCTTGAGAACATTTATTTTGGGAACACCTTTCTTCTTCTTATCCAATTCTGTCCGTAATCTATGATTGAATTATCCTCAACCTTTTTTAGAAACATTAAATAGACTTATTAGCAACTTTAGTTATACCTTTTGATAACTCCATCAAGTTTGAGGTTATGCACCCATGTTTTAAGAATAGGTTTTTTCTGGTTAGGTGCAACTTAATTATTTTCAGACTTTTTAATGGAAGCAGCCAAAAAATTGTTGTTGGGTATTGATCGGAAATATTGGATATGTGTTATTAGCTGAGTGTAATTTATGTTGTCTGTGAAGTGTTTGACCACACTTTTTTTGTGTGTGATTTCTATAGTGAGTAACGTGGATGTAAGTTTTTTATTTTTATTTGAAGGTATGGGAATATGTTCCTGAGTATTTAGAATATTAAATCGTTTGCGAGTATGAGAGTGTAATTGTAGCAATTACATTTGAATCAGTGTTTATTAGTTTTCTTAAATCTCACCATTTAATAATTCTTTTTACATTTTTTGTCTCTATAACATTTACTGAAATTTCTTAGTCGATACTCCGAAACTGTACAAAATTATTTCATTTTTCTCACATTATTGTTTTTAATGTTCATGTTAAATCTCTATACTGAATTTTCACATTTATTACTTCTGAAACTGTTCTTGAAGCTAAACTTTCTTATATAATTGTAGATTACTTGATTTCCTGAGAGTATTTTAGAAAACTTTCCAAGGTGGTGGTGGTGAACCGACATTTCACACTCTATTTAATAATCTTCTCAGAGCTTAGAATTATTGTGTGGCAAGGCTGCCTAAATCTGTCAGCAATTTACCTTTGGTTTTTTAGATTTTTATTCTCTTTATTTTGGTATTAATTGAAGTTTTTTGGTGTAGTCCTTTTGTTAGCGAAGTTTAAAGTACTCACTAAACATCGTATCACTAAGAATAGTAAGGGAAATTAAAGTAAGTCGAACATCGAATTAATCTATGCACACACATAAATAGTATGTAGCTTATATATTATCTTTAATTAGGTGTCAAAAATACACATGTACTATTACATAATCAACATACATTTGAATTTATAAACGCGAATCACACTATGTATGTCTGGAGAAAAACATAGTGACGGTAAACAAATATGTTCTATTTCTCTTTGACTTATTCGTTATGGTATCCAGAAACAAAATGTTGCTTTTATAAAATGTCAGTATATGTATATTTGTTCTCGTTAAATAAATACTGAACTATTGAATAGTTTATTTAACCATCAAAGAGCAAGGATGTGAGCAATAATATAACTTTTTTATTTTAATTATATTAATTTTAGATTTATTTAAAAATGAATTTTAAACTAAGAACGGTTGTAATTTATTTTATGTTATGTTTTCTAAAGTATAGAAGTAAGTCAAACATGACGTGTTCACAGGTAATATGGGTGTTAAAAAATATAAGAATAATTACTATTATAAGCGTATAAAAATTCATTTACATTAAAATATTTCCACAAAATTAGTTGTCTTTAAAGATGATACCATATTTTATTATTTCGGGGTTTCAGAAAAATCAAGTTCTTTTATTTGTGTAAAACTGACATTTTATTAATTATTTATTGTAAAACACATTCCTTTTCGTCTCTTCGAAATTAATCCCGAAATTCATTAAATTATGATTACTCAGTATAGAAAGATAATTTGGAAAGAAAAAGTAAATTTATTCTTTATAAAATTGCAAATTGATTATTTACAAAATGAAACATTATCAAGACTAGCCAATATATGTATTATCCAAATAAATTATTCAAAACCAACATTTTTTTTCTTTTTTTACGATCCATAATTCCGTAATATCCTTCTGATCACGTATCCCAATTTGATCAATGTAGATATTAAGATATTTCACCTCCTATTGCAACGGTGTGATTTTGTTTGTATTTTTACCGATATTAAGGTTTCATAAGATATACTTTGCCTACAATTTAAGTTTGTGTATAGATATCTCGATATTTTTGGAAAATATATATTAACTAATTAGCTCAAATTAGGTATAATGTTTATATTCCCAGAGGATATTCTCTTTTCAAGTTCAATCTCATATCTTTCGATCAATCAAATATGAAATGATGAATATAATTTTTCTATGAATATGTTAGCATATTTGATTCAAATTGTCGGGTGGTGTTAGTTTCTTCACTATCACCTGTTATAACTCCAAGTAAACATACGACTCTTATCAATTACCACCTCTACAAAAAGAACACTTTATATATTTCTGATGGTTAAAAGGAAACGAATATAGTCGTATGACTTAAATAGACAACACCAACATTTATAAATTTTTGATGAGTCGCTAATGAAACCAAAATGTTCTAAACCGTATGTATATAAAAATTAAAATTCTCGTGTAAACTATATAATAAGGTTTAAAATTGTTGCGTACACAAACTTTCAATATTACAAAAATTATACAGTTATTGAGTTATTTGATCTTATATTTCAAAGATTTAATTATTAATTTGGTTGTATACATTTTTGTGTTTTTCTATTCATAATAAAAAATGACAATACGGAACATTAGTGTTTCTATATGGAATACAATACTAATTTATTACAGCTTAGGATATATATTTTTGTAAAAGAGACATTTCCCGACTGCCTATTTTTAAAAATAATTTCATTTACTTCAATAAGTATTTTATATGTGTTTTCTTATTTAGCCTTCCGAAAATATCCACAATGTATTGCAAAATTATCTATAACCATTCCAAAGATTTGCAATTAAATCCACATTCTGTAACACCAGAATATTCAATTTGATACTAGTTCCACAAATAAATTTGGATTTATACAATATCATTCAACACAAAAAGGTTAATAAAATTTGAAATTTAAATTTTACCTTCATCAAATAAGGTTATAGGTATGTATCAACTCTTGTCTTAAAAACAACTTATAGTTTTACATAATGTTATGCTTTAGAGCCTATTTCATAATTTACAAACAATAGTGATTAAATAGTGAATGTTTTCTCATATTGAAGTCTGTACAAACCGGTAAGGCAAACATCGCTACATTAGGTAATATATTGTGAAACGATGATTTACCAATCGAAGTGTTATAAAACATTGTTTTCACTAAATTTTTTAATTGATTGATATTGTTACTTTTAGAGAAACTGGTAGCTCCAATGATACCATTTTAAAATATGTATTGCTCGTTCATCTCGCAATAATGTCATCAGTTTTCCAGGTAAATGTTTGACATATGAAACATTCAATTAAAACAGTTTTTATAGTATTACAGAATAACAATAACTTAATCATTAAGAATATTATACCTAATTACTTATGCAAGGCCATAATTTCGTTTTTCTGCCTCAAAGAGAACCTAGACGTAGGCGTTTTCTCAAAACTAAATAGCACTATGATTAATTTATTATTTCTTTTGAAGCAAATAAGCATTTCTTTTCAAGCCCATCATCAATATTTTATTTTATTTTGGAGAGAACATCTTCGTGAAATGTCTTTAAAAAAATAAAATAATTATTACGTAGTAAATAGTAAATTCTCTCATTTTTATAACCCTTATTACATGTAGCAATTGATATTAAAATGTGAAATTTAATTTTATAATTACAATGTCAAATTTAAATGGAAAAAATTTAGGTTTAAACAAAGTTTGCAAAATAAATAAGTTCAACACATGTTTATATGTTGCAGGATAAAATTATTATAATTTCATAAAACATATAAACATTTATTTTTCAAATAACCAAAGGGAATGATAAATATTTTACAAATTTAACAGTTTGAAATTATATATTTTCAGATATTTTACTGGGTATATCAAAATACAATTAATTACAATGTTCTTGTTTTTGTGGCCCAGACGCTTAATGTAAATTATATTTTATACTGTATGATTTAGCATTTAGATGAGATTTAAAGTGGTTAGTTATTTAATTTAATTTTCATTTCTATTTTGTATTTAGACTTTAGTTACTTTATGAATAGAACAATACATAATCATTCACTACATTAGTTCCCTTAGGGCAGTATTTATTCCATGAAACCATACAGTTGTACATAATTCGTATTGTATTTGACAAGTAGTATCGATATAATTGAGTACGGCCTATATAGGTAAGTATTACAAAAAATCTAAATATGAAATATGTTTAGTTAGATGGCGATATCCCGAGGGATAGGAAACACGCAAGGAGCCGTAAAATGTAAATGGCGGTATAAAGAGGTAATCTCTTGCAGTTATTTGATGTTGACAGATTTATAGCGGTTCTATTATAACGCGGAATATACGACGTATAAAAGTCTTAACAACTGCCATACATGGCAAGAGCCTCGATTATTGGCCGTAAAACAAGAATTGAAGTAATTTGATGCTGAAAACTCGGAGGCAGAGTATAATCTGTAATATACATGCTTCAGATAACCCTTTTGGAAATGGTAAACTTACTTTACATAAACATGGACTAGAAGTGTATAAGAACTTTAAACATATTATTTTTTTTGTTATATAAGTCTACTTTAGTATATTACACCATTACAATATAGATATAATTATATGTATTCTACTGAAAAAATGTCTCGTAGACGTATGTGGATGATGTAGAACTTTTAAAAGAATCTTTTAATAAACCTAGACGATAATTTCCAACGATAAAACATTTTGGAAGTGTTTAAATATAGCGCTTTATATCATATCAGTCAAATAATACGAAATAAATATTCTTTCCAAATCTTTGTGTAGAATGTCTATCAGAAAACTGAGAGAGGGGCAAAAGAAAAATATTATTCATATTAAAGAGTCTAATAATCATTCATTATCTATTGATGAAATATTTTTCATATAGAATTTTTGTTTACAATTATTAAAATATTAATTGTAATAAAACTTGTAAATAAATTAAAATACGGCTAATGTTAAAGAATTTGGTTACGTTAATTTTGTGTTCTGACTTTCTATCAATGTCATCATATATTATGTATAGTTTATATAATTGGTATTGATTTAAATTATTTATTTTCAATTTTAAACAACTGTGGTATGAACCACTTTTTGAAACATGTTTTAATCATTTAAAAATAGATATCAAGTTACAACTAAACGTTAAATCACAGGTCAACCTAATATATGAACTTGAATGACCTTACCTACTGTGTTGCAATTATTCTCTGTCGTATGCATATATAACAGGTGCTCATATATTTGAACTTATGCTTCAGATCATGTATGGAAATATACAACGCCCGATTAGGTTAAGTAAATTATTATTGGTAATGGACTATAATCCGGAGGACTAAGAAAAGAATTAAGTCATAAAATATATATAAATATTAATCAACACATTCTCAAGTTATATTGACAATTTGTACAGAAAAAATAATCATTTCAACTTTGCATTTCCCATTCATCAATATATGGCAATTAAAACTCATATGTACACCAATTTTGGTTAATAACGGTTCATAGATGTAGTTAAATAAAATCACCAAAAAGCGACCTCTTATTTTGAAATAGTTTAACCAAATTTTCAAAACTTCAAACTTGTCAACGATAGTGTAAAAGAACCAGTATCCCAATCATATCGTTATTAAAATACATTATTTACGTTATTTAGGTAATTATTTTAAATCTTAGTGCTCCTTGACGAGTCTCATTTGAAGTATTTTCTTTATTGCTAGTTACAAAAACATCAAAATATCTACTAACTCTATGACACTTACATGAAATGCAATTACTTCCATCTAATGTAAACACATAAAGATAGGGTATAAATAAAACTTAAAATAATAAAAGGTAATGTACTCGTATAACTAGAATTATGTGCTTTGCTCCCTCTAAGGGGAAAGAAGTAAGTTACTCGTTTTGTTAGAGCCAATTTTTATTGTGCGTACTTTGAGTATACGTATAATATAATATCTTTAATTAAATATGGTTATATACCTATATACAAATATTTAAACACATGCTCTATATATTTTCTGCATTTTCATGCTTTTCGTTTCTCTAAATTTGATCATGAGAAAATATACAAAATATACCCAAAATATATAAAAATTCTAGATTAATGTGAGCTTTTTTTATGATAACCGATTTTGTAGTAAATTGTTTTTTATTATATATAATTACATTATATAAAAAGAAAATCTTAGTTTTTTCATATTTACTTATATTATTGTAAATATTGTAAATAAGTTATATTTTCATTTAAAGTTAATATTAAGGTACTGCAACCAAATATCAACAACAGTTCCAATAAATTTGAATAAATATAATTAATTGCTGTGTACTCTATTTACTGTATTAATTATGATTTACTCTAACAAAATAGTTGATTGTCATTACAATTTATTTTTTAACTGTCCGAAATAATATAAAACAAAAGTTTTAAAAAAGTTGACAGTAATTTAATTACAATTCTAAATTGAATGTACATATATATAAATTTCAAAGTGCAGACAGAGGGATTTATTTGAGTAAATAAAGATGTTCGTAAATTTATTTTACTCAAAATGTGAAGTTTATTGTACAAAATTAACGCCATTTTACTTTTATCGTAGTGAAATATCTAATTATAATTTATTTGATAGAAAGCCTAACCGTTATTATAATTACATTGCTTAAGACACTATGTAAATAATTTTATGCTTCTAAACAGTTATAAAATAATATCATATTAAAAAAAAATACGATTATATTGTAGTAGACTGTGTTTTATAAAACTTATGGGTTATTAAAATTATACAAAAAATAATAATTTTTGATTACCCGGGGTATCCGTTATAGAACATTTTATTTTTTCACACTTGACCTTCTCTGTATATCTGTACTAAATGCGATCACAAACACATTATTTATCAATTTATTTTCTAAAATTAAATTTAAAACTGCAAAACTAATCACGAAAGAATATTATTTCAGTAATTTGTCTTCCATTATAAACAAAACATATGAATAAATTGTGTATTTTTTGTACTAATTTATGATAGTAATTATCATGTGAATACTATTTTATTGCTACACCTAGTCTTCTTAAGACCAATCAACTGGTTATATCTGACCTAAATTCCTGAGTTCACACAACTAAGGAAATTCCCATTCATATCTATTAGTTTATTCGGTCTGTTGAACTGTTACATTCACTCTCACTTCATTACTAACTGATGGTTTTGGACTTTTTTCATTTCCTGATTGGATCCCTGTTGCCGATCGGTTGAACCACCTTTAGATTCTTGTGGCTTTGTATTCCGATCTTCATGTTTTTGAGCAATTTTGTTTCTGTCCTCATATTTGTTTATTATTGCATTATGTAAATAACAAGGAGTTTCCAAAATACAGCTGAGTACTTTATTTTAAAACCTTTGAATAACGTCAATATTTCTTCGTTAGAGAAGAACCAAGTTGCATCCCATATTTAGGTTATAATAATATGTAATCTTATATATTATTGATTAGTTTCAAATAATAATTGATCCCTTAAAGGTAATTATAATACCTCATTCAATCCCTCTATCTAATTTTATTGAAAACTAGCTACTAAATAATTTGTGTGGCTTAACTGGAATATATATTTTAAATAGCTAAAATAATTTTTCGGATATGTATATATATGCTGGAAGAATATAATTTCTATTTGAATACAACTGTGTCATTCTAACTACTTTATGAATCGTTTTTTTTTATGATATTTTTGTTTAACGTACAATAATGAATAAAATTAAATAGTAAAATATGTGACATATATATATATATATATATATATATATATATTCACTTATCACGGTTTATTGTTAAATATCTAAAATAATAAACAATGTCTGAGTGAAACCGATACACGACTTATAATGCAAATATGGAATAAAAGGTTTGATATCATAAAGTTGATTTTGAATTTTGATTTTTCATTCAGTCAATCATGACATTTATATCCGAGCAAATTTATTGTTCCATAATTTAAAAGATGCCTGAATAAATAGGAAATGGGCAAATCTAAATGCTGAGAAAATATCAATGTAAATTTTTTTAAATAAATATTTAAAATACTATATAAATTCAAGAGGAGAGAAAGAACAAAACTAACCGTACATAGCTTATGGGCTGTTTTTAATCGAAATGAAAAGTGATAGAAACAATGACACTTCATCTACGTTATTTGCTTTATACTGCCTAAATCAATCTTCCCACTACTTATTGAAAGTTTCAATAAAATCTCCACCATCCTCCACTCTATTGTTTTATTGAAATGTATCCTCAATATGATATATTGTACCAGGGTTGTATTATATATTTAAGAATGTCAAAAGGGAGTAAAACTGTTACGTTTGTGATAAAATCGAAAATATTTTATACAAAAGTATATTTTGCTTTAAGGAATATGTTTGTATTTTTCGTTCTTAACATTAAAAAAATCATTGAACTCAAAATATATAAATGAAAAATAAATAAATATGATACGTCGGGAGATTATAAATAATGCTACTGAACTCGAATATTAAGTTAAAAATTATTTCAAAACCTGTAATTGTTTCCTATAAAACGAGAATACATCCAAGTATTTGGATTGTTATTGCAATACAATTTCTATTCTATATATATATATATATATATATATATATATATATATATATATATATATATTTATGTATATAATTTTAACCACGGATGTATCCGTGGTTAAAATTCAAATATTTCGACTTATCTCTTCAATATTATAAAGTTTTTCATTTAAAACAGAGTTCAATAGATAGAAAAAAATATATGATGTCTAAAAACCGTTGTAAATATTCTAAAAAAAAATACGTATTATTAATAATTTAATATAAACCAAATAATAAAAATAAAATTCTAATAATATATAACATAAAGTAGAGTGTCCATATATTTGCCACCTATGAGTAAAAGATAGATAAGGGCGAAGTTTAAGCCAAATGACGGGCTGATACTTTATTATCTTGGATATCTTCTTATAACATTTATGTAGCCGTAATTATTATTATTAAAACAAAATTGGAATTAAAAACAAAAAATGGAATTAAAATTCCTCTCATAAATCAATATTGTTATTTTGTCCTTTTTGCTACTCGAATAATTTTCTGTTTGATATTAGTACTTTAAATTGTTTGTGAGTCACTGCTCATTTTGCGGTACTCGTTATAAACGGTGGCATGGAAATAAAGTTTATTAAAGCCCGTGGCAAAATGACATTTCCTGCGATTGAACATGCAAAGTAAAACCATCTATTTCAGAGATACTAATTTGTGTCACTACCCACATATATTAATTAACTGGTCAATAGCTCTAGTTGCCTTGTGGTAAAATGTAAATTATTTTGTTCATTGTTCAACATTTTCGAACACTTAAAACTATCAATTTATATATAACAATTTACTTTTTTTTAATATTTTTTTAGGCATTCATGGCTTACTTGAACGTTTTCATCACATAATATTAAATTTTATATGTAGCCATTGTACAGACTTTCATATCGCTTCAGTTTTATATTTTGACCCCATTTTAAAAACCAAATGGCAAAAAAACTAAAATAATTCTATATACAATCTTAAAAATATGTGAAGAAGTATTAAAATAAGTTTAGAACCAACTACTACCTAAAAATAAAGTAGATATCCTCTCCTATCTCTATGTAGTATTTGTAAGTTGAATAAGTTTAGTAATAAATAAAAAAAGTTTATAACAATCTCGGATTCTAACGTACAAATACCTACACATTTTAGCACTTTTCCCATGTACAATATCCATTATATAAATTATCTGATGATGTCTTGTTGCCGAAAATTATTGCACTTTTACCATGTACAAATTACACTATAAAAACTATCTGATAATGCCTTTTCGCCGTAACGTTTTTCACTTCGTCCCACGTACAAACTGAATTGTAAAAACTATCTGATAATGACTGTGTATCCAAACTTTCGATTTTATTTAATTATTATCTAAAATACCTATTTAACATTGTTTATAGTAAATTGTATGGGGACCAAAAATTAAATTAAATTTGATCTTCTAATGTCTTTAAGTCTTTGAGCTACATGCCCAATTTTTGAATTTTTAGTAATTTCGACTGTTTGTAGTTTCTACAACACTATGAGTCCCAACATTCAAACAGTCACAAGTTTTAAATGAAATACAGTTTTTCAAAAATTCTTGCTACATTGAGTGCAAACGTTCAAATAAATTAATTTTTTTAAATAAATACTGATTTTGAAAATTTCTTGCCACATATGTGGCAAGAAATTTTCATAGGCCTAAATGTCTCTTACAGCCTAAATTTTTTTTAAAAACCTTACGTATATATTTATACGTAGCTTTTATATTCATCTACGATTTTTCTAATATAAGGTATAAACACTTTAATTGTATGGGCTATTTATAAGTTGATATTTTAAAATTTCATAAAAAAACCTACAATTTTATGAATTATTACCTACCAGATTGTATATTATTAGAGACATATTTCTAAAATATGCGCTATTATCAGTTCCATTATTTGGGCTATGTTCCGGGAGGCTTTGATAACATTTTAGTGCCATCACAATTTTTATTAGTTTAAAAACACACTTTTAGTTACGCTATTTCTAAACAGCCTTATACATTTTAAATATATTGTGTAAACACCTTTGTACGGATTATTTTTCAACAAGTAAAAAATTATTATTTAAAAAAATATGTTTAGCTTTTTTTCAATACTACACTGATTTCTGTGTTTCAAATCATCATCTTAAATCCTACTACAATTTTTTCTTAGATTGTTACTAGAAATATAGACAGAGATAGTGGTGGCGAAGCAATAATAATATAATTATAGATCAAAGATGTCTATTTGACTATTTTTTTAAATAAAATATCAAAATTTATTAATTAAATCTATGTAATGTAGTTTACATCTCAAGATCGGAATATTTTAAACGATTAACGTGAATGAATTCCATTTTTTATCTTTGGCTTTTGAACAAAGCTTAATCATAGGCATTGTGAATGTAAAATATTTAAAACTTTAAATTTGTTTGTTTGTTTGTAGAGCCATTAAATTTAAAAATGTACTGACATTAATTATATAACTAAACATGTAATCATATTCGTTTTCGGAGCTATTAAATGCTTCTTTACAACAAATATACAATTAACTTTATTAATGACATAGACTATATTCTTGTTAAGCATTCTTTAATTGTGCAGTTTTTTTTACTGTAAAAGTTTTCCTTAATTTATATTTTTAACATAAAATAAGGAGCAAAGCTTCCCACTTCAATAGCACTCCCACTCTAAAACGCATTCTACCTCTTACAAAGCAATGTTTTAAAAATATTATCAATGATTAGAAGTTTATAAAAGTTATAAAACGTTTCTATAACAATATCATTTTGTTTTATTTCATACTAACACTGACTTACACGTGTTCACCTTACTCAAAAGAAGAGAAATATTTGCTGATATTTTCAACAAAACAAAATATAAATTTTCCCTCGTCTACCTTTAATAAAACTTCAAAGAAAATCTTCATTAATTTATTAGACAATGGTAAATAAAACACCCAAACATTTTTTTTAACTTAACAGAAATAATAAAATATATAAATCATTATATAACAACATGAACAAAATGTAAATTACCTATTCTGTTTAACCAAATATGTTTTTAATTGGATGCGGAATAATAATAATAATAAAACATACATTAAGTAAAAGCAATAATCACACCATCGACCATAACACGCTCTAAGTGTTGTGTTACTATTGCACTATACAAATTCTAAACGTATAATATATGTTTTTTTTTTAACTAGAAATAATTTTGTATATTGGTTAGAAAAAATAACATTTTCCCTGTAAAGTTAACACACACGTATTCCTGATAAGTATATTGTTCGACTACACACATAACTATTTTTTAATCAGGATTTTTTTCGAAGTGAGTGAAGTTGTGATCGAAATAGATATATAATCTTATAGAAAAATACTTGTCTCTCATTTTACCATATAGGATTGGCAGAGTAAATATCAGATATATTATATAGATATAAAGATATTTGTTTCATCCTTTTCATAAACATTTACTTATTATTAAACCACTTTTTTATTTACCTTTTCATAATTACTAATTATCTCTTATTGAATGTCGAGGCTTTACTAGAAGCGTGTATACGCAATTAATACGTATTGTTCAAAACATTCAAAAACATTAGATACAAATCGCAACTAAACCTACCTCTAAGAACTCTATATTCATTGTTTTGTGTCATTAAAGTAAATTATCTGTGATCGTCGGCTTATTTTGAAAGGTAGTTCATTTTCACTACAAAGAAAACCAAATAATAAGATCGGCTTTAATAAAACTATGTAGATCACACGTTCTTCCATTCTTCAACTCTTTACTAAACACGCACCATCTTAACTGAAAATTAATCATCTAGAAGTCATGGAAAATAATGTGCCTCTAGAGATGACTTAATGTGGTGGGCTAAGTATCATTTTAAAATGTCACCATAGCACTTTCCCACTTCTTGAACTAAAATAATATCACAGTTCATTGACACCCTTTCCCACAAAATCTGATGAATAAAGTGGAAAACCCGTAGAACGCGATTTCCAGTTTATCATCCAATATCCCTGAAGTTGTATGTGTTTTTTTCAAATCTTACTCAAAGGGAACTTTATATTTTTATTTGTTAAAAAAATATAATGGAGCACTTTTATTTTTAGTTGTGTGTTCACTACAGTTTTAAGAGCCTTAAAAAATATGGCATCTTATAATGTAAACTTTTTTTTTTTACTTCTCCAACTGTAAATTTGAAATTGCAATATGTTTTAAAATTCAAATTTACAGCTTTTGATTTTTTTAATGAGAGTTTATATGTATATTGTAAAAATAATCTTCAAAACCTAGTTCAAATGACTTGAAGCAGACTTTTGATGTCTGAATAATTATAGTTGAAGATAGTTTCGAATAAATAAAGATTAATGGGTATTTCTTTCGTTTCATTACTGTATATTAGACGGTTGCTTTTCTTTAAGGCTTTAATTGACTAGAGTAAACGTTCAAATAATTAATTATATTGGTATTAACTTCAATTTCGCAAAACAGTTTAAATAAAATACAATAAAAGTAAAACAATACAAATATATTATTTTATAGCTAGGTAAATGTATGATTAATTATTTTAAATGTAGGTAATATAATATGATAAATGGAATGACTGTATTGAATGCACTTAGCTAAATATTATGAATTTTCTGCTTCTAGCCAATTTTATCCTCACGTATCTTTCATTTAATTACAGAGATGTGTTTTACAAGCCTACTTTATCAGTAATTTCTTATCCTAACCTAACCTAACCTAGAGGCTAATTAAAATTTTGAGTGGGTGGTCTGTTATAAGCTTAGATACCTGATGCTGAATATGCAATCGAATTTCACTTTCTGTTTTGCTAACGTATATTTTCATTTATTTATTTTAAAGTATATCTCTAAACTGCTCTGCATGCAACTCAACTAACTTCCTGATACAAGCCCGAAACAAAACATAATTTAATAGCCTTGCACTATATGTACATTAAAATATAAATGGGTATTTTTCATGCTTTGTTCTAATAAAGAGTTTAATATAAATATGGCTTATTTGGCAAACACATGCATGTACGAACTTTGCTATTTCTTCTCCTATCATTCTTGTCAGTTGGAATCAACATGTTGGGAGTGAGGTACATAATCATTAGGTGTATAACATCTTTAATGTAAATCTTATTAGGGAATTGAAAACAAACGTCATTTAAAACCTCAACGGATGAAGACTAGCTGACTGAATTTAATGCAGTTATACGGAGGAATAGTAGAACAACCACCAGAGATATGTTTGAAATAACTTTAAATTTGTGTTATACGTGTAAAGACCGAAGTTACAGATAGCCTTAAATTTACAGATAGTTTCTGTGTGAAATCCGTGTGAGTTCTCTATCTTTGAAGAGAGAACACATTGAAAAATATTGAATTTTGAAACGAAATGTATATCCTCATACAAAACGGTGATGAAACACGGGTATATTATATTTTACTACAGAGTAAAATGATAAATCATTGAATGACAAAACTCAATCTCAATTCCACAAAGATGAGGGAAAATAAAGGCTCCTACTTTCTTCAGGAATCATAAGCTATTATTTTACTTTTTTAAATATAGAACATATAACGACCAATTCCAAGTACTTTTCAACTTAAAAAAGAGAAGCGATTCGTTCCGACAGGAGAATTGCCTAGCATTCAGTTGGTTCCCTTTCCGGAAAATGCTCACCTTAACGCTGCGGCTTTGGCGATGAAACTTTTTGCTGAAACCCATGTGTGATATCTTTCCTCACTTACCATATAGTATAAATATATTAACAACAGACCTTCACCACTTCGAACGCTTAAAGATTTTGTAGGAGAGAAGAACCTCAACTTTAACTAAAATGTTGTTGACGTTGTGAAACTTGATGTCAGAAACTTCTACTCTTATGGAACTAAGATATTTATTAATTTCTGGAATGTATATAATTCAGTGACAGGGAAATATATTGATAAATTGTACGATAGTTAATAAATTAGTTTAATAATAAAAATATCACTGTACTCTACCAATGAAGTGTAACTAATGCATACCATTTAATATCTAATTGGCTTTCATATTTTTGTGTAAAATCATTGATTTATCTCAGATCCAAAAAACCATACAATTGTAACATACATCAAAAAACCTTCATAGTCACTTCTTACAACCTTACTCCTGGCACGATCTGAGTAACAGAACATTTAATAGTCCTTTCATGTTGACCGAATTCCAACATTCACTGACATTATTATGAACAGAGGGGAAATCAATATAAAGACCTATACATTACCTTCACTGTTTATGTGATCATTTAGGTATTTATTCGTTACGACATAACAAGTTTATACATCACATACTGTGGAATATTAAAAACCAAAGACTTCATTGGAGTGAATAGTTAATTATTAAATATAGTTTATTTTATATTACAAGAAAGTTTCATAAAACTAAATTTATAGTTTACAAAATTTAAAATTAGGCTGATATCAGTAAATCAGTTTGATTTTTCTTAAACAGTTATTTTATAAATGCCAAAATTATTGTAACTTAATATTGAATCCATTTTTATTTGTTAATATAGTTTAATTCAGAAAAAAATTGCCCCCACCTATTAATAAAATATTTTTCTATTAATATAAATACAGAACATACCGAGGACAAAAAGAGCTGTAGTGAGAGTAAAGAGAGATTTGTGAGAACATTATTTACTCGTACTGTCTGTATCATAGCTGAGATGTAATAATACTTCTATTTGTTTTACTATTCCTTTTCATTAAAGTTAACCTAAAGCAGAGTTACATTTAAAAATGGAATTTGGATTCGATAAAAGTAATTACATACTTTCTAATGTATGCCATTATTTGGCATGGTACGCTAAAGATAGCTTATTGTTTATAGAAGTTATGTTTGACTTTATTTCCTAAAACGATATCTACTATTATTTTCATTTAAAAAAGATTGTTTTATCATTTACAAATCACAATACGCAGTGCAAGGAAGAAATATTGAAGTGATATAATTGAAAATATTTTTTCTGAGTATCTCTTTGAATACAATACAAACAATTTTAACATCATATATGTAGTTTGCTGTTAGATCTCATAGGCTAGCAAGACACTAATGTATTTGAGAAACATAGTTTTAGCAAATCAACACCAGCTACTTTCATCTCACTTAAATTAAAATACTGATGTTTTCAAATTAAAACCACCTTTACATTGATACCTCTAACAATAATATTAGGTACTCACTTATAAATAAACGCTGAAAATTAAAAATATATTCGGCACCGTATATACAATCTTCTCATAACATTTTAGTCAAAATTGTACAAATAATTATTTGTAATAACTGCACTGATTTTAGAAACATTTTTGATTCCAACTAGTGTTAAAGTCAAATGTTAATTTTGTAACTGACAAGACACAAATATTGTTACTGAATATTCTTTTTTTAAATGTTGAAAGCTTGTAGTTATTTTTTTCCTTGTAGAAAATATCATGATAATTTCGGAACCTCTGATAGTCTTAATCAATCATAGACTAAAACTTAAGAAGGTAGATTATAGATGTACAAAATAAAACTGCAAGAAAATGGGTTGTTGAGCTTACAAACAGACAGACTGTCAGAGAGACGTTGCGTTTCTAGTAAGTGAGGATGTATCATTTACCAATTCACTTCAACTTTGTACTGAATGATTAATATATTTATAACGAAAACATTTTTCCAATATTTGTGCTACTCTATCTATTTTGACAGTTGATTTTTCGTAATAAATCAATCCTAATTTTAAATACATCCGTTTTTGTTTCTTTATAGTATATGGGAGAGAATGATCATATGAATTTATTAATGTTAAGCTAAGCCAACAACCACCTACAATCGCTACGGGATTTTATATAAAATTTTAGAATTCTTTTTTACAATTAGAAGAAAGTAAAGATTTTTAAACATCGTGTTTATTTTGTTAATCTTATTTCATTTTAACCTCATACTATTACGTTTTCATGTGATATAAAATTATTTCTGTGTTTGTGCTCCTAATTTCTAAATTTAAGAGATATATGATATCTCGTATTACGTGTTAGTGTAGATTAAAACTTAGAAACTTTTTTTTTTTTTTCACAAGGAGTACCTTTGAGTTATAGTTAATAAAAGAAAAAAAAGACAATTAAATTGAGATTAGCCCAAGGTGATAAAATTAAATGGTGAAAATTAAATTACATTTTAAAAATCAAAACAAAAGTTATTGAAACGGAATATTTACGAATTAATTATTGGTAGAAAGTATTATTGACTTAATTAACAATGGTCACCACACCACGTCTTGTTTTCGGATTGCATTGGTTTTAGTAAATAAGGTGCGCAGGGACGAGCTAACCCGAAAATAAAAGAACTAAGCACTTAATTAACTTGTAAAAAGATCCAACGTTAAGTTAACATGTTGCAACAACGTGAGATTAATCATATACCCGATAGAGCGCAGCAAAACACACAAACATACAGCTATACGCGAAAGCTTGACATACACAACTATTATAAGTGTTTGCACACACAATGACTCAGAGCTTTTTCGAATTTGATAAATTCTTAAGATCTAGTAGATTAAAAAAATATTAAAAATAACCTACAAATATCCTTAACTAATTGAAATTTTGATTCCACAAATTTCAGATTCCGATTTTTAAATGAAAAAAAAAAAAAAAAGTAATTTATACTAAAATATACAATTTCTGTAACCAAAAAAAATACACATTTTGGTTGTTTAAATTAATGGCAATAACTAATTTAATTTTAATACTCGAAGTACAGATTTGCAAATTAATGACTGTTTGTACTTTAATTATTCAATACTATATCAAAACAAAAGGGAGAGAATAAATTGGGTTCAGGCATTATACAACTTAGTTAAGTCAATGTAAAATTGATAAGAAAAACCATCCATTTATAATGAAGAGTCAAAACACTTTAGATATTTTGGAAAAACTTTGGTTTTCATGGCTAGAGGCTATTAACTGAATAGTTTTAACCTGCTTTCCTGAATATTCCTATATTATAGGTTAACACTTTGCTCTAGTTGGTTCATTTCAATTTCATATCTATAAAATTTTAATTATATATTTTAACCTAGTTACCCGTAAACTTTTATAATATATTAGAAAATCATTAGTTTATAGCATATTTACGAACAACTTAATTAAATCCTCAACAACGTAATTAAAACTTTAACAAACGAGCAATTTTCTAAGATTCTGAAAATGAATGATAAAATGTTAATTTCTATTTTAAGAACAATATTACAATACTTAAATTTATATATTTGTGTATTAACAGTTAATATTACATGAAATACGTTTTACGCAATGCAAATAGTATTTATTAAAGCCTATACAATTATGAGGAGATCAGCAAATGTCTTAAAAATCAGGACAAATAGAAAATTATATCTGATAACTACTTTGGGCATATTTAACACAAATGTTGTTATTAATATTTCCCTAAATAAGAAATCAAAAGAATAATGTATTCTTGAGAAGCTTTATAATAGCCGCCATTATAAAATATGAAAACCTATAATTTTAACCAACGAACTAGTTCAGCTGTTATGTGATAAATAAAATATGTGTGACAAATTGGAACAAAATTAGATACAAATCACTCTCAGTAGAAAAATTACAAAACTTGTACGTAACTTTTAGTAAAGAATATTTTACCAAATAGACTAAAATATTTTCACAATATTGAAAGACACATTATATGGTACCCAAATGTTCAGGGATATTATAGTTCCATGAGAACTTCGTCACAAGTACATCTTTACTGAATGAAATATTACATATACGTTTAATTTATAGTTTAAGTTTACACAATATTTTGTATAGATAGGATAAAAAATGAATTGTAATCATTATCAAGGAAAATATATTTTAGTTAGTATAATAATCGCTTGAAGTTTTAATGTCAAGAATCAAATACGTTAGCTTTATCGACATTTTTTTTCTTCTTAAATTGACACTAGAGTATATCCAGTATTAATTATATATAATTTATCACAGCTTGTTCGTGTAATTAACTCAGATCTTATGCTTTATTTATTAAAATAGGTTAACAATTTGAGATTGTGTCCATTTAAAAGAAGGAAAGTTGTTCTCTCGTTCATAAAACACTAAAATGATATAGGAAAAATGTATCTACGTTAAGCTGATAACACGATAAGTTTGAACAAAATTCGTCTTATATTTGGGTGAAAATAGACGGGAAAATAATTAAGGGAATATCTCGGCCGAGTACATGACCTAGGTAAATCCTTAAGAGCAGTTGAGAAATTTGAAAATAATTATATTTGTTTAATAATAATCTATTTTACTATCATGTTTTGTTCATATAAAGTTTTTTAAAAGAATCTATTGGTTCATAAGAATCTATTGGTATTAAATGCCCCATATTAAGAGCAACAGTGTTTGACATTTTACTAAGAATTCTATTTTTCAAAGTATTAATTTTTTTGCCAAAACCTAAAATTATTATACTTTACATAGTGTTTATCCAGCACGAACACTTAAATTGTGTAGATTTTAGTATGCGTAATTGTATGATGTTAAATTAAACACACTAGAGAAAGGTTTTATAATATTTACCAAAACCTAACGCTCTATTATATATTGTCATAAATAAATAATCATTTATTCATTTATTTATTTATCATTCATAATTTATCATTTATTATTAAAACGCATAAAACTTGATAAATTACAATGTTGTTTAAAAAAAAGTAAATTATTATTTTTTGCTAAAAAAAAAATATTGTCGTCATTGTATCAAACTGTATAAAACTATTGCAATTGTACTTTAATGAACCAAACCTCCAGTACCAAAACATAAAATAATTGTGAAGTTGCCAGACTATGAATAAAAAATTAATTAAAAGCATTTGTACATTTTCATTTGTGATGGAGTGATATAGTGTTCACGAGGGGAATATACAAAAGTTTTAAAGAAATCAATGTGTGAAATATATATTTAGTATATGGAAATATATGATTAATATTCATTTAAATCTTTTAAATATAAGAAAGAAATTATTTCTCATTATTATCAAAGACACAACTATAAAACATGTTTTACAATGCCATTATTTTTCGAGAATGAACCACTTTCTATATAACTTCAAATATGCCCTTCAATTCTAATCAAATAAAAAAGTTCTACCTAAAGAAATTGCATAGCATGTCAACTTAGGTTTTTCATAGCATATTATTTTAGGTTTGCAGTAATTTTTATGTAACGTTCAATTAATCTTTTAGTTTTTGTAAATATGTTATTCACTAGAAGACAAACATCATCTAAAATGTTTTATGATCTGTTTCTAGTTTGGGAACTAAAATATAGAATAGACATTACTTACATGTAAATATGAATACCAAATTATTTTGTGCATCATCAATACCAATTTTGATACGTAAAGTTTGGGGAACAACAGGGCTTTTAATAAAATAATCTAAAATCTGAGACAATATTTGTTAATCATGGAATTTGCAAATAAGGAAGGTCGTAGTTATTTATAGCCTGGTGTTCAAATTCTTGAAAATGTTTGATTTTTATTTGCTTGTACTTTAATATTAAGAAATTACCTACTCATTTTATAATAAGTATTTCAAATACCTACCATTAGTATTAGGTATTTAATAGTGTGTCTTTGTGATCACATGACTCTGAATCATCTCACATCATAAGGCTAGTTGGTAATATTTATTTTGATATGATATAATAAAGCCAATATTTGAAATCTTCCTTTATGCTTTGTGCAAGAGATTTAAATAAACTCTCTTGAATACTTTGCTTATTTCGTTATTAGTTTGTGTATTTATGAGTAGCGTATAAGCCCAATACAAATAGTATATTCTATTTATTCTCTGTGTAATTTTCTTAGCTTGTAAAAACTTTACGTCGCTAAATGTAGAAGTACTTAGAATAAACGTAAGAATAATCAACCATTTTGAATTCTAAAATAAGTGTGTTAGTTTACTTCACCATTATGCAAATACGTCCAGTTTAACGAGACAGTTTATTGTGCAATATCGTTCCACTAATTTTATCAACATTGTACGACTTTTACCGTAAATTCACTATGCATCTGAATTGTCAAACCTTACCGACTGACATTATTAAATTATTTCCATTCTTAATTCTCCAAATTTGTGGGCTCCATTAGACTCTAATATTTAGAATCAACTAATAATTGCAGTAAATAAAAATACTAGTTTTTTATCTCACTTTATTTTACATTTGACAAAATATACCTTACAAGTTCTATTTCATTTTACGGATGAAATTCTTTGAATTATTTGGTAGGTATTCTTGTAATTCCTTTTGTTAATTCCCCTTTTAGGATACCTTCCGATGTGGTGAATTATAAAAATTCTTTATAATTAAACCTAAAGTAACGTTAATCTGTACTTTAATTTCCCAAACTAAATCTATACATTTTAGTTTTACTTCACATTTAAAATTGATTTCAATTTATTTGAATTTGAAGTTACTCTAACATTTTAATTGACTTTCTTTTAACTTCATTTTAATTGTTTTAATAAGTGAAAACGAATTTGAAATCTGTGTAACCACCATGCTTCAAAAGAAATTCTTCTTATTTATTTAATTTTTTTATTACTGTTGAGACCGAAGGTTCTTGGTGGAATTCCATGTTTAAAGAAAAAATAATAAAACACAACTTTTATTTTGTAACTTCCACTTTTTATTAGTCTAGCCGACCAATGGTTTTGCCTGCTAAGACATTGAAGAGGCTATATTGCAGACATGCCTTAGATGGTGGAACCATTGGTCGCCTAAACTAATAAAAAGTGGAAATTACAAAATAAAGAAAATTGTGTTTTATTATTTTTTCGTTCCAAATTCTTATTTTCATATTTGTTTTGCTAATCAATAAATTTCGCTCCACAACACAATTCATAAACTCGTCACGTGTTTTTACATAGCACCATCTAGTTTTCAACCCTTTCATTATTTACACTTTATTTTGATGAGGTTGAGGTTTTACCTTCGAAATTTACACAATACTCCTATTTTTCCTTTGGAATAACTTGATTTAACTTACTTCACTTAGGTTAGTGATTTTATATAAAACATTCCGTTTATTTTTATATCGCTTACTAATCACTAAAAATGTGTAGTTGAGGTTTTTCACTTTATGAACGGACTGGCTTATTTCGGGTGACGCTATAGCTTCCCACTTTTTGTGTTCTCTCGACTGTGAATAATTATTAAATTTTATTTGCTTTAGTATACACGAGGCTCTTTTTATATAGATCTTATGACATGAAATCGTTTTTTGTAACTTATAAAGAATAATTGAACTAAAAGGATTATAAATGTTATGTATCACGGAAATATTTAAGATTTGGGGGTAATATACACCATTTATTTTAATTAGCAAATTAGTTGAGTATCACCAGTTAGGGAAAACAAAAGAATGACTGTTTAGACTAACTTGCAAGGTACAATATATCATATTACTACTATGAATTATTGAATTTTAACACTTAAAACTAATTTAACGATATTATATTTTACATGAGGACTATAAATAATTACAAGTAAATGTTTCAATTAAATAGAAATTAAATGATTTATGTAACGTAATTTTAACGCCTCTGGCAGCGCTGAACAAAAGGGGTGTAAATCTGGTGTAATGTTTTATTTGTTGTTTCCGAAGGACCTTTATTATGATATTAATTAAATAACAGACACTGCAATAATTAAGTGAATGTTGATCTTACCTTGAGGTATGATGTTAGGATGATTCCTGGCCAGGACTGGTCTGCAGAGCTGGAAGTAAAAGATCACAAACACAAATATTCCAGTGTCCTTTTTAAAATAGAGTGGTGAATTGAAGGTTAAAGCGTAAAAAATATATATATAAGCGTTTTTTTGTAACGCGCACACTCGACTATTGCAAAACAGCATCTGAGCAAACCTGCTCTATTATCGCATGAATCAGAAAAATGCGCACGCCGCCTCGTCAAGTGTGTAGCCTATATGGTTTATGCAGGGGCCATATGAATACCAAACATACCGGCCGCGTTGAAACGTTGTTTCGAAATAATCATAGAAGTGGAAGGAAGAAGGTGAGAAAGAGCGAGGGCGGACGCAAGGAGCGGAACCGCGTCGGGTTATTGAGGGTTAGAAGAGGAAGGTGGGTAGTCGATGGGCAGTTTGAACACCTTAGTGACCGGCCGCGAAAGGGTACCGCTGGAGGTGCGCAGTGTGACCACACGGACCGCGCCATCCTGTCCGGGGTGTAGCTGTGTTATACGGGCGAGAGGCCATGTAAGCGGCCGAGACAGGTGGTCGTGCACCACGACCATGTCTCCTATAGATAGGTTGCGCGTTGGTTTTGTCCATTTTGTGCGTTGCTGAAGCGTGTGGAGATACTCTAATCTCCAACGTTGCCATAGTAGCTGGAAGAAGCGTTGCGATTGTTGCCAATGTTTTAGGCGGTTTTCTGGCATGGCAGTGACGTCCTCTTCAGGTAGCGAGACCAGAGGTTGACCAACTTGGAAGTGTCCTGGAGTAAGTGATGAAAGGTCGTTAGGGTCGTTGGACAGCGGTGTCAACGGCCTAGAGTTGAGCATGGCCTCCACTCGGGTGGTTAGCGTTAGGAAGTCCATGAGCTGTATACGTTGTTCAGCAAGCATACGAGTTAAGTGATGCTTGGTGCTCTTTACGGCGCTTTCCCAGAGACCACCTTGGTGCGGTGCTGCGGGTGGTATAAAATGAAATGCGATGCAATTTTCGCTAGCGAAATGCGAGAGCGATTCGGCAAACTGTGGTTGCTTCTTGAATTCGGCGTATATAGCGTTTACTTTTGCAGCGGCGCCTACGAAGTTGGTGCCGCGGTCAGAATAGAGGTTAGTGCAAGGACCTCTGCGTGAAATGAATCTGGTGAGAGCTGCGATGTATTCGGACGTTGTTAAGTCCATTGCAATTTCTATGTGAACAGCTTTAGTAGCGAAGCAGACGAAGATGCACAAGTAGAGCTTGACGATTTTAGCGCTGCGTAGCGAATGGATCTTGACAAAGAACGGACCTGCGTAGTCAACTCCCGTAGTAGTGAACGGCTTGGCGGGCGTCACTCGTGAGCTTGACAGATTGCCCATTAACGGAAGGTCGTGCGTTGGTCTTGTCCTGAAGCAGACGATGCATCGGAATACGCAAGATCTGATGATACTTCGCGCTGAGAGGATCCAAAACTTTTGCGTCAGAAGTGACTGGAGTAACTGCGGTCCTGAGTGCAAATAGCGTTTGTGATAGGCATTTATTATGGCTGTGGTGACGTGATGTTTCTTAGGCAGCAGAAGAAGGTGCCTGGAGGTGTAATTTAGAGGGGACTGAGTGAGGCGTCCTCCAACTCTTAGAAGTCCCTTGCTGTCTAGAAAAGGGTTCAGTCTTTGCAGTGCGATGGAACAGGGTCGGCGAGAGTTCAGAAGCTGGATGTCAGTCTGAAATGCGGTACGTTGGACAATCATGATAATAGCTTCCTCAGCAGTGTTCAATTCTGCGATTGTAAGGAAACCAGACTGTTTGGATTTATTCCTGCAATTGTGAGCGAAGCGTTGAACGTAGGCGACAATGCGATTGAGCGTAGTCCAATTGGAAAATGTAGACAAGAGGTCCCATTCTTGACTGGTAGAAGCAATGCCTACGTGAAGCGGATTTGTGCGGGTTTCGGGCAGAATGTCTAACACCTGCGCAGGTGTATTAGGCCATTCATGGACCGGAAGCGAAATCCACGGCGGACCTGACCACCACAAGGGGTGAGTCACGAGAGACGAACAAGAAATGGGACGCGTGGCACAATCAGCAGGATTGTGACATGAGTCAACATGGAACCAATGTTCAGGAGTTACCCACTCCTGAATTTGAGTGACCCTGTTGGCAATATAAACCTTTAGCTTGTATGATGGACTTTTAATCCAGGCGAGAGCGACGGATGAGTCAGAGTAACAGCGGATTTGCTCGATTTGATAATGCGGAGTGATAAGCGAAACAGCGTGTGCCATGAGGTTGGCGAGTAAATGAGCAGCGCATAGTTCCAGACGAGGAAGCGATATACGCTTGAGCGGTGCAACCTTGGACTTAGCGAATAACAGCGTTATATGTATATTATTGTCCTTATCAGTCGTGCGTACATAAATAACAGCAGCATAACCTTGTTCAGAGGCGTCTCCAAAGCCAAGAAGTTGTATTGTTTTAGCGTCGTGAAGTCGTGCATAGCGTGGAATTCGGACGTCTCTCAAGGTAGGCATGTCCTCAACAAACGTTTGCCACGTATTAACCATATGATCGGGCAATGGGTCATCCCAATCAAGACGAAGAGTCCATAGTACTTGGATGATACTTTTTGCGTGAAACATTATTGGCGCTAACCAACCACATGGGTCATAAAGATGAGCAATGACCGAGAGAATTGCGCGTTTAGTGTAAACTGGTTCGACTTCCTTAATTGTGTAGGAAAACATATCAGTAGATGGTGTCCATTTTAAACCTAAGATTGACACTAAAGGTTGATCGTCAGATTTAAAGTACAGCGGGGTTTCACGATGATCTTCAGGAACAGCGTTTAATAGCTCTGTAGCGTTTGAGGTCCATTTCCTAAGTTCGAATTGACCTTTGGAGAGCAGTTGAATCAATTGTGATTGTAGGTTTAAAGCTGAAGCGACATCATGTGACCCGGTGACAATGTCATCAACATAAATGTTGGTTTTAAGAACATTAGCGGCTAGAGGAAATTCATGACCATGGTCGTCTGCGAGTTGATTTAAAGTGCGTATGGCGAGAAATGGAGCAGATTTCACCCCATATGTAACTGTAGTTAATTTATAAGTTGAAATAGGCTGCGATTTATTATCACGCCAAAAAATTAATTGGTAATTTTGATCAGCGGAAGCAAGTTTTATTTGCCTATACATCTGGCGTAATCACATGAGAATACGATATTGTATCGGCGAAAATGGAAAATAACATCGCATATGTTTGCTTGTAGCTTTGCACCACAATATAGCGTATCGTTTAGAGACATTCCGTTGCTGGTTTTTGCACTTGCGTCAAATACAACTCTGAGTTTAGTAGTTGAACTCGATTCTTTAGTTACCCCATGATGTGGTAAGAAATAGTGATTAGGCGGAAGATCAGGTTCCGTATACATCTGCATATGACCGGAAGAAAGATAGTCACACATGAAAGCAGAATAAGCTTGAATTTTTGCTGAAAGAATTTTCCAAATTTAGAAAACGACGTTTAGCCTGGTCAAAAGAGTTACCAAGGAGAATGTTCTTATCAATAAATGGCAGAGCCACTTCATAGCGACCGTCCGAGAGACGGGTCATATTGTTTATGTATGATGACTCACAATCTAACTCATCTTTGGTGTTTTGATTTACCACTGGTGGTTCCTCAAGTGACCAAAATTGCTGCAAAACATGATTTAAGCGTGTGGTGTCACAAACAAACAAAGAAATAGTATTTTTAACGACGAAATTAGTACGAACTGGACCGACAAGAACATAACCGAACACAGTATCGATGGCAGTAGGCAGATGTTCGCCTAAATTAATTTTATGACCTGTTATGATCTGGCCATAAATGTCAGCACCGATCAACATTTCAATTTTTTTAGGACAATTATATTTCGGATCGGCTAGTTGAATATGTCTAAGCTTGTTTTGATGGCGTCCATTGCGGTAGTTCGGAGGCTATATGGTCTAGGACAATGATGTTATGTGTACCTTCCAAAACACGTCCGTCCAAAGAGCCTAAAGTTAATTTAACAAATCCTTTAGTGCGTGTGGAAACATGGGAGATTCCCTGTAGGCTTAAAACTGTAGGTTGAATTTTCAGGCCTAAGTCCAAAGCACACTGCGTGGTTATGATGGAGGTTTGACTCCCTGAGTCCAAAATAGCCGTAGCTATGCATGATTTACTAGAATTTGGATTAAGTACTAATTTAGTGGTCCCTAAAATAGTAATTAATCCGTTAGAGCGAATAGCGAGGTTAGGCCTAGTAGATAGGCTGGTTATCTTTTGCGAGTGATCGTGTCCAGTGAAGCGATGCGATTTTTGCGGGCCTTTTAGTCATGATTGTGACGCAGGCGACTCCTGTTGTATTTTAATGTGCAACAAGGTATGGTGCTTAGCGCTGCATAACTTGAACACACTTTGTGATTTACAGCGTGATACAATATGCATGTGACTTAAACAATTAACACAAAAGCGTTGCGATTTTATAAAATCAAATCGTTTGTTAGGCGATAGATTGTGAAAATTTTCACATTTGTAAATATTATGATCATTTTTCTGACAAAAATTACAGCTGCGTTGGTGTACAGTAGTTTGGTAAACCTGAGGTGTGATTTTAGGTTTTACGGGAACGTTAACTTTGGTATGCGTCAATTTCGGACAAGCAGATTTGTTGTCAACGGCAGTAGCGATAGTGGCGTCATCTAGACGAGTACACTCGCGTTTCAAAAAAGTAAACAATTCCCCAATTGTGGGCACCTTACGGTCTGTTGATCGTTGGTCTTCGAATCGTTTACGGGATTCCTGATCCAGTTTCCTGAATAGGATGGTCAAGAGACCCAACTCATTAGAAATATCAAACTTTAGTACTTTTAGTGCCTGAGCATTTTCGGTAAAGGTGTCTAACATCTGTCTAATATTGTAAACAGAAGGTGAAACAATAGGTGGCATATCAAGTATGTTTGATATATGAAAATTGACCAGGCGCCGTGTGTTTTGATACCTGTCACACAGAGTATCCCACACAATGCGATAATTAGTAGAATTTAAAGGCAGACCCTTAACAATTTTTAATGGTTCACCAGATAAAACTGAAACCAAATATGTGAATTTCTCCACGGCGGAAATTGACTCATTTTCATGGATAGTAGACTTAAACATGTGATAGAAAGTAGTCCAAAGCGACAGATTACCATCAAATGTAGGTAATGAAAGGCGTGGTAAGCGAATTGATGATTGTTTTGCAATGTCAATATCATGCGGAGCTGTGGGAGAATGTACAGTAGTGCTAGCAAGTTTATGTGGTATCAACACTTTAATTATTGATTTAATATTAATCGACAGGTCAGTTATTGCGTCTTGAGAGGCGAGAACCTTTTGCAACTGATCTTCGGTCGTATTTTCATCTTCGACAACGCGCGCTATATAACCATCGAACTCGAGAATCTTCTTTGCGACAACCTCCGAATATTCTACGAGTTTGTATTCCCCAACAGTTGTTAACGGCTCAGTTTCAGCCTCACTAAGCGTCTGAACCGCTTCATAAATTTTCTCAAACTGCGCTTTAATTAGTGTTGATTGTCGTGAGAATGCCGAAAATCTCATGATTGCATACAGTCAGTTTCAAAATGGCCGATGAATTTCCAATTAGCGAGTATTCTTGTTATGTATAAAAATAATAGCGGAAATTAATTGAATGTAATTATAATTAACGTGGATAGACAATTACTATTATTGCAACTGCAGTGATTTAATTAAATGTCAAAAATAAAATTATTGCATTCAGAACGTTACTTCTAATAGCATGCAGAATCGCATTTTGTTGATTTCGTTAGATTGTTTATCTGTTAGATTAGGCTAAGTAGTTTTTGTTATACAGGTCTTACTTAATAAACAAGACCTAAGTAAATACAGATAAGCTGGCTGTACAGCTGTGCTTGAACAACAATGATACAGACTTTCTGTTTTCTGTCCAGTATTGCGGTCCAAATGTGGATATAGCGTAACAAAATGGCGAAATAAAATGGCTGCCACCGTTTTATAAAAATGTCTAAATCGAATGCAATTTTATTTAGAACTTGCAGAGCCTAATTTAAGTCTGACAGGAAATTAGGTTGTTTGAGTAATTCAACTTTACTTTAATAATTAACTGAGAATTCGGATAGTAGGCTATATTAATTTGTGAAGCTTAGGACAATATGACTGATTTAGGCTACTGTGTGTTAGCGTTTAAAACAAAAAAAAAATATTTGTTTTGTTTAAATGATGATTACACAGATTACACTCCTATAACGTAATACCCAAAACTGATATAGATCAGGCACGGAGGACCAAAATCTGTAACGTAATTTTAACGCCTCTGGCAGCGCTGAACAAAAGGGGTGTAAATCTGTGTAATGTTTTATTTGTTATTTCCGGAGGACCTTTATTATGATATTAATTAAATAACAGACACTGAAATAATTAAGTGAATGTTGATCTTACCTTGAGGTATGATGTTAGAATGATTCCTGGCCAGGACTGGTCTGCAGAGCTGGAAGTAAAAGATCACAAACACAAATATTCCAGTGTCCTTTTTAAATTAGAGTGGTGAATTGAAGGTTAAAGCGTAAAAAATATATATAAGCGGTTTTTTTGTAACGCGCACACTTGACAATTGCAAAACAGCATCTGACAAACCTGCTCTATTATCGCATGAATCAGAAAAATGCGCACGCCGCCTCGTCAAGTGTGTAGCCTATATGGTTTATGCAGGGGCCATATGAATACCAAACATTTAACTCCTATACAATACCAATCATAAAACTAGGAAAGGTAGAGATTTCATGCACTTAGTTCCAAGATTGACGAAAAATGCTATTACATTATTTGATTCTCTAAAAATAAGTTAGTTTTAGTTTGGATTTGTATACTTAATATATTATTAGTATAGGCCCTACTACACCACAGAAAGCTTTTTGGAATAAATATTTAAAATAAGTTAAAACAACTTGACTAATTACTACCCTAAATTCAACATCTGGAACACTACTTCCACTCTACAAGGATTAGTATTCATTTTAGTTCCCTGTAACTGATTGTATGAAAAAAATGATATATATATATATATATATATATATATATATATATATATATATATATATATATATATAACTTTTCGGTCGGCAAAGCACTTAATTAATCACTTGTCTAAACAATGGCGCTTGTGTCAGTGAAAATCAAAACAAAAGTGATTTATTAAATGTTGGTTTACGGCACAAAAATATTGTGTCGTTGTAACTCAGTTTTTCTCTAATGTAGTGATTAGCCAGATTACTGTATATTTTGACGTAACAATATGAGTATCCATTAGCGACTCCGTCACGAACCATCAATTGCCAAACAAATCACCTATTTGACGATAACCTAAGTAAATAATCCCAAAGCACTATCTAGCGTATACACAAAATAGCTGGAATTACATTTTCCTGAAAAGTATTGAGCTGCATAGAAATGACAATGATATTAAACATAGAAGATACAAATAATTTGTTTAACAAATGAGGCCTTATGAATACCATTGATATTTTCATTTTTATTCTATAAATCGAATTTGAGGAAAAAGTTTTGAAATTGCCATGTAATTATATTGATACTTTAATCTCTTAAGCACATATAAGATATAATTAATGCACTGGATAAGGTAATAAGTTAGATGGATTTGTTGACAGATTACTAAATTGATGTAATAAATCCTTTTGATTGATAAATATAATGCGGTCGAAGCCAACTATACCTTTTTACAAACATAAAGTTTCGCCTTGCGAAATTATATTTTTGGTATTAAAATCAATAACTCCTTAAATTTTGCTAAAATTAAATAAAAACTCTAAATAAACAATACATAAACATTTTTGGAATATAAATTAAAGTATTAAATGTTTTAAGACCCATCAGTACGCTTTACTGTTTACTTATTTTGTTTTATTGAATTTATACCTTAATACAAAAACAAAATTGCATATACTACTTATTATTGATCTGGTTCATTCGGAAATTAAACTTCATTTGTTTAAATAGAAACAGATAAGTAATATAAAAAATCTATAATTATTAAATAAATTTTACACCAGAACACTAATTATTGTTTGTTTTAAATTCTCTGTTGTTGTTCTCTTCAGAGTTGTAGAAAGGATTTTTAAAACAATAAACACAGTATAATTTAATTTAACCATATTCATTTAGACAATTTATTATATTTTATTTTAAATATCTGACTAGTGTTTAAACGATTACTAAATTGAAACATTTGTTCTAATATTTTAATAAAAATGTAAATGTTTGTACGGTATCCTCTCAAGGTAAATAGTTTTTAGGAATTCTGAAATTAAATTTGCCTAGCGTTCATTTTCGAAAGTTTTTGGTTCATAATTTGTATCAATATGATTTTACAGAGTGACATGGAATAACAGGAATTTTTGAAGTTCGTATTGGCAGCAATGGCCAAGCGGCAGCACTGCTGGACAGTGACCTTGAGCAAGTAAACACTCCGCCATTTCAGTAAGAATTGGAACACTGGAACGGGCAACAATGTGTGTTAGCCATAAAAAAATGTTTTATAAAAACTGTGATAGTTTGAAAGCTGCGCAGAGGGAGTTCGGACGTTCTAACAACTTAAAATGTTAGATTAATAACGTTGAAGATTCTGGATCTGACCTAAAGCATAAACCAACAGAACGACCTAGAAATACTCGAGCTCCACAGAACATTAATGTTGTACGCGAGTCTGTACCCACGGCGTAAATATAAGACCATAATCTAACTTAGAAATAACAACGTATTAAATGGATATTACCATATCCACTTTACATAGGCCTATATTTCTTAACATATAGAAAATTCCAAAATATTTCAACAGTTTTCCCTAAAAATAGAATTAATATGGCTTCCACTAAGCCTATTAATTTACAAACAATACCTCAACCTTAATCCATTTTGGTAATCTGTTGGTAAGCTTTGGGACTTGCTTAATTACGCTACAGTTGTAGTCAGTATTATTATTGATTAAGGAAGAGATGGTGTGATATTTTAGCGGTGAAGTGAATGTCGCACGATTTCTGATAATAAACATAACAAATTTAGTTAAGGTCCCTGGTCCATAAAACTAACCGTAAACCACCAAGAAATATTCAGTATTGTTTTAAATATTATGTTTAAAAAAAATATGTCCTCAGCAAACACAACCTGTTTTTTCTAACCATTCCGTTTACATACGTTATTAATCTAAATCAAAACCAACCAAACATAATGCACCAGATCCTTCGGGATTCTGTGTCTAAGTAAACCCAAATTCATAAAATCCCCACTTAAACTAGTTTTTGATGGATACTCAACATAAAAGGCTAAAAACATGCATTCAATTACACCATGTATTACGCATATGATATACAATAATGTTGATATTGTCAGAGATATATTTAAAAAAATAATTATCTCTGATAGTATAAAAATAATTCACATCTGCAGAACAGTCTCAAGTAACAACTTGCACGTGTAAAGGCAGAACGGTTGTTCAACTTAAGTTTCCCAAGAGAAAATAATATTTGCAAGCTACACATAAAACCCTGAGAATTGGCCTCTGGAATGAACTCAAAGTATTTCCACTGAAAACACAAGATTGCAAAAAGCAACGTCCAATCAAGAAAATCCCGCGAACGAATATCCAATAGAATCTCAAGAAAGTACAATGCTCAATTGAAAATTTTAACCGCGTGAAGGAAAAGGAGGGAGAGACGCAAGTTTTCTTAAGACAGTCTAAAAACTATCACCACGCAAGTTAGACGTTGTAAAGATCCAGAGTAAAATGGTGTAAAATAATTTCAATAAGTTAATAAATCCAAGTGTGTTTTTTTTTAAAAGGCAAGTAAAGCCATAATAATCATAAAAAAAATATATATCAAGTGTTAAGTGTAAAGTGAAAAATCAATAAAAATAAATTATAAAAAAAGCGTATTGTGTGTGGAGTGAATCCGTGTGAATTGTATGTGCGACGGTTTGATAAAAAAAAATCTGTAAGTAGCTTTAAATATATACACAAAATATGTAAGAAAGATCTCATAAAAACAAAAACTAATTAATACAAATTTTAAAAGATATCCCAGAATTAAAATAAATAATAAAAAAAAAAACAGCATAACTAATTAATCAAATACACATTGAGAGTCCAAAATCATAATTAATCTAAAAACAAATCTAATTTAGAACCATTAAGATAAATGTAGTATTAAGAAATTGTGAAAAGTATTTTGATTTAAATATTAAGGAAAATCTCCTTCATCATAAATAAGCTGATAAAAGGATCTCATGATACCTAATGAAGCTATTTTGAGGGAGCCAAAAATATTTCTTTAATTGAATCAAAATAATTATTATGTATAGTAAGTAATTTAAATTGTGCATTTAGTTAATTAAGTAATTTAAATTAGGATAAATAAAAATTATAAAAGTAAATATTGGGAAGACTGTAAACTAAATATTGTATAGTCTTCTATCATAGTTTTAACATAGAAATGAAAGTTTAAAATATACATCTAAATATTGTAAATCTTTAATTATGTTTTGATAATATTTAAATAGTTTTGAATCACTTAATTTTTGTCTCTGTACTTATTTAGATAAATCCTATCACAGCCAAGCGATATTGATTCGAGAAATCGAATCCAAAAAAAAACCTTACATGGTGGAGGCGCCTAAGTTTAACTTTTAATATCAAGCAGAGAAATAAATGCAGAGATAGAGAAAATTTAGTGTAATTAAAAATTTAATTAATAATATTAACAAAATTTTATTATAAATGGACTTAAGTAACACAGACATATATAAATTTAAAAAAGAAGAAACATCAGCAATTTTAAAAGATCACAAAGTAGTAACTACTAATGCAACACTAGATGAAAGTAGAAAACATTTAGCACTAATAAAAAAAATCCAAATAGCTATAAAAACAGACCAAGATTATAATGACGCATATGATTATTTAAACAATTTTAACACCCTAACCGCACAACACAGAGACACATACCCAGAATTAAGAGAGTTAGAATTATTAAGAAACACAAAGAAAAATTTAATACAAGAAACTCAAGAAAATTCACAAAGCTCAGACACAAATATATACGACCCAGTAACATTCGAAAGGCAACACTCTAACATACAACCAAGTTACAAAGAAAATAAACAACCCCAAATTAACAACGAGATATCAAAACAAAAAATGGAAAGAAAAGAAAAAATACCCCTAATACAACCCACACAGTATCATGGTTTAACTTCTGAAGACATAAACACATTTATTGCAAGATATGAGATAGCTTCAAAAGCTAATGGTTGGACACCAGAGACACAAATAAATCTATTGCCCACTTATCTAACCAATACAGCTCTAAATTGGTACGAAAGTTTTGTTAAAACAAACCAACATAGGGACATAACTTGGGAGAATGCAAAAAAAGATTTAATTCGTATATTCGCACCAATAGCTCAAGGCCAAACCTTACAAATGTTATTAGAAAACAAAATGCAATCGGAAACTGAGCCATCGATAAACTTTTTAATAGAAATCGAAGCTATTTGTAGAAAAATGAACCCGAACATGGAAGAAACACAAATAATTACTCATATAATACAGGGATTAAAACCAGAAATTTGTGAAAAGGTTATTACAATGGACAATTTAACACTTAAACAATTACAAACCAATTTAAAGAGAATTGACCAAATAATCCTACAACAAACTTTAAATAAACAAAAGTTTTTAAGACATTCCAACACAAAAAGGGGAGATAATAAAGAGAAATATGATAGCATGAACATGCTAACGGAAAAACTGGAAAATTTGACAGAACTGGTCAATACCCTGGCAGAAAAGGGACCGGACAAACGATCCACATTCAATTTTAATAAACAAATGCATAGGCCCATGTCTCAATATAGAAATAATAACAAATTTGAAACTAAACAACCGTACACCCAAACTACATTTAACACCTACCAACCACGAAATACCCCAAAACAAAGTTGTTCAATTTGTAAGAAGGACAATCACCCTACCAACAAATGTTTTTTCAAAAAATATAATTGTTTAATATGTTCAATGGATAACGACAAAACAGAAGAGTGTGCTTTTAATCAAAAATATAAAAAACACCCACACAACCGACAAACACAAAATAAAACACACAAATTTTGTACAAATTGTTCTAAAAACAATCACTCAACTCAGGATTGTTATTACAATAAGAACAATCAACAAAACAACTATCAAAAAAACGGGAGTACGGGGAGACTATAAGTCAAAATAGTCATTATACCCCATTACCGACAAATAGATATAAACAGACCATTACCACATTAAAAACAAATATTTGGAAAGACAATAAAAACAAAATACCATTTTACAAAAAGTATAGTACATCCAACTATTCAGTTTCACTGGCTAGACAAAAATTCATAACACAACAACGAACAGCTTACGTAGGAAGGAAGCAAAATTCTCTGAATACCATAACAGATGGACGGGAGTTACAGAAACAAGACGCGCCGTTAGATAACAAGTTATCCCAGTCTAACACGCCTGATAACAAGCAACACATTGCAACAGATAACAAACACAATGTTTATCTCAATTCGCTGACCAAGGAGGAAGCAATAGGCTTACAAAACAAATTGACCGAACAATGCAATTTAATAACATTCAATAATTTTTACAAACAGCACTTACACCAAAATGGAGTGAGCAAAGCTCGAAAATCAGAAAATGACATAACTTGGGATGTATACAATACAATATTTACACAAAATACGAAAACTTCAAGAGTTTGTACAATTGACGTAGAATTTAACACACTGAAAAATAAAAACATAGAAACCATACTAGATTCGGGAGCTAATGTATCAATTTGTAATTACGAGTTAGTAAAAGGAATGCCAATTATTATAGAATCAGTACCTACCATAAAATCTGCTACTGGCACAAATTTAAAAATACACGGACAAATGAAAATTCCTTTCACCATAAATCGAATAAAATTCACACACAAATTTTACATAGCTTCAGGTATTAATACACAAATAATATTAGGAAACAAATTTTTGCTAGACTACAAAGCAAAGATAGACTATAGTAAGAAAAAAATAACACTCTATAATAACTCACAAAAGTGTGAAATTGAAATGAATAAAAAATGGTTGAATGACCTTGACAAAATACGTTTAATAGTAAACGAAAACACACTAAGCCGACAAGAAATAAGATCGCAAGATTATGTAATAATAAAACCAGGCCAGAGTTTAAAACTGCAAGAAATATCAAATTATATAGAATCGAAAGATTTTGAAACAGACACACATTTACGAGAAAAAAAGAGGATACACGCGTACGTCACAGAAGAAAATAACAAATTTTATGTACACATATACAATGCATCTAGAAAACCCCAACACATTCCACAAGGGACAATAGTAGGAAACTTAAACACTGACCAAACTCCACAAGAAATTAAAACAAAATTTGATGACAATAAGCCGACACCCACACTAGACAATTTGACGGAAATCGCGGGAAAAGAACAAATTGCTGATAAAAACGGAATACAGTTCAATATATGTCCAGACTTAACAAAAATCCAACATAATAAAGTAGTAGAAATCATAAAGAAATATAAACAAATATTCACAACGGAGGTCAAAGACCTGACACCTGCCAAACTAGATCCAGTAAAAATACAGACATTGCCGCATACAACTGGAGTAATAGTTCCTCCATATAGACAGAGTCATAATGAAAGAAACATATTAAATAAAGAATTACAAGATCTAGTAAAAGCAAACATTTTGGAAGAATGCCCAAATTTTAGTCAATATGCTTCACCAGCGTTTATCGTGAAAAACCAAGACAACTCGCATAGATTAGTAGCCGATTTCAGAAAAGTAAATGAAATAATAAAATCTGAAAACTATCCAATTCCGAGCTTACAATTAATGTTCAGTTGTTTAAGCAACGCACAATATTTCACAAAATTAGATTTGAAAAATGCCTTTTTCCAACTTAATGTACACGAAGATAGTAAATCTCTATTAACAATACGTACACAAGACAAAATGTTACAGTACACTAGACTACCTCAAGGCTTAAAAGTGTCAAGTGCAATATTTCAAAAAAATCTCAACAAAGTACTATCAAAACATTTATTTTCAAAATGCATAGCATACTTAGATGACACACTAGTTTTTGCGAGGAATTTCGAAGAAAAACTTAACAATTTAGACATAGTATTAAACGAATTAGCCAAAGTCAACCTAAAACTAAATACAAAAAAATGCAAATTCTTCTATCAAACGATAGAATTATTAGGACACGAAATTTCTACAGAAGGGATAAAACCATTAGAGAAAAACATAAAACCAATATTAGATTTCAAACAACCAAAAACAATCAGAAATATTAGAGCATTTTTAGGAGTATCAGGATTCTTCAGAAAATTTATCAAGGACTATGCGACGATAACCCACCCATTAACAGAATTACTGAAAAACCAACAAAAACCAAATTCCAAAATAACATGGACAGAACAATGTCAAAAAGCTTTTGAAAAAATAAAAGAAATCTTAACAAATCCACCTTTACTAACGCATTTTCAAGAATGTAAAAATACACGTGTATACAGTGACGCGTCAAATACAGGTTTAGGGGCAGTTCTGACTCAAGTAGACCCGGAAAATAATAAAGAATATCCAATAACATACTTATCGAGAAAATTAAAACCTCATGAAGTTAGATATAGTACAGTAGAAAAAGAGATGCTTGCCTTAGTATATGCAGTAGAATATTGGAGAGAGTATCTATTAGGAAGAAAAGTAGAATGTTACACAGACAACTCAGCTCTACAATATTTCCAAAATTTCAAAAATCCATCAAATAGATTAGGGAGACTAGCAACAAAATTGGTAGATTACGATTTAAAAATATATTACAAGAAGGGAAAACAAATGGGATTACCAGACTTTCTGTCCAGAACAGATACTCGGGAACAAATTGAAAACGATTTTGAAGACATATTCCTTATAAACACTCAAAACACACAAATAGAATTCCTACAGTCGATAGACCCATACCTAAAACAAATAAAATTAGCATTACAGGGTATTGAAACAAAAAATAAAAACATTGATCGAGCATCAAGAAGATATAAATTAGAAAATAACATATTATATTACAAACAATACGTTGGAGAAGAAAGTTCAAATATATTAGCAGTACCACAAAATCTAAAACTAGAAATTTTGAAACAAGCTCATGATAATCCAATAATGGGAGGACACTACTCATATTACAAAACACTTCTAAAAATAAAAGACAGATACCATTGGCCAACCTTACACAAAGACGTACAAGAATATACAAAAACATGTGAAACCTGTCAGAAACGAAAAATACCTACACGAAAGCAATATGGGCTCTTAAAACCAATATTAGCAACCCATAGGCCATTAGATAAAGTAATAATTGATTTCATAGGCCCCATTACACCTTCATGTACATACAAATATATCTTATCATGCACTGATGTCTCCACAAAATATGCGTGGGCATTTAAATGCAAATCGGCAAATGCAAAAACGGTTGCAAATAAATTGATGAAAATAATATTAAGACACGGAAAAATGCGTATATTACAATCCGATAGAGGTACACATTTTAATAATGAAGTCATAAAAAATTTAACAACTACATTAGGAATAAACCACATTTTAAGCAGTGCTTATTCACCACAACCACAAGGGTTAACGGAAAAATTCAATGGAACACTAGTAAACATGTTATCACATTACGTACATGAGAACCCAAAATCGTGGTCTAAATACATTGACCATGTGGTTTTTTGTTATAATGCAACAAAACAGACGAGCACAGGATATTCACCAAATAAATTAATGTATGCTTTTGAACCCAACTACCCAATGGAAATAATACAGATTCAAGAAAACCCCAACTATGACATACAAAAGGAAATCAAAGAAATCCAAAATATAAGAAAAACGATTCCAAAAATCATTGCGAAAGCCCAAGAAAAACAAAAAAAATATTACGATAAAAAAAGAATAGACTTCAATTTCCAAATAGGTGATGAAGTTTTAATAAGAAGAGAATTCCATGGAAAGGCAGTGTCAAAATTTGACATGAAATATACAGGACCATATCAAATTACACAAAAAATGAATAATCTCACATACATAATAGAAATCCTCAAATATGGCAAACTGCAAAACGAGCCAATACATATCTCTAGAATGAAGTTGTATCATAGGAGAGTAAAATAAACACAATTATAATAATTAATAAAATATTATTTAGATTAATAAATATTAATAAACAAAATAATAATAATATTTTATGAGATCTTTCATTTATTATTCATAAGACTAAGATGGGATCTTTCATTTTAACTTGTAGATAATAAAACATGTTAATAACTCTAAGTACTAGCTTTAAGCAGTGAAAATTTTGTTTTGCAAAACTAACACATACAGTTTTAACCATTCATAAATAATAACTCATAATGAGAGCATGTGATATAATAATTACATTGACAAGATTAGCATTCTAGGATGGAATTTGTATACGCTAGTCCAGTACTATAGCAGATAAGGAGCGACCTTGCTTACCCAGCAAATAGTCCGGAATATTACATGGGTAAAGCAATGGTACCACAATATAAACATTAAAATTGAAATTGAAGCATTGATCACGCTTTAAATTCACTTATATAACATCCAAATAACAACAACATTGTATTGTTTCAGCTATTACTACAGGACAGAAAACAAAAATGAAAACAAATGCTAACACCATCATACTAACCATCCTACAAACATTATTGAAAGCAACTAATACGCTAAAAATAAACATTGTCACAGGAACAAATTTTAAAGAAATTTTCAACATAAACATTTATCAAGAGTCGGTACCGCTGATTTACAAATTACCTTACCACAATGTGGGCGAACAACACTACAAATTTACACCAATAGTGGACACATCATGCCAAATAAAAACCGTAAATTTAAAAAAATGTCAAATAATAAACCATAATCAACAGATACAAACACTTATAAACGAAATTTTAGAAGCAGAGAGAAGAACTTTCCAAACCACCCCAACACAACCAAGAAATGTAAAAACCAAAAGGGCAATTGAAACAATTGGAGCATTATTTAACTGGTGTTGTGGCGTAGCTACAGAAGAAGAGGTTCATGCAGTAAACAAAAATGAAGAAAATTTAGATACCCATATGAATAATATAATGGATTTTGTGAAAGAAGACCACAAGGACCTAATACAGACTACGGAGCAAATTTCAAACTTTTCAAAAAACATCAATTCCATACTACAAACTGTACACAATACAGTAAGAGATATGGAAAACCAACTCCAACGAACTACAGAAAACAACACTGAGGACTTGAAAATAACCATATATACCAATTTACAACAGACATATATATACATATATCTAAATTTGTATTACGATAATCTCAATAAAATATGAACAAACTGTAATAACAATCAACTAACTAAAGCATTAATAACGAAGAGCTCACGTGAACAGGATCTTATAGATTTGGATCAGAAGCTAACAATAAAAGGACTACAATTATCAATACCCATAAATGAAATAAACAAATACTACACATTACCCATATCAAAATGCTTCTTTTCAAACGAAGAAATTTTAGTAAAAATTCAAATTCCAATAAAACAACTCAAAGTTAATTATCAAATCTATATACATAAACCAATCCCACTACTATGGCATAATCGGTCATGCAAACTTAGTTCTTCAGAAACACTCATAATAAAATCAAATAAAGACATACAAGTAATAGAGCTAGAAGAAAATTCTGAATGTAACTGGAAAAAACACAATCTTTGCAGATTGCCAAGGGAAAATGTAAACAAAGAACTCGCATCAACATGTGCCAAACACCTCCTACAAAGCAAATCAATCCCAGAAATCCAAAAATACTGTCAATTCCATTGCACGGACATAACACAAGAACCAATAATAACCAAAATAACAGAAACAAAATTCCAAATAACAAACATAAGGAGAGACATGGACATTACATGTAAAGGAAACAACACAACAACCCGCTTACCAAAAAAACCTAATAGGATCTCTAGAACTGGATATACCATGTGACTGCAAAATAACAGATACAGAGAACAACCTAATTTTAAGAACCATAACCCCTTGTGACAAAAGGGAAACTAAAACCATAGAAATGACACACATCATACCAGCAACCTGGACAGATTTAAAAACAATAAAAATAGACCCACTACCTGAGTCACACAAACCAGAATTCCAAAACATAAATGACGTATTGAATGAAAATTGGAACATATCAATACCAACCTATATAGTAAGAAATCTCATACCTCAAGAAACTTTCCAACACATACAAATGGAAAACAATTGGTCGGACATCATAGAAAACAAAAGAATAACCTTTTACATTTTGGCAATATGGTCAAGCACTTTAACCATCATAATAATAACACTATGCTACAAAATACACATCTATAGCATCAAATTGAAGGCATTAAAACCACATACAGTTCCAAGAGACTACCAATTGTCAGACAAATAACAAACAAAAACATAAAAAATACAAATTGATGGTACAATTTACCCCAGTAAGGGGAGTGTCAGAGATATATTTAAAAAAATAATTATCTCTGATAGTATAAAAATAATTCACATCTGCAGAACAGTCTCAAGTAACAACTTGCACGTGTAAAGGCAGAACGGTTGTTCAACTTAAGTTTCCCAAGAGAAAATAATATTTGCAAGCTACACATAAAACCCTGAGAATTGGCCTCTGGAATGAACTCAAAGTATTTCCACTGAAAACACAAGATTGCAAAAAGCAACGTCCAATCAAGAAAATCCCGCGAACGAATATCCAATAGAATCTCAAGAAAGTACAATGCTCAATTGAAAATTTTAACCGCGTGAAGGAAAAGGAGGGAGAGACGCAAGTTTTCTTAAGACAGTCTAAAAACTATCACCACGCAAGTTAGACGTTGTAAAGATCCAGAGTAAAATGGTGTAAAATAATTTCAATAAGTTAATAAATCCAAGTGTGTTTTTTTTTAAAAGGCAAGTAAAGCCATAATAATCATAAAAAAAATATATATCAAGTGTTAAGTGTAAAGTGAAAAATCAATAAAAATAAATTATAAAAAAAGCGTATTGTGTGTGGAGTGAATCCGTGTGAATTGTATGTGCGACGGTTTGATAAAAAAAAATCTGTAAGTAGCTTTAATATATACACAAAATATGTAAGAAAGATCTCATAAAAACAAAAACTAATTAATACAAATTTTAAAAGATATCCCAGAATTAAAATTAATAATAAAAAAAAAAACAGCATAACTAATTAATCAAATACACATTGAGAGTCCAAAATCATAATTAATCTAAAAACAAATCTAATTTAGAACCATTAAGATAAATGTAGTATTAAGAAATTGTGAAAAGTATTTTGATTTAAATATTAAGGAAAATCTCCTTCATCATAAATAAGCTGATAAAAGGATCTCATGATACCTAATGAAGCTATTTTGAGGGAGCCAAAAATATTTCTTTAATTGAATCAAAATAATTATTATGTATAGTAAGTAATTTAAATTGTGCTTTTAGTTAATTAAGTAATTTAAATTAGGATAAATAAAAATTATAAAAGTAAATATTGGGAAGACTGTAAACTAAATATTGTATAGTCTTCTATCATAGTTTTAACATAGAAATGAAAGTTTAAAATATACATCTAAATATTGTAAATCTTTAATTATGTTTTGATAATATTTAAATAGTTTTGAATCACTTAATTTTTGTCTCTGTACTTATTTAGATAAATCCTATCACAGCCAAGCGATATTGATTCGAGAAATCGAATCCAAAAAAAAACCTTACAATATCTATTGTGTGGAACGCTATCATTATATCAGCAAACATGTTAGCGGTATTTTGACCTTTTCACTATACACCCGTGACATGAAATCTGACGGAGCTCAGTATTCACGTCATTATTAAAGCCGAATTGCTGCTTACTAAAATAAATATATTTTCCAAAAAACAACTACCATAATGTTAATTTTTTTCCGAAAATTTGTGAACAAACAATAAAAAGAGATACTTGTCTAAAATTACTTGGATTGATCTTGTCTTTTGGTTTAATAATGTTTAGAAGACTCAAATATTCTATATTGCTTAAACTTTGGTTTACAGTAAATACCAAATACCTTAAAATGGAAACTGACACATTTTTTACAACAAAAGGTTAAACATTATCATAACCTGTATTTATCTAGTTTCCAATGATGCTATCACTCGCTTTACTACTTTTATTGAAATCGGATATACTAATATACGTCTTTGCACGAGACTTTACTAAATATTTCATCCAAGTCCAGGAATTATATGTCATTAACGACTTATTTCACTCAGAATATCATGTTATTAATTTATTAATAACTGATTAAAAGTTTTGTATCCTGTTATCACATAGTACTAATATCAAATATATTGTGTCTTTGGCTGCGTTTTTATTTCTTGTTTTTTTTTGTGTAATTTAGGTAGATCTATGTTTGTACAACATGCCAAGAACAGAATTATTATAATATTTTTATTTATTTTAAATATAAAAAAACTTAAATATTTAGAAAATAATTAGCTATATTTGTTAAAATTATAAATAAAGTAAGTCAATTTGATATGCATATTCACTCACTACTGAAGATGATTTCTTACTGATATATAATAAATTATTGTATTAGTGGTACCAACATATGCAAAATATCTTTAAAATTATTAAACTATTATTCCACAACTAAAACCTTCAAAAAATTTGGTACATGCATTCCGTTTGTAGGCCCACATCAGTCCAAGCAAAAGTATATAGTGATAGTTATTTATAAATGTAAACAATCTATCTCTCTCTCTCTCTCTCTCTCTCTCTCTCTCTCTCTCTCTCGCAATAGAACAACGGCCTCAGTATTGATTATATAAAGTAATTCTCTTATTTACTCCAAGTTCGTAGGTATTAAGAGTTACAAAAAGAAATGAAACAATTAGCTTAACGAAAGTACATTGCTTAGATTGCTGGAGGATTTTTGCATTTCAAGTCTAATCTAAACTTGAAAGAAAACTGAAATGAGAACCGTTTAATTACTTCGGGTTTGAATACGATTCACATCTTAGTTAAACATTATTAAAAGCTTTCCCAAGTTCTCTGAATATATTCCGTATTTTTTAATTGTCCAATATAAACGACTACTTAAATCCAAGTAATTACATGTGATAATTTATTTCAATAGGACAATAAATAGAAAACACTTTCAGATTTTCCTGTTTTTATCATTAAAAAGTTTCACATCTTTTTAAAACAGTTTTCTTTAGTGAAACAGATTTTTTTATTATTAACATTAACAATAAAATAAAATAATTAAATATATATATATATATATATATATATATATATATATTACTAAACGCAACTACAAAGAATAGAGATATGTGCGAAATTCTAAAACTAAATAATAAATATATACAAAATGAAGTGGTCACAATCAGAAGAGAAACTTGAATGTTTCGAAATTTTATGGATTTTACCTTCAAAGAAGACATTTTTCTCTTTTGTAGCAGGTTGAAGTTTATTATTGAGTTTAAAATGATATTTCCAAATCTATTTTTTATTCATTCTAAGGTAGAAGCAGTAATATTTAGGTGTCGTTTTTGCAGGGATAACTTTTTGGGTGGATCTGCTTCTATTATGGCCTTCAGATCGAGTGGTAAATCAACAAATGAACACTGTGCGAATATCAGTCTAGGTTAGCCATTTTTGACGGGATCTGAATCTAAAACTACATTAGTTAGAACAACACCAATTTGGACTAAAACTAAATATTAATACAAATTACAATGAATTTGCACAAGATGTCGGAATAACGCGAAAGGCCCGACATGGCCGTGTATTATCTCAACTAATAATAATACGGTTCCAAAAACCCGATGCGGTCATAAACCCTAGAAAAGTACCGGCAATATTCCTGTGGGTTTAGCAAGGCATATATTAGTGAATGACACTACAAAAAAACAAGGGACGGGCGTTGTCAGAGAAGTCTTCCTTCACTGCTGATTACTGCAAGACCCGCTTGCTATCAAGTCCGTCGTGCGCATAACGGATAGAGAAGGGGAGGGGAGGCCAATGTTGGCTAAATCACCACAGTCACTCTCTCTAGCGAAAAAAACAAAAAACAACCGGTACTCCGAGCGCGGTACGGACAAGGTATAAAGCTAGTTAGTGCCAGAGATGCCATTGTCCTAGTGGTCAGCTCACCAAAAAAATGATTAAGCTCGAACACTTGGGCAGAACCCAAGTGCTCACCCTAAAGACTGTTAACTTAACCAAACTGCAACAAAAAACCAAATAAATGATTGGCAGAGTTGATAGTGAAATGAAAGAAGGGGGTAAAAGGAGAAACCGAGAAGAGAAAAAGAAAAAAAAAAGGAAGTGGGAAATCCTCCCACGGTGCCAGGGAATTTTTTTGGGGTATTAACAATGAATCACTAACTGGTCTGTAGCTGTACAACTATCGTTCAATGTAATATGAAATGATCATGAAAATTTTGTTTGAATAATTTATATATATATTAATCAAAAATATACAAATTTATATATTTTGGCGGTTGCTTACAACATATAGTAGAATAAACTGAAAGGTTAAGCCGTAGAATGAGACTGTGGATTTGAAGGGAATTACCATAGGATAGGTAATCCATAAAAGTGTTTATTACAACGTAAACTAAATGTGTTTTTGGTGAAATAAAATTTTGAAAATAGCTGATGGAAATTTAGGTCAAAATGCAAGGTTGAAAAGAGATTATGGAGGTATGGTGTTCAGATTGGAAGTATGAGGAATGGGTGAAAAGAATAGGCCTAGAAAATGCCTTGGCCTTACCTTTGGTACTATGATAACCGAGTCTCAGAGTTGTCACATGTAGTTCTTGAGTATGATAAGACATATTTCCACAGGAACTAAACCATAGGTTTGCCAAGATGGAAGTACCAGTAAATAAGTAGGAGGCAACGATGACGTCATTTCTGTACTGGTCACTGTGGCAGCCAAAGGGCGTATAAGTACAAGTGCCTTAGTGACTTTCATTATGGCGAAGCGTAACTCTGGCGACTCTTTGTGGTACTTTATTATATACTTGGTGACGTTAGGCAAGGTTTGGCTCTGAATTTTGGCCTGGTTGATTGGGGTTTGTAAATGAAGAGTTGGGTGGTTTCATGAATCGGAAAAGGTAGACTGGTAACGGAAAATTGAGGCGTATAAAAAAGTTTATTCAAAAAAATGTAGTTTGGTAGATTGGTAAATTACACGGTCACTTACAGTCTCATTTTACAAACAAAACGTTCACTTTTAAACTAGAAAATTAAATTTTAATTTATTAATTTTTCCGCTTATACGATTTTTTACTTAGCAGGTATTGAAAATGCATATTAACATAATATTTTTAAATATATTAAAAATATATATTTATTACAATAAAATATATTTACAATAATAAAATTATTATTTTTCACTTGAAATAATATTGTATAGAAAATTAAGTTTGTATTTAAAATTGTGTGTAACTATTAATATATCTAAGGGTTTATATAGGGTAATTAGATGGAGATTTTATTGGTGAACAACGGATATGGGTGTATTAAGAAACGATGTGTACAATTACAATAAATTGTAAGTAAGAAATGTAAAGAGAAGTAGTGTTGTGTAAAACTGTATGGAGCAATTATGTTAGGTAAAGTTGTGGTGAATGCTTAAATAAATATGAGCCATATATATATATATTATTTATCAATTATGTATTTTTGTGGCGTTAAGAAACCATAATAAATCAATGGGATGAGCAATCACAAGGATGTTGCCCACCCACGGACCAGATATATATATAAAAAACGAGATGCATGATTTACACTAAACGTTAGTGCAAATACACTAGATGTAATTTTATTACGTTTTTTAAATTTAAATTTGTTTATTTTTAGTTTATTTTAAGTTATAACTTTCATTTTGTCACTTTAAATTTAAGATTGTTTCTTTTTATTTTATTTTAAATTATTAATTTCATTTTGTAGCTAATTTTAAGTTTGTTAATTTTTTATATTATCTTAGTTATTTTTAATCGATTTAAATTTTTTTGTTATTATCAAGTTATATTTTATATTTTTATATAATATGTTGTTATGTTGTATGGGGTTAGGTGGTAGAGAGGACTCTACAGTCCTAACCTCGCCCCTAAATAAAGGCAAATCAATTCAATTCAATTCTCTCTCTCTCTCTCTCTCTCTCTCTCTCTCTCTCTCTCTCTCTCTCTCTCTCTCAAATATTATTTAATTAAAAAACTTCATAGTTGAACCGTTTTATATATTCTCGTTTTTTCCAAAGAAGTAAAAAATAAATCCTGACGTTATTTCCAATCTCTACTCAGCTCAACTATTTATTTACTTAACCATGCATTTTATAATCGTCTTTTGTATTTTGCAATGCGTATCTATACTTTAGTTAAATAACAATTGCATACGAAAGTCCTGTAATACATAATAAACAATCATTTATTATCATATCATAATAAAAGTCATAGGTCTATATATATATATATATATATATATATATATAAACTATTTAACCTTTTTTTATTCTAAGCGACACTTAACTACTTATTTCGGATATTATTTAAACTCAATTATTCCAAACCCCCTATCCTAATCTATATTCGTTTATAGAATGATAAGTAACCGATATTGTAATTCGGCCTAATCTTATTAACATCCTGTCTGCTACAATGTAAGTTAACTATTTAATTACCTTCAATTACATTAATACATGTAGTTATAAATATTTATATCTTCTCCAAATGAATTAATTTTCGTGTTTATCACGTAATTTATCTGGTTAAAATTATTTCCTTATTTAATCATATTTCTGTATTTCAGTTCATACAGTTTAAGGTTCCATTTAAACCAGCCAAGCAATTGAAAATAAAATTTATATATATATATATATATATATATATATATATATATATATATATATATATATATATATATATATATTATAGTGAATTAATTCAAAAACCGTCGAAAAAATGAACCAAAAACTTTTTTGCTCTTCATTTATTAGACATTAAACGTAAGTTTTCAGTAACAGAAGGATTTCATTGTCGATCATATAAGATTTTATTTTTTTATTTTACCAAAGCACCAAGTAGAAACTAAAAAGACACCCTGGACCATCAAGCCACCATAAATACAATATTCTGTTCTTTTATACAACCTGTTTTAATCCTTTTATACAGCATTCCTTTTTAAATTTTGTATTATTGTAATTAATTTTCTATATATATATATATATATATATATATATATATATATATATATATATATATATATATATATTGGTTTATATATATATATGTAAGAATTATGTTATAATATGACTTAGAATATTTTTCCAGCTTAAATCGACATAACGTAGTTTTAATAATTACTGTATTGGCGTCTTTATACAACGGCCAATACCGGTCTAGCCAGTTTCCTGTTATTAACCTTGGTAGGCTTATCTCGTCAACTGACACTAGATATCTCTCTTCAATATCTACTACAATACTAAGTGAAGTCTAATGTAATTTAAAAGAAACCGTGGATTTAACTGACACTACCTTTTACATCACTCTTGTACTAAACAAAGCCTCTGGCTAGTAAACATAGGAAATAATCCCACATTAGTTGCTGCGCAGTGGCACAATCATCGGTTATAAGATGGTGAAATTTAATTGAAACTTTTTTCTGCAAAGATGGTCACAGAAACCCCTCACTCTATTTCTTAAAATAATAAATTCTTATTATCTAAATTAATTATTTTACATTCTAAGTGTTTTGGAATATTTTACTTCAAAATTTCTACTTTTCTACTTAAGCTTAATCAACACCCCCCTGACATTTCCCCTAATAATTTAACTTTTTATTTTTTCATATAACGTAACTTTCCCTAAATTCAACACCCTTATATCCCCTTCCTTCGTTTCCAAATTTGTAACTCCACCCCCCCCCACTAACTTTACCCTCCTCCAATATTAATGAGATTTACTTTACCCTTCCCAAAACGACTAGGTTTAAATAGTTTTGAGCTCCGTTATCACCCAGATTTTCCCACGCCCCTTCAGTTTTCCTAATACTCGTAAATATTAAAAAAAAAAAATTATTGTTCCACAATTACCAAATAATAATTATTTCATTTTTTCAATGATCACACGGTCACATACTATCCCGGACGGTCACTCTCATTCAATTACAGTCCTGGGGGATAGTTATGTCTCTAGATTTGCAAAAATCTCAGAGTGCACGAGACCTACAGGGTCCGATCTCAATACGTTTCCAGGGGTTTTTCGGCCTTATAGTCCCTGGGGTCAAAGCCCTTATTAAAGATAACCGCCACTCCTGGTTCCCGGTTGCATATGTCGTACTCACTATTGGTACGAACGACGTTTTGAGACGTAGAAATGAACATTTAGAGTCCAATTTTGTGTCACTCCTGCGCTTTTTCGTCGGTTGAACCCTGCTGGTTCAATTTACATTTTTAACTCCTGTTTTCTCTTACAATTTCCTGTCAAACTCACAAAATGTCAGTTATTTAGGCTTTTAATATTTTCCTAACAACCTTAGCAGATGTGAGAGTATATGATGAGACCGCCGACCGGAATTTACCGGACTCGTGTTTTTTTGAATGGTGGCATCCAAGCACAATTATGAATTATTACAACCCTAGCACAACACCCTTACACTTTTGTTTCGTCACCTGGGCGAATCTCAATACGCTTATGTGATATAAGTTTAGTTTTTTTTCCAATTCTTCTTTATTTTCCATACAGTTTACACATCACACAAAACACTACACCTGCACCGTCCATTATCACTCACCCCATAAACCCCAGTATTCGGTTTTCGTCTGCCATGCGGGCCAAGTATGGATAAGGGCGCACCTCTACGAAACGGCGCCTTGGAGGATTGAGGCATTTAGGGTTTGTCCGTTGTTTTTTTTTATCCTACCCATTCGAGAGGGCAAGCACAATGCAATTTCGTGTTCGTCGTTTTTTCTTTATGGTTTTCCTTCTCGTGGTTTTTTATTAATCGTTGTCTTAATGTTAGTATAGGATGAGTTGTATATTTCTTTCCTCTGTGACCTTTGGATTGCCTTTTGTGTTTGGTTAAGAACAACCTTACTTGTATTATAGTTGGTAATATATATATATATATATATATATATATATATATAAATATATATTTATTTCTATATATATATATATATATATATATATATATATATATAATTTAGGGTAATTGTTAGGATCATGATCCTATACCCTCTGCTCAACCCGCCGTAATTACACATATTTTATTGCTAATAAACTATATCATTACACCCTCAACTTACCACCTACATCTAGTGTATTTGCACTAACGTTTAGTGTAAATCACGCATCTCGTTTTTTATATATATATCTGGTCCGTGGGTGGGCAACATCCTTGTGATTGCTCATCCCATTGATTTATTATGGTTTCTTAACGCCACAAAAATACATAATTGATAAATAATATATATATATATATATATGGCTCATATTTATTTAAGCATTCACCACAACTTTACCTAACATAATTGCTCCATACAGTTTTACACAACACTACTTCTCTTTACATTTCTTACTTACAATTTATTGTAATTGTACACATCGTTTCTTAATACACCCATATCCGTTGTTCACCAATAAAATCTCCATCTAATGACCCTATATAAACCCTTAGATATATTAATAGTTACACACAATTTTAAATACAAACTTAATTTTCTATACAATATTATTTCAAGTGAAAAATAATAATTTTATTATTGTAAATATATTTTATTGTAATAAATATATATTTTTAATATATTTAAAAATATTATGTTAATATGCATTTTCAATACCTGCTAAGTAAAAAATCGTATAAGCGGGAAAATTAATAAATTAAAATTTAATTTTCTAGTTTAAAAGTGAACATTTTGTTTGTAAAATGAGACTGTAAGTGACCGTGTAATTTACCAATCTACCAAACTACATTTTTTTGAATAAACTTTTTTATACGCCTCAATTTTCCGTTACCAGTCTACCTTTTCCGATTCATGAAACCACCCAACTTCTTCATTTACAAACCCCAATCAACCAGGCCAAAATTCAGAGCCAAACCTTGCCTAACGTCACCAAGTATATAATAAAGTACCACAAAGAGTCGCCAGAGTTACGCTTCGCCATAATGAAAGTCACTAAGGCACTTGTACTTATACGCCCTTTGGCTGCCACAGTGACCAGTACAGAAATGACGTCATCGTTGCCTCCTACTTATTTACTGGTACTTCCATCTTGGCAAACCTATGGTTTAGTTCCTGTGGAAATATGTCTTATCATACTCAAGAACTACATGTGACAACTCTGAGACTCGGTTATCATAGTACCAAAGGTAAGGCTAAGGCATTTTCTAGGCCTATTCTTTTCACCCATTCCTCATACTTCCAATCTGAACACCATACCTCCATAATCTCTTTTCAACCTTGCATTTTGACCTAAATTTCCATCAGCTATTTTCAAAATTTTATTTCACCAAAAACACATTTAGTTTACGTTGTAATAAACACTTTTATGGATTACCTATCCTATGGTAATTCCCTTCAAATCCACAGTCTCATTCTACGGCTTAACCTTTCAGTTTATTCTACTATATGTTGTAAGCAACCGCCAAAATATATAAATTTGTATATTTTTGATTAATATATATATAAATTATTCAAACAAAATTTTCATGATCATTTCATATTACATTGAACAACATAAGGTATGTAGAGACAAAGTCACATGCTTGACCAGTCAGGTGGCATATATAAATTTCTTGATCTCCACATCCATGGCTTGTGTAAGAGGATGATACGTTAATTTCTTTTTGAGCCAGTAATTTTTTTAATTGTTATTACAAATTAGTTTCATAAATCAAATCGTTTTAATTTTCCATTCTCTCTACTTGAATGCCTTTGTCTACAATTGGAACACATAAATTGTTATTAACTAGAGCTCATTTTACGGTCATTACCCACAATACACGTTGTCATGGTGATAGCATTTATTAAAGCCTGTGGCAACATGACGTCCATTTCGACTAAACATGCAAAGCAAAGCTGTCTATATCAGAAATACGTTATTAATTCACTGCCCACATGGTTTAATAATCTAGTAACTACTAGTTGTAGTTGCCGCTGCGGTAAAAAGTAAATTCCAGTTCTACATAGTTTCAAAACTATTGTTATGCTTCAAAAAGTCAAATTAAAAACAGTACAATAATTACTACAAGATAATAAAAATAATTTCAATATAAAATAAACAGGAATTTACAATATAATTTATTTATTTATTTTTGCATACTGAATAATTTCTTTATACTGAACATAGTTTAACATATCCATATTGTGAATCAACCATAACAATATGAATTGCATATTTTAAATAGTTAAAATAAAAGGACGGTTAAGTTATTGGACGGTTGGTAGAAGTGAAAACTTTAACTATCTTTATTAAAAAATTATAAAATTTTTAACTTTCAAAAAATGTAATAAATGTATTAATTTATCTAATGGTTCATTTTTTAGTTTGATTATGTATGGGAGTCTGAGAAAGTTAGTCCAAAGTTTTAATATGTTTTGGTATAGGGAAGGTTTCTGCAATATTTTTGCATCGATTAAAAGTTTGACTATGTATGGGAGACTGAGAAAGTTAGTGCAATATTTTCATAGATTTTTAGTTATAATATGTATAGGTATGTGAGAACGTTTGTCCAATATTTTTACATTGATTATTAGTTTGACTATGCATGAGAGTTAGTGCAATGTTTTTCATGAATTTTTAGTTTTAATATGTATGAGTATGGGAGAAAGTTTGTGTAATATTTTTGTATTATTATTAGTTTGACTATGTATGGGAGTCTGAGAAAGGTAGTACAATTGTTTTTCAATGATTTGTATTTTTAATATGTATGGGTATGTAAGAAAGTTTGCGAACTAATTATGCGAGAGCATATACATAACTCGGCTGCGTATATTGTATATACCTACATGTAATAACTGAATCATTGCTCATTCTCTCTCCATGATGTCCGTTTTCGTATATATATATATATATATATATATATATATATATATATATTATATATTATATATGATTCGAGTGAAGTGACATGGGCGTGACGCGAGATTTCATTAAAAAAATCCAGCAAACAAATTTACCTAACGAGCCAATTGAAGTTTTCACTTGAACAATATACTGTATATAATCTTGGCATACACTTTCTCATTCTGATAATTATTTTGGCACGTCTGCTCAGATATCTGAAAGACTGTTCGTAAACAACAGTTACTGAATATAAATAAACATAATATAAAATAGTGAATTCTCATTTTGTAATTGGGGAATAGTTCATGTAATTCTATTTCCTATTTCAAAATTAAGATTATAAAAAATATGGATGTTCTTACATTTAAAATCAACATATGTAAATATCATATGATCAATTTTATAGATATATAAAAATGAACTTATGAGGCAATTGAGGGATTAAGTGTTGGCGATAGAAACACTGCACACCGAAAAATACATTACTCATGTTATTCGTGTCAACATCTCTAAGTAATTTTTACTTTTAATATCCACACAACTCCTTTCTAACTTTGTGACTATCAATTATTCTCTGTGATTACATTTTGTACCATTTACGAGAATTATGTTAGTGTTCCATTCGTCATGGTAAAAGGATCTGTAATTGTGTGTACACGTCTAAGTTATTTTCTTTTGAGAAAAATAATAATTTAAAAAGAAAATATTACAAAGCTTACCTGTTTGAAGGAAAATTCGTCGGACACAAAATACTGCTAATCTTAAATTTGAAAACCTAAATACCACTGTCATAAACAAAATATAAAACAAATTCATCAAAAATATTTTCAAGTAAATATAATTTAACAATTTTGAATTAAAAAATTTACAATTTCATTTAAGTTAAAATGTGTTTAATAAATTAAAGTTAAGAAAATATTAATAATGTAATGATGTTATATTTTTGTCGTCAAAAAAAGAAAACAAAAATATTAAATTTTATTAAATTATTTTTGAAAATCAGTTTTTTAGGAACTATGACCGAAAATTTAGCTAGCTACACTATCCATTATTTTTGGAAAATGTATTTTTAAATTTAAAAATTACTGCATTAAAAAATATTACAATATCAAACACTCAAAGCATACAATTTTTTTAGTGATGTAGAAAAGTTTATTTTTGTAGAGTCCTTCTGTGTGTCAAGATAGATTGTTGTTTGTTGGGGGGGGGGGTCGTTTGGAGGTTTTTTCGTTTTAAAAATGTATTTGTACATATTCCTGGACCAATAAAACTATGGTAAAATTAAAAAGGATCCTTAACTAGACAGGATACTAAATGTTTTAATAATTAAACTTATTTTTAATCAACGTGAATTGAGATTTTACAAATCTATAAAAATGTGTAAACTTTTTTAGTGGTCAAATAAGAATCTAATAAAATTTAGAAAGAAACCGTTCTTTATTTAGTGTTTTAAATTAAATAAGTATTACAAAGAAAAGAAAATTTTAAAACAATTTATATCAGACAAGCTTTGAGCATGCAAAATAATACAGATTCTGACACATTTATATAAAGCTCTCAAGAGCTTATGGTTTAGTTAAAAAATATTTCACTAGACGATTATTAAAATTAAGTGTAAACTATATAGGCCTACTTTTGAAATATTTCAAACACTCAATCCTGAGTATAACTAGTATTCATTTAAAATGAATGGTGGCATTCCCTGGTTTCTAGAAAATGGGCGGTTCGGTATAACGACGAATTGTAACAAACTAACCAAAATGTTTTTGTTTGAATAACTAATTTGAATTATAATTTAATTTATATATGTATATGTGTGTGAAATGAATTATTCACCTTACTTTTTTCGTAATTGAAAACACTTGGCAATTTTTTAAAGTGCACTTTAAAATGTTTATGTAAGACATTGAAATAGAAAGTCTAGTTAACTTTCACTCTCTACTAATTTTAGAATTGACCTTGGACACTTAAGTGATAAGGTATGGTTCAGTATATAACACAAGTTATATTGAAAACTCATTTAACATTGTACTTTGGGTTTTAATGTGAGTTGTTTTCTGAATGAACACAATGGTTATGGAAATGAAGTAAGCCCAGCTCATATGCTTTTACTTATATCTAACCGCCTCCATTAGATTACCTATTCTAAACGATCCAATTTAGAGAGAACCCGTCATAGGATTTGTAGATGACACCATAACCATTTGTCCAGTCGATAGTACGGATGTACAAGAATAATAGTCAACAATACTCTTTGGCGGGTCTTCCGTGGGCTACAAATGACAGGTTTAATGAATATCGAGATGGACGAAGTACTATTGGTCACTGATAGAAGAGCATTCCGATATCTAAATATATACAATTTAGAAGTTGAAAAATTACAAAAAATTGGAAATCTCATACTCGGGAATAGAACTGGGTCATAAGTATAACGTAAGACCTCAAGTATATAAAATATGACAAACGCCATTGAAACTTGGTAGATTGATACCGAATATAACGACACTAGAACAAACCATGAGGTTAGATTTGGCGAGTATGTTTATTCGAAAATGTATACGATCCCCCAATATGGACCTAGACGTAGACACAGATCTTAGGATTGTTTAGACGCACAGAATTGTCTGCTGTTATTAGCTAGTGTAGCACCCATTGAACTTCTGGTAATCGAAGTAAAGGAAGTACTTGGACACTATAAACAAAACTTTCTGATTAACAATCAGAAGATATTCCGGCCAAAACTAGAACAGAGCACAACGACGTAGGTTTCTAGACAAATGGAAAAAAAAAATTATTAGAGGAAGAGGTAGGTGGACCTACTAGCTAACATTAGAAGTTTATAAACGTTTTAGAAGAATGAAGCGAAATTAAAAAATATCTGACTTACGCCATATAGGGACATAGGTGCTTATCTGAGGCGCTTCATAATAAGATATCACTAAAATCCAATATCAAATTCGATTAGTCAGCCACGTTTTGTGCTGTAGACAGACATCATTCTAAAAACTTTATTAATTTTGACTTAAATTACCTTGAAACGGATATCCGTAACAAATTCGACATCGATTTTTACAAGAATTAATAATGTAAACTTCTCATTGATAGAAAATATACAACCATCAATTATACCAGAATGAGATTCTAGATTACAACTGTACAAAATAAATACTTAAATTTAAATTTTGGAATGCTCAGCGTTGTTGGGCACAAAAAGGATAATCGTAATTATTGTTGTTTGAATAACTCAATCTCAGTAACTATATCATTGATGGAATAATTAAATCAATGGAGTTTTAGGCATACGGTAGAAAACTTGAGAACATTCTCTTTAATAGTATATAGGTTTAATAACTATTAATTTAACTTTACTGTGTACTAATAAAACTTTAAATCAAGGAGTTTATTTTATAAACACTGTATATTCCTCTAGATTTTAAATGAAACTGGATAAGGCATTTTGTACTGTGAAAACGTTCCGCTCGTTCCCCTCACCAGCAATGAATTCAGCCCTTATTTTGGCATTAATTCTTTGTTTGTAGTTTCAAAGGATTAATTTCCTTTTAATTTTTCAGTAATTTAGTAAATACACAACTAGTTATGACTTTATTTTGTAAGTAGGACTACATTATATTATTTAAGGAGTGATATACGTAAACTAACGTGGTTAAAAGTGAGCACAATAGCTCAAATAAATTCAATGGGAAACATTACAATTGCATATATGACATAACATTGATAGCCTTAAAACAAAAGGTGGTTCATACTATGCCACAGCCTAATTCAAATTATTAATTTCAAAATGATTATTCATACAAATAAATTATAATCTATACTTAATGCCTATTGCAAAAGCACTTACTATTAATTATTTCTATAATACTTATACATTTTTTAACCAAATTTATTTATTCAGGTTATGGCGAACCCCAAAACTGGCAAAAATAGACTTTGAAGTTTTTTCATTAGTATGCTGAGTCTAAACCCTCAAATATACAACAGTTCGATCAGCATAATTGGCCTTCATAAGACTTCCTAAATGTAAATTCAAAACTGTAAGAATAATTCAAACTTCTCATTGTTAGTAAATATACATAAGACCTAGACCATTATGTACGCCGCATAGTAGTTGTTGCAAAAATTGATGACGGATTTGTTGCTGATATCCGTTTTAAGGTTAACTAAATACAAAAAAAGGTTTATAGAATGATATTTTGTATTCAACCCCAAAAACGAACTTTTATTTGATTTTATAGTCAGTTACAGTATCGGTAAGTCAAAATGATAGAATATCTGAAATTAAAAAAAAAAAAAAAATTGCATTTTTTTAAAAATCGGCTCTAACGATATATATATATATATCAAATATTGCTCATGAGTAGTACACTCTAAGTATAAAAACAGAATGATTGATGCGATCTCGACAAAAATGACGATTTCATGAAATATCGATTTAGAACAATTCTGTTATTTACACTTGGGCAGTTATAAAGAACGTGTTTTCCTCAAATTAGGAAAAACCGATTTTATTTTAATTAAATGTCAAGATTCTACCTAAAACTGTATATTAAGTCCCATTTACAGTTGAGAATAATACGCAAACACACATATTGGTTAAAACCTCAATTCATATGAATTAAAATTTAAACTGTATCGCAGAAACTGAAAATCTCATCCAACGTATTACACCCTTTTTTTAGTGAAAATAAGGCAAAAGGTTAGAGGTCAAATAGTAAGCAAATAAAATTAGCTTGAATGTAATCCTGGTGTTTAAAAACGAAAAACCGTCAATATCTCCCTATAAAAAGGAAGAAATGAACGTAAGATGAAAACCCCTAGCACTTAAATACTGCAATGACATCAGTGTCAGAAGAGAACTACACAGAGGGGATCTTAGATTCTTCATTATTATAAATGTGTCCCTCAGGTTCGCTTTATATTCTGGGAAAAATGTATTTTGTAAACTTAATCCCGAGCTGTTCTAGTTGACATAATTATATTTATTACTAATGTCAAATTCACATTTATTTATTCTTTAATTTCGGTAAGCCTTCCATTTCCTCCTTGTTTTTAGTTTCGTACAAATATATGTAATACTTAACGGGTTAAAATAAGCTGTTTCAAAGACAACCTGTACTGGTTCATTTCACTGACATTTTTTTGTGACGAATTGTTTTGGTTGGTTTCTATTATGGATTACTAAGTTGTTGAATATTTTAGCACCGTTATATTTGGATTATGTCCAGCAACGGTGGTAATATATAATAATTATATTATATTATATTAATACATATAAATATGGTATATTTACCAGCAATGAGAAGTTTTATTTATTCTTAGATTTTTGTATTGTCTCATATTTTCATAGTTTATTCTTTATCACATAAACGTGGTATTAAGAATGTTATATAAAATCATTGAACAAGAAGACAATACGAGGCTTATATGGGTTCAGATATAGAATGAGTTAGTATTTAAAGTTGTTATCAGTAAAATAATAAATTAATTCTGGTTTGTCCAAAATGTAGTAAAAAAAGTAAACTTCATTTATTCATTGTATTTATATGGAAGGAAGGCCGATAATGCTGGTTGAACACTTGTAGATTTGTTTAAATTTATAGTAAGTACTTTTGCAAGAGGCAATATGTATAGATTTTAACTTATTTCTATGAATGTCATTAGCAAATAAAAAATGTAATTACACCTTGTGTTTTACGTCCATCAATGTTATTCCATAAATGTAATTGTAATATTTCCCAAAACTTTATATAAGAAAGCCAAAAATCAGAGAGCAATACATGTTAAATACCATTAAGGGATGTGACTTCAGCGAACTTGATTGCTTACGTTGGGGGTGGGGGGGACGTGCGAAGCGTTCATAGTACACAGCGAGTTAACCAGTTCCATTTAAAATCTTGAGGAATATATCCATAAAACCTCTGTTGATTTAATTTTTAATCAATGAACTATTTCTTAGATTTAGTTATTCAATAAACAATATATTATAAAATTATTCATTTAGAATAATATAGTCATATAGATAGAAATATTAGTTTTTCAGTTCATTGATTTTAGGGTTTCCTGGCAGATATTTTATTTTTCAGTTTAAATGGATGAACGACTTTGCTCTTTGTGCCCAGCAACGCTGAGCATTCCAAAAATAGAATATAAATAAATGTGATTAACTAGGCTATAATCGAGAATGTCATTCTAGTCTAGTTGATAGTTGTATAGTTTCTGTCATTGAGAAGTTTACATTATTTTTTCTTGATTTTATGTACACCGCATAGTATGGGAAAATTTATAAAGTGGTTGCAAAAATCGATGTCGAATTTGTTGCGGATATATCCATTTTGAGGTAATCTAAGTCCAAAAAAGTTTTTAGAATGTCTGTCTACAGCCCAAAACGTAGACCGATTTTAATCGAATTTGGTATTGGATTTTAGTGATATCACTGGGCTTTTATTTGATTTTATAGTCAGTTGTCTATAAGTCAAAATGTTGGGGTAGCTGCAATAAAAATTTACAATTTTCTCAAAATCAGCTCAAACAATTTGGGTCAAAATTTGCTCATCTGTAGCCTTTAAGTATAAATCGATAACTTAAAACAATATTTATTGACCAGATCTAAGCTTATAAAAAACAGATATCAGATTTTTAGAAACTTATTGATATATTTCATTTATAAATGACAGAGGTCACTGTTTATTTCTGTAAACGCCCTCTGTAGTTAATACGGGTATGGCAATCTCGAAGGGTTTTAACTAGATCTATATCTTTTTTCAAGTAGGTTTAGGTAAGATTTCTCTCTCTCATTCTAGGCTTCTCATTTTAGGTTTCCTGTTAGGCTTCTCTTGTTATTTTCAGACAGTTTATTAAAGTAATCTGAGGTTAAGAGTCCTCATTTTATTCTCTCTCTTTTTTTAAAGCATTTTTAAACGAGAAGTTCTGTGCTATTAAACAACAACAACAAGAGGATCAAATTTAAAATAATGTCATTAATGTATCTAAAAATTCTGGACGTACAATTTGGTCTTAAACAGAGATATAAAGAGACATCCTAAGATAGGGGCGTAAATGATTAAAATAAACAAGTAGCCTAACCTTGATATGATCTCTAGCTCAATTTACACATATTTTCACGTACTTGTGGGTTAAATCCCTCTATTTCATCTTTCCCATCAGGTACCTCTTGACCAACATTTTCTCTCTTCTGTCCATGACGCTATTAGAGTATTCGAGAGCTAGGGGTATTTCTTTTATCTATTTTTATAAGGCGATAATAACCAGAGAGGTTTTACACCTTTCAACAACAAAGAGGGAAGGGTAAGCTCTTTAAATAGCGAATTCCGATCACAACATTTAAAAGTGTGATCGCTACTTTAAAGTTTCCAGCTCATCATAAAATTATTCATTTTTTTAACTAAGCGATGGACTAAGCGTCCATATAGTTCAGATATAAGTTAAGGTTATTAACCATCGTCACCGCCCTCAAGTTCATAAATGGTGGCCATTTCAAATCGTTAACAAAATCATATTACCTTCCACATTTTTAAAACTTTGATTCCTCCTAAAACAGCCACAATTTTTTTATTTTTTTTTATTATGAATGTCAATAAAATCCACCAATCAATAAGTATTAAATTAATTCGAATACATAATAAAACTAGATATTAACGGTACTAAAATATTCAACACACTTTCTTAGCTTTTAGCATCATAGAAACCAACCAAAACAATTCGGCACAAAAAAATATTCAGTTAGTTCAGAAAATGTCAGTCAAAATGAAAAATAAACCAAAGATTGTGTCTTTGAAACAACTTTTTAAGCCATTAAATGTATTTACCCGTATTTGTACGATAATAAAAACAAGGAAGTAATGAAAGGTATACAGAAATTAAAGAATAAATAAATGTGAATTTGACATTGGTAGTAATATAAATCTGCCAACTAGATCAGAATGGCATTGTTAGCTATAACAAAGGATTGTAATTACTAGCTATATACCAACATGGATATTATTTTTTGAAAAGCTTTTGCATTACGGTTTCAAAAATATATTTACCCTTTTAATCAAAAGTGGACCTCAGGGGCACATTTGTAATGAAAACTCTTAAATCCTCAACTAGTTCTCTTCTGACAATGACGTCATTACAGTATTTAGGTGCTAGGGTTTTTCATCTTATGTTCATTTCTTCCTTTGTTTATAGGGAGATAATGACGGATAGGTTTTTTGTCTCTAAACAACCAGGATTATTTTCAAGCTGAGTTTATTTGCTTACTATTTGACCTCTAAACTTTTGCCTTAAAGACAATACTATAATTCAGTAATATGTTATATATAATATTATTTGTAATCAATACGTCCTGTTTGGACAAATAAAGGCTACACATGAGCAAAATATGATCTAAATTTTGTTTGATCTGATTTTGAGAAAGTTGTAGTTTTGTGTTTTATATGGTAGCTACACCGGTATTTCGACTTGTCGATAACTAATTATAAAATCAATTAAAAATCTCGAAATATGGCTAAAATCCGATACCAAATTCGGTTAAATTAATTTTACTAAGATTACCTCAAAACAGTTATAAAGGTTATATAGTTAAAATTATATATGTTATAAATTTTAAATGGAGGATAAGGGTTATGAATTAGGAAATAATCCAAAGAGACACAAAAGTGGGAAGAGTCGAGAAAGGAATGTAATGATATGCCTAAGCAGGGAAAGATGGTTCGCCATGGAGAAATAGTAAATATGGAGGAAATATCAGATTTATAAGAAAATAATAGAGAATATTTGACAATATTAGAAGAGCAGGACGAGTTATTTGTAGAAAATTTAGAGGAAGATAATGTATCAATAGTAATAAATAATACATAGAAGGATATATGCTAAAATGTACCCATTCCAGAAGAGGATTATGAAAATAGAAGTGTTGATGGTAAAATAAGGAAGAGATAAGGTACATAAAGAATAGGACAGGAGCTAAAAGGAAATAGAAATGTAAATATGACGATAATGGTACAAATAATAAACCAACATTTGGAAAAGAGTATGAGGAATATGTTTGGAGAGGAAACTTTAAAATTAGCAAAAATAGATAGTTTGGTAATAAACCTGTTTTATGTTGTAATTGACACTATATGCCGGATACTCTATAAAATTGCTGTGTATATAACATGACTTAAGTTTCCTAAAAACAGCTAAGTTACCACTTGTTGAATACATCCATGCAACACTTTAGATTAATAATATCTGAATATAATATTTTTACACCATATTTACGACATATATTTATTGTATTGCCATTAAGAATAACAAGTATCAACAAGTAGCAATTACTCAATAAGTAACAATTATAAGAGTAGACCAGAAGGAAATTATATTAATTCCAGTGGTTTTTTCCCCATGAACACTTTTCATTGTAAGTCACGGAAGTTTTAAAATCCATCAGCGCTACACCTTATTGTTTTACAGTACCACTATAGGCTCTACTTGGTTTGGGATGTAAACCGTACTACTAATTTTAAGAAGAAAGAATAAAGTAGGTTAATTTCTATACGTTTATAATGAATACTTATTAGAAATAATGTGCAATATTACAGTTTGTAGTGTGTGTCAAAAATCCAGTATTTGCTCGTCTTATAAGGTGTACAAAGACGCATCGTTTCTCAGTTTAGAGTTTTATAACACAAAATCACCACATCTGATTATATTTCAGTTTTATTTCCTATGCAGGTTCGATATCTAGTTAAATTTGATTAAAATTAATTTATTATTTCCCAAATTATAGTTATATTTGCCTGCACCGATTATCAGAAAATCTAAATTCTCTACATATTTCAAGCATTTCCCTTAAGCATTTTGAAATAAAAGGAAGTATATATTCGCCGATATTAATAACGTTTTGGTGACTACATACATTTTAGTAATAACAAACTTGGTAGCTATTATAAATTTTATTAATCCAAATTCCAAGAATACAAAGCTGTGTTAAAAACTCTCTATCTAGTCATATTACTACGTACATGACCCAATTTGGCAATTTTAGCAACAAATATAAATAAAATATTCGTGAAATAACTGTTGTCGGTGTTCGAAATCTTCTAACATATGAAAGATTTTCACATATTTTCTTAGGTGCAGTCATAACAATGGAGACCTGAAAGTATTAGCCACTATACTTTAAACGTTTTGTGAAATTATTCAAAAGTTACAGCTAAATGAAAATTGTGTTCAGAAGAGATTTTTATATTATCACTTGCGTATAATTGATGAACATAATAAATCCCCAAATAATATAACAACACCCTACACTAATTTTGAAAATGTAATGCGATCTTTACTAAAATTATACGATCTTTACGTAAATCAGTAAATAACTACAGTAAAATAATTTGCACAAATATAAATTGTTATTGAGCATATGCACACTTTGAATTTCTAACTAAACATTCTATCATAATAGCTACAAATCAGCGATTTGGTGTTTCAGAGTGGGGTGGACTGACAGATTTTTGTGATTTTGAACTGCGAGATATCGAGCGTGGTGGACTACCAGAGTGGTTAGATTGGGGGCTTTTTGAAGGAGAATGTGCTGGGCTATGAGATGTAGCTTACTTTGGACTTTGTGAGGCAGAATGAGTGGGACTTCCTGATCTGTTAGAGTGTGCACTGTGATATCGGTTAGAGTGTGGACTGTGTGATCTGTTACGACTCCCAGTACCTGAACGAACTGGGCTGTGAGACACATTTGACTTGGGGCTTTCTGATCCAGAATGTACAGGAGGAGTAGTAGACCTATTTGATATAGGACTATGAGATCTCACTGTGGTTGCAGGACTCCGAGACCTATGTGATGCTGGAGTCTTGGACTGCTCTGAATAAACAGGACTTTCCGAATGGTCAGATATTAGACTACCTAACCTTTTAGACTGAGCTGGACTGTTTGACCTATGAGACTGCGGACTTTGGGAACGTTCTGATCCAGAGGACTGTTATGTTTTACACATTCCACGAGGAGAAGTTTTGTTTACTTAGGATATTCAGCAAATGTTTTATTAACATTCAAGCTCAAATTGTAAATCAATGCAGACATATTAATGAATTTACACTTAATTGTTTTATTATGTAAATCGCACTGTGTGGATTAGAAATGTATATCAACCATATTTATATATTGTAAAATGATAATTATATGTAAAGACTAAGGCAAGGAAATTTATTATGTCTATTTACTCAGCACGTAAAATCAAATTCCTTCAATTAATCATAGCCTATAATAACGAAACTTTGGCCACCACTAGTAGCAAAAGAAGAAAGTATTTGTTGACTTATAATTTTCTTTTTAAAAGTTGTAGTTTTTGGATATTTGTGGGTAGGAAATCGTTAGGTATAAAAATAAATCAACAAAGGGTAATAGTCACATATTAACTTAATTAAAAATCAGATGTTTCAAGAAGATATAATGGCGGCTATACAAAAAACTTTTGAATTATTATTCTAGGGGTAACAGGCGAGTAATTGGTTTATAGTTCGTAATGTGAAGGGAAACGAATACCTTTTTATAAATAACTGACATGACAAATAGATATAATATATAAATATTTTGACAAACATAAACTGGAAGCAGAAAGGTGTAAGAAATTATTATTTAGATGAAATGTTTAGCCAGATTATAGTAGACTGAGGGAATGTGCATAGTTAATCTTGAAAGAATTGATTAATTCAACTATGCTGAAGTCGTATGTACGTGATGGTGTATATATTTTTTAGACGTATTGAATACTAGAAAGATTTTCTAAACGTAGCAAAATATTTATGTTTGTGTATTTTAAAAGTCTATTTATTGTACTAAAAATGGTATATAAAAATGTGTTTATTATAATTTTATAGTGTAGTTGTTTTACAGATTTATGTATTTTATAAACTTTTTGATTTATGCAGTCGTACTGAGAGCAACATATATATTACAATATTATTTAGAATTTTCATTACGTTATTACGCCTGATTAACTCTATATTCTATTAGCGAAGCACTTTTAATCACGATAGTACCCTTATTATTAAAACTTATGTGCACTATTTAAACTTTGTTTTTTATAAGTATATGTTGGTAGAATAACACTGAAAATATATCTTTTCTCAACACTCCATTTATGTTATATTATAACATTACTTCCTCAATGAGTTTCAGTATCCGGGTATTATTGAGCAACAAAAGTTAAATGAACCAATTAGATTAATGAAGGTACAATGCTTAGATTGCCTCGAGACAGTCTCATTTCTTGTCCAATCTTAACTTTGTCGGTAAAAGGAAATGTAATTGAGAAAATTTTAGTTTATGTTTAATTAATTCGGGTATGATTAAGTTATTCAATCTAGATTAACTTAAAACGAATCATACAAAAATATATGAAGATTTAACTTTTCCAAAGAAAACACAACATTAATAGAATGAAAATTGTAAATAATACATCGTTTGTAAAATTGTCATATGGTTTAGTTTAAATAGGCAAACTATGTTTCGACCATCCCTTTAAAAGTTTTATTACTAAAATGAAAACAAATATATTACAGTGGCTTTCACAAATTGCTAATAAAATAGATGCAAAATAATAAATAATAAGTATCAATTTTTTGTTATATTTTTGATAAACTTATAATAACTGTTTTATTTATCTTTAAGAGTTGGAGATGTCTTAATAAATAAATTAAAAAACTCCTGAAGTAGGAGTTTAAATAAACCTATTTTAGGTTTATTTAAATAAAATTTTGAACAAATCTCACGATTTTGAGACGACTATTAAGTTACAACTATTACAATGAACTGATCGTATTTTTGAAACATTACGATACTTTAATAATTAAAATTAAATATTATTAAAAACCCCACCATTTTGAACACAATGATATCTATTTTATTGGCTATCAAACTTTTCCATATTGTTGTTTTCTTTATAGCTGACACTTTATAGATTGATAATTTATTTTATTTTAAAATAGCAATCATAATAATACAATTTGACTCTACTAGAATTTCAGAATTGTTACAAGTACCGTTTACTATAGTCTGATACATTATATTATTAAAAAACATTTAAAAAATCATTAAAAAAATCATAACAAATATTATTTTCAAAATAATAACTCAAACAAAACAGATTTCCTAATGTATACATATACAATAAAAAAGAATCCTTTTACTAACATAGTTTTATACCTTGTAGCTGACTCTTCCATTTAATATAATTATTATTTGTTTTGTCAGTTTTGATACCTCCTATATGTAGTCTTCTCTGTAGTATCAATATAGGATATTTTGCTACAAAAACGGTACTCAGCTTTAATTGTATTTAGATTTCACAATGGACGAAATAGGTTTAGTTTTTGTATAATATAAGTTCATCAGTACCCCTTACATTTCACAACTACGCTTATTATATTGATGTCATTATTTAAATGTTAATTTTATTTAATATATTATGGTACCTTCTTGACTTTTGGAATATTTACATAATCCAATTCATTATAGAATCCTTCTGTTTCCAGATCCGGTGGTGCTAAGACAATCCGATGTAGAATTTATTGTTCAAGAAAATCCAATTTATTTATTTATAAAGTTTTGGTTAATTTGGTATTATTTGAACTTCTCTCGTGATCAAATAAGTCTAACCTCCATTTCATTTACACTTTACTACTATTAGGCAAGAAGACCTAATTTATTAACTTTCGCTTATAGTAAGTCTTGGTTTCTGAAATTGTGTTCGCTGTTTATTTTTTTATCCATCAACTGTCCTAAAACATTCTAAACTTGCTATGTGAGTGTAATTTTTAAATAATGGCAAGAATTTCTTTAATTCTTTCATATTTCAAAATTTGCATTGCATATCTCAAAATTTTTAGAAAATATTCTGTAATACTCAACACGAAATTTGTCAAGTTTTCTTTAAAAATTCTGATCAAGATTTTATGAAGAGTGTTTCATTACAACAGAAAAAATACTTATTCACTGCTACCTCTACAAATATTCCTTATGTTATCTAGAACATCTATAATCAGTAACGCCCATATAAAACTATGGTGAAGGTTTATGATACGAAGAATAGCTATACTAAGAAAATTTAAAAAGAAATATAGGTTTACATTTCAATGAAGCCTAAAAAAAGTTATTATTCAATAAAGAAATATTCCCCTTGATTTAAAAGATGATAATTGTTTGGATGAAACTGATTATTCAATTTATTATTTTGAGTACAATTTATAGTACTATTCTTTTATGAAATTTAACGTCTGTCACATTACTGTGTGTATTTGTACTAATAAAATAAATAACTAAATATTATTTTTCATCTGCTTATAATATTAAATTTAAATTCCTTAAGTTTTATCAATACTAAATACAACTCTTAATGATAATTTATATTTCTGTTTTCACATAAATGTGTTTGTTTTATTGAAATTATCAATATATTAATTTATCAAAACATTTTAATATTATTCTTATTTTTTGTTCATTTATATCGTTTGAACAAGAATTGTTAAAGTTTGACATTCGTATGGTGTGCAGTATATTCGTGACTGGCGTGTTCCCTGATAGACTAAAAGATGCCCTAGTTGTAACAATTTTCAAAAAGTGACAGAAAATTTGTTGCAAATTATAACCTACTACTCTGCTGTCTGTGTTCTCAAAGGTTTTTTAAAAATGCTAAGGTTTAGAATTATGATTATTTTCGAGAGAGACATTTTTTAGCAAATATATATATATATATATATATATATATATATATATATATATATATATATATATATATGACATAATTAATTAAAACAAACTGAGTACTACATGAGTTGTTATAGGATAGTAACAGTTCGAAGGCTATTTCGATATTTCCACTTAACATTAGGTCGATTTATGTATAACAGTTTCAGTTTTAACCATACTGTTTTACATATTTAGAACTGAGTACGCCATTATATATATATATATATATATATATATATATATATATATATATATATATATATATATATATTACGCTATAGCAGGTATAAATATAAACATTTTCAGATACAGACACCAAGGATAACACACCACTTTATGAGATATAAAAAGTAATTGGAACTATAAAGAGTTATTCTGTCATCGCTTGTTGTTGTCAGATTTATAGCGGATTTCATTAAAACGCAAAGTAAAAGTCACAAAAATTACTACAAGTTCTTTGAATGTTAGACTTAAAAACATGGTTTAATTAACTTCAAAAACGTGTTCCGTTCAACGCTACTGGTGTTAGCCAATAATTACAGCTCCTCCTATTTTAAGTTGTATATCACACAATACAAGTACACTCCGACTATCAACTACACGTTCGTAACACTTATTTCAAAAATTCTTTCTTAATCAGTTATGCATAACGAATATTTTTTTACAAATATGATTTTTGTATTATTCAAATCACAATTAATAAAAATTCTTCTATTCTTCATTTTTATTTTCTGACATAGTATAAGTTTACGATTCATATTACAAACGATATAGGTGATAAAGTCTGTTACAGACAGACATCATTCCAAAAACTACTTTTTTATAATCAGGAAACTCTCAAAAACACGTATATCCCTATATCAACTCATCTTTTTTTTTTTTTTTTTTTTATTATTACTATTTTTTAAATGTAGCATTTGTGTAAGTTCCCATAATCTAAAATTCGTGTTTTATATTTATCATTTAAAATATTAAATTACTACATAGAGCTGTTATAAAAGGACTAATTTCATTATATTCGAATTTCGTTGGTAAAATTTTAAGTGTAATGATATAAACTAGAATACCAATCGGAAGTAAAGAAAATGACGGTTCAAAAATATTTAGAAATAATTGAAAATGCACCTTAACCGCTGTTAAGATTCTATTTCAATGAAGTAGAATGTACGTGTACATGTTACATCCTAAATGTACACATCCCTAAAGAAGCGAAGCAAGCTTAGAATTCACCGATTTATCTTTGAAATAAAATAACATTAAATTAAATCAAAATTTTACAAATGTTGTTAGTATTTTAAAAATTAGTTTTGGTTAAGTATTTTTTAATTAATGTATAATGGAAGATAAACACTGTTAAAAATATTTAATGTACGTTAAATTTAATAATGTATATTATAAAAGACCTATTTTTTTATTACCTATTTAAATTCTTCTGAAATTATAAATATACTATTAGAAATTGTAATGTTTGCTACATTGAGTTGTTTATATTTATGTACGGGAATATTATGATTGTATTTACAGAGGTTAGTGTTGTGATATTTATTTTTTGTAAGAATTAATGTCTTGAACGTGAATACAATTATTTAAATAACTTTAGATTAAAATTGAACACTGATCTTCTTCTTAAAAATTTTAATTTTAAATTTTAAAAGTTTATTGTGTATATTTTTATCTGCTTTGAATAATTTTGAATATTTATAGAGAAAAGTGAACTAGGTAATCTTAAAAATATGTTACAAAATGTAGGTTATTTTTTGATCACAAAATAATCATTTTAGCTTAGTTTCATATAAGAAAAAAGGATCGACTGTTAGGTTACAATTGAAGAGTTGGTGGACATTCATAATTTCGGCTGTCAGAATTTCCATGGGGAATTTTTTTTTTTCATATATTTCAATACTTAACATTGTTAATTTTTTTAATTATGCAATATTTGAACTTCGCAAAAATATATTAATATTTTAGATTATAAATAATTTTCTACTCAGTTTATAAAGTTTTGAATTTTACTCTACTTGTTTTTACATACGTCGTTTCAGCTACAACGAAAACCGGAAGCATGTTCATCTTTAGTGCTCCAACCAAATTTATTATAAGGCTAGACGGCAATATAATAGTTTAAGATAGGCCAGTGACAAATAAAATTGAACATTTATTTAGCAAACTTAAACGTTTTCTGATTTAATCTCAAAGCGTCATTCAATGGGACTCAATGGGTAACGAAAAATAGATGTTCCTTGAAAACTTTTTGAAAATCCTGATCAATCACTAAATAGTTGATATTAGCTAATTCTGTTAGCAAAAAATAAGCAAACTGAAGACAGAAATCCACCCATAGATGTTCTAGCTGTAATAAGAGTTTAAGATATACAATAATGATTTATGCAGATAACTTTTTGATTGAAAACAGCGATACTAAAAATGTTAGGTTACTGACGCTTCCTCACTTTTCTTAATAGATTTTTAAATAGACACAATTCCCATAATTTATTTTAAAAGAAGCGTACTCCCAGATATTTTCAACTCTTGAGAAAAACAGTTTGGGTGTGGAATATTTGATACTATCTCTATTAAACTGATCCGGAATTAAAGAAAGCCGAACAGAAAATCAGTACTGTATTTAAAAATGTTTTGGCAATTTAAATACTTGTTTCTTAAAATAAAATCCATACTGTCATCTACCCGGATGAATGTTAAGAGGAAGTAGTTATTTTCAGAAAGACCTTGTTACACCACACTATTACCTTCGTGTCACGTAGTTTGACAATAGAAAGAGATGGATAGATTTTAATAGTTGAATAGCACCCTGAATTACTTTAATTAATTACGTTCAACTTTTATTTATCCAAACTAAATTAAACTGAATTTTTCATTTAACACAAAGTTTTAATAGATAGAAGAATGTCTTTATTTAGGAGACAAAGTGCGGACCATCAGATGTTTTCTACCACTTAATATGAAACAAAAATACAATAAATTCAATCGAAATACATATGAAATAAAAATGAAATTACAAAATAAAGAGTTTATATAATAATACATACAAACAAAACAAACTTATATATATATATATATATATATATATATATATATATATATATATATATATATATATATATATACAAGCAATTTTAGAGAGTAGTAATGGTCTAATAATAATTAACAGATTTTCAGTGTTAATAAAATAGTTATTACTGAAAAACTGATAAGTATCAAATTAATCAAAATATAGAAGGTAAAATAAAACATAATAAATTTTAAGTTACTATCTAATATTTAACACTGTGAAAATTTTAATTTACCATCGAAAAACATTGGAAATTTATTATATATATTCACATATATTATTCACATTATTTATATATATTATAAAAATTCACATATACATTCATTAAACATACAACTATTGAATAATTTTCATCACATCTAGTACAACTGCATCAATATGTCTCATGACCGATATTGCAAACTGGAAATGAAATCAAAATATATTGAATAGCACAGGAAATAGTTCTGCAAATGTCAGGCGGACCGGTAAAATATTTGTTTATATTTAATATATATATATATATATATATATATATATATATATATATATATATATATATATATATATATATATATATATATATATATATATATATCGGTTCTGTGTTTTTGCGTTATAACCTTTGACCCTTTTGTTGTACTCTTAGTACTAATACTAAGGCTAAGGCAATTTTTTTTACCAAGTACGTCGACACTCCTGTTTGTAGCACAATATCAGTGCATGGGACTTTCTTAAAGAATGTAATTTATGTAAATTAACAGAAATTTGTTTAAAATTAGCTAATAAGATCATCTCATGTTTCAGAAATTTCAAAAATCTCGTAGAGGTTGACAAAAATAGGGAATAACAACAAGTGTCATTTTCGTAAAAATGAGTAATGCATTCATCAACAAAATTAGTACTGTCATAATTGTGCGATTTATGCAACTATATTGAGAATAATTTGAAATAATTTATTTTGAAGACGACATTTAAATTGAATGGCATTAACTTTACTTCCGTTTGATTGTATTTATAATACGAAAACACCAAAATCTTAGAGCAGAACCGTTCTTATATTTTAATTACCGTAGAGGAAAAATGACGAGGTAAATGAAATTGAATACGAATAACTTAGCTGTCATAATACTAATGATACAATACCTAATATAGTGGGTAAAGAATTGTTTACAAAAACATTATGAAATTTTAAATATACTTCCAATAGTTAAAACATTTATAAATTTCACGTACAATGATAATATAAATCAATGTAATATGCATCTAAAATAAAAACAAAAGACCAGAAATAAAACCCGTGTACATTCTTTTGAACTAGAAGAAAAATTTTTTAGTTGGCCTTTGTTGAATAAGAAACTAACAAACTCACTGTCAAAGATTAATTCCAAGAAATTAATCACATTACTGGCTGTAGTTTTACAGTTAAATGAATTTCTTGTTTAACTCCCCAAGGTTGGGTAGGGCTGTTGGCATTTAATAATCATTTATTGTTCGTGATAACTGTGCTATAATTATCTAATATTAAACAAAGTATAAACCTTTGCATGTATATATAAATAAAACCAAACAAACATTCAAGCACATGTTAATTGGTAACACAACCCTAATACCTAAGCTTAAAATTAAGATTCCCTGAAATGGTCTAAAACAATTTTCATTAAAATGTATGAATATATACACAATGGTTCTTATAAAATTGATTGGTTGATGTATCCCTAAGCATACTGATTCAGATGTTATTGATTAAAAAGAGCTGGGGGTAAATCCATTAGGTAAATTATTGTCCATCACTCAGGGTTAAGAACATTAAAAAAACATACAATTTGAATTTGGCGAGTTTTTGAAAATATTATTTTGTAAACTAGTTAGATGAGTGTTTTCAATTGCCTTTAAAAAAATTACCAAGGTAAATAAATTTGTACGATAAAATTTGGTTCATTTAATTCATTGATATGAATTCATGCATAATAGCATGAATATCGTTTAAAACATCTCTAAAAGATTTTAATTTTGAAATTTAAAAGTTAACAACAAGATAATATCAAAGTGATTTTGGTATCAATTTCTTTGACTCGTAATAATGTCACATATTGCCATAATTCTATCGACAACGGTAGAGTCGATTTTATAAATTATTTTGATTTAGAACTATATTCAATGGTTTTTGTTTTTAGTTTAACTTTTAACATATACGTAGCATAAAAAAAAGTTATGTCATGGGTCCAAAAACAGTTCTGGACTGTTTTATATTTTGAAGTCTTCTGAGGCCAGAAATGTGGTGTTTAGAATGGTTTCAGTCTGGGCTTTGTCGTATATTATGCAGTATTCTACGTGTGCTGACTATAGTCAAATTTGGTTTGTTTTAATAGTTGGTATCTTCTTTCACATATCTCGGGATGTTTTCTATTACATTTGTTTTCGCTAATTCAAATTTCGGGTAGCTGCCATAAGAAAGACAAAAATCAAGAAGCGAGGTTCATTTATACCTATAAATATTATTATCCATAGTTCTTTTCCACGTTTTGACTGAAAACTACCAAATCTATATTTCTATTTACGAAGAGTTTTGGTTGAAATTTATTTAATGTTTTGGGTGTGGATGTGGATGGGTGAGTAAGAAAGTTAAAACCAATATCTCAATTTAGTATTTTTGTCCTCAAATATTGAAGTACAAAATAAAATATAGTAATTTCTCATGATATAACAACAATATCCTCTCATGCCAAAGTGTAATTAATAATAATCGACCTAGCCATTTGGTTCATGTTATGAAACTATAGATAGATAGGGTGAGACCATATAAAAACCTACTTTTTGGACTAAGCTTTTCTCTCAACGGATATTTGAATAACATGCTTAATTTCGATTTTGTTCCTTACATTATATAAACTACCTATATATAAGAGAGGAAAAATAGAAGAGGATAATCTTATGAACCATATAAGTTGAAAATGAATGCTAGAATTAGTTTTAAAAATACAATTTCGATGCAAGGTATTTTGTAATCTTCCTACTAAAGATTGGTTTATGAATCTACAAATTTAAAATAATTTTTTGCTCAGTTTTAATTAGTAGCAATAAGTTTTAAGTCATTCTATTTTCTTTAAGTACATTTGCAGAAGGTATTAATAAGCAAAACTTGTAGAGCTCTTCAAGTTAGAAGGACGCACGCACTTATCTTATAAACTTAGCTCATATATTACTAAGCACGTTTACGGAAATCTAGTTCATGTCTGGCAGTTCATACAAGTTATGAAAGTCATTAGAAACTTATCTTTGTCGTAGTACTGATTATTTAGTACTGATCCATTGTCTATCATCATATGTGTCCACACCTAGCTGAAAGTAGATTTATCTTTCAAACGTAATTATAAAAACAACAACGTTACGTAAACTAAAATTTGTCTTATTTAATGGTTCAAAGTGAATAACTATCGTAGCTAAACTAGTCAGTACTGTAAGAAATAAAACAACAACCTAAACCATTATAAATAACGTAGAATATTTATCAAAATAAATTTTGAAACGGAAATGAATATTTTAAAAACACAGATATAATAACCTGCAAAATGTTTGTACAATTATCAAAGCTTTGCTACTTTTCAGTTTTCGTCGGGGAAATAAATCGTTGTAAAGTGTAAGAGTAAAGAGTTTGGTTTTTTAGTTTAAACTTATAATGTGTCTTACGAAAAATCATTTTGCTCAAACCCAAAAGTGTTAAGATCAATTAATTGTTGTTTTGTTATTTAGATTATAATGTAAAATTGATTATATCAAACATTCATTTTTACAATTTTAATGTATTTCTCCTTCCTTCCTCCCACTACATAAGATCACTTGCAGTTTGTTTTGAATAAAATCATGTATTTGAAAATTGTTAATAATTCGTGTGTTAAATGTTTTTTTTAAATAAAATAAATAAATGTTTGTTAAAATTTACTTTTAGACACTGTAATATAACTTAATTTCAAGCATGACCAATTTAACTCACGTTAACAAGTTACTACAGTGGATCAATTATCTTTTTATTCCATGTCAATGTGACTAAATGGTGGAGTAACAGCTTTGACAGTCAACAAATTACTTCAGAGAACTTGACTAAACAACGTTTTATTGTTGAACAAATGTTATTTCGCTAAATTCCCAGGGTCTTTATTGTAACATTGTGGCGTACCATTGTTTATATTTCTCATTCGTTGTGGAATGAAACACAATTATCGTAATACTTTGTTAATAGCTAGTATGAACTCTCTCTCTCTCTCTCTCTCTCTCTCTCTCTCTCTCTCTCTCTCTCTCTCTCTCTCTCTCTCTCTCTCTCTCTCTCTCTCTCTTTCTCTCTCTCTCTCTCTCTCTCTCTCTCTCTCTCTCTCTCTCTCTCTCTCTCTCTCTCTCTCTCTCTCTCTCTCTCTCTCTCTCTCTCTCTCTCTCTCTCTCTCTCTCTCTCTCTCTCTCTCTCTCTCTCTCTCTCTCTCTCTCTCTCTCTCTCTCTCTCTCTCTTTCTCTCTCTCACTCTCTATAAACAGTATTTAATGCTCAGTATTAAAACAAGATACAAAGAGAGAGAGAGAGAGAGAGAGAGAGAGGGAGAGAGAGAGAGAGATAGAGCTCTAAGCTAAACAATTCTTTAATGAGTAACCCGAAAAATGCAAAATTTAAAAAATTCAATGAATATGTTTTGAATAGAATGCCTATTTTTCAAAATTAATTGAGATGGTTGCTAGTTGTTTACAGGAAAACGAAAGTCGACAATCACCGAAATGAATAATAAAACTTCATTTATTACATATCCATTAAATATAGGGAGAGTAATGTCATGGTTATAAAAAAATATATAAATTTCTTTACCAACATAACTGTTTTAAGGTCTGGTCACAAAAATGTGTGAATGATGTCTCACTGCCATCTATAGTCTGTTTAATTCTCTACAGTTCAAATTAGTAGAATATGTGTGAAATTCAAAATCTCAAACTGAACTAATATTGATTACTAAAAGATTTACTACGGAATGTAATCATTAGCTCCAATGCAGCTTTCAAAATACAATAGCCTATATAACTAAAATTATTGTATTTTTTTCTGAGGTGTATGTTTACTTAGACTTGTCTTAGTGATTTTGTTATATAGATTTTAAGGCCTATAGCTATAACAGAACTCAATACTCATTATTACTATCTTAATAATAAACTTGTTTATGACAAAAGAAACAGGATACATAGATTGGTATATGAATAGTAAAATTCATTTTAGAAAAATAATTAATTCGGATGTACGGTATCTGTTATCGCTCTGAGGATTCTATTGTATTAAAAGTTTTCTGCATCTAATCTTTTCTTACCACTTTGTCATACCAGTCTGGAATTGTTTTGCTTACTTTGATGCTAGTTACTAAAACTAAGTATTGGAGGTGTAAGTGACATTTTGGGTGGTCTCCTAGCGCTCCGCTCGCCTGAGTGGTTTGTAATTTATAGCACTCATCTTTGCTAACCCACATGCCTTGTCCCTTTACACTCTTGAGTACCTCAGGTATTTCAAAAATTAAGTTTTATTTTTTGCTACGATGTTAAGATAAGATACCGTCTTCCCTTGTAATTAAGTTTAGTCCTAAGTCTCTATCCTACGTAATTTTCGAACCATCAGTGTCAATTAACACATCACATATTTAGTTTGTCCTAAAACTTTTAGTGTAAAATCTTTAAAAAATATATATTAAATAGAAGGGGAATGTTTTTCAGTTTCAGAATGAATACTTACGATCGCCGCTTATTTGGTTGACTTCACCCTGGAAAATATCCACGTAAATCATGGTGCTCAGTATATTCTCTCACTTTATACTTGAATCACATTTTTCTTGTCATGACTTCTAACTAACTACTGGTCAAACTCTTCAAACATCTACTCCGTTCATAACCATGTAGCATTCAAAAACACATTCGTAAATATACATTCAACTTGCTTAGCCTTGACAGATGCTGGCACCTGGCGGCCCTCTTCAAAACCAAGCATCGCCTGACACCTGAATACAAAGTACAATTCGCCGGTCAAGCTAGCTTCCCTACTACCCGTCCACAGTCTAGATGTGATAACAACATGGTCTACATTCTGCATTACTCCGTTAACAAAAGTTCTTTCTTTCTCAAATTTTACAAGTCTTATACTACATCATGCTAATTTACAGTTTGTGCGCTTTAGTTTAAACAATCTCGTTCTAAAATGTAAAATAAATCATCATTTTTCTCGGTACAAGCTCACGTGAACTGCGACAGGATTAACCAGGTACTTCAACCTTACAGATTTTGTCATATTATAAATTTTGTTAATTTTTTTTTAAATAATTTGTTAAATATCATGTATTCTTTAAAATATGTATTTCATGTTTTATTTAATATTCTATTTTCTTTTGAAACTAAATGATTATAAAAAAATTTTCTTTTCTTAAAACATCATTTACAAAACCTTGTAAAGGCACATTTTAAGTTTTGAACAATTTTGTGAAATAAGTGCAAACTAATGTTGAACATTGAATGATCAGCATATCTTATTGAACATGTCAAATATAAAACAATTAGAGAAATTTCTTCTAAATCAGAAAATTTCGTTTTATAGACTTTTGAAGAATCTTACAAGTCTTATACAAGCTTTCTTTTAAACAAAACTATATATATATAAATAAATTTATAATCATCTAAGAAGCTTTTAATTACAATCTTAACGAATTTCTGTGATGCAATTAATTTACTTTAATTTTGACAAATAACCAGATATTTTCTTCAATAAAGAACATTAATGCTACAACATGTCTGATTTTGCACAGACGTTTAAAAAAAAAACGTGTTTTTTGTTTGCCATAGCTAATATGCTGGTAGAAGAAATAGGAGAAATAGAGAAATTCTTGTCTCACATTGCGCAAACCAGCGAAACATCCTAACAAGTTTCGTCCTGTTGGCAAAACACGTTTTTTGTATAACATAACTTCAGATTTTCAAGTGCATAAAAGTGATGTCCCTTTTTACAGCTGACTTTACAGAACTTTAACTAACTCATATTGTATATGTGCCTAAATTTACTTCCGCAAATATGTGTTCCTTAAAACTATTTTCTAGATGTAGACTTGTGTAATTATTTATAAATTATATAACAATTCCTTGGGTGGAGCCTGCATGCAATTTTCGGTCCTAACAACCTCCAAGAGGTTAGTTTCTAAATTAAAATAATTGACGTCAATTAACAAAATTTCAAACTTCTAAATTCTTTTCTTTTTTTTAAATATATAAATTTATTGGCCAATATAGTTTTTAAGAAATTTTCAAACCAATTATATTATGTAACTTTAGTTTAGTGATAAACATCTTAACTATAGATATGATCTTTTTGAACTTAAAATATCAAGCTCGTTTATATTTTGTTAAATTCTGTAACTGTTTAAAAAGAAACTATCATCTTATAAACTAAAAAGGGGGGGGATAAGTTTTTTGAATCTTTTGATTAATTTTTTTTTTTTAAATTATTATACTTTTACATTAAGGGCGTATAATTCTTTTTTTTGATTAATTATAATTCTGTGAATTATTAAGCTGTGCTCATTGTTTTTTTTTTATTGTTAAATTTTTGTAACTATAAATATATATATATACTAAAAGGGGGGGGGATAAATTTTTAGAATCTGTTGATTAATTTTTTTTTTATCTAAATTATTATATGTTACAATTAAGGGCTTATAACTTTTACAATTTATGATCTTGTTAATCATAAGTTTTTTTTTACTGATGATTTGTGTCAGGATGTCTTTTGTTGTAAATGACAAAGTCTGAACCGTCGAAATTTCTTTCTGTTTTCAATAAACTTGAGCCTTGTTAATTATTAAACTTGTCTTTGTCTTTTTTTTATCTTTCTTTTCAAACATTGTTACCATTTTGGTTCCGCCTTTATTAAATTTAAGTCCCCTGGTAACATGTTTCTGGTAGCAGAGCGTGGTTAATTTTAGATTCTAGTGTGGTTAAATTAAATTCTAGCGTGGTTAATTTTAAATTCTGGAACCCTAGTTAATTTTCAAAATTTTGCATTGGAACTATCTAAATTTAAATTCAAAATTTTCTTTGTTAAACAAGGCTCATTTTTATGTTTTGCAGCTTTTTCAAATACTGCACAACTGTTGCTGATGAAATTTTTTTATTTAGTTTAAATATTTAAATCTCTATAAATCTATAGTCTCTTTTTTATTATTTATTTATTTTATAAACACTTACACAAAAACTTCTAAACCAATTTCGATAAAATTTTTTTTTATTATTATTTTGTCTGCTTAAATATTTTTTTTTATATATATATATTTACATACACTGCACACTAGTCATTCACTGAATTTGATCCAGACAGCGGGCTCATTCGGGAATCCAAAAAAAATTTAAATAAATAATAAAATCCAAAAATAGTTAAAAACAAAAAAAAAACAAAAAAAATTCAAAAATTTCCTTCAAAATTTTCTCGAGTTTTCTTTCGCTTGTCTGTATCAATTCATACTTACACACACACATATATACACAACAACTACACTACATATAATTCTTGAGTCTTTCTCTGGCTCTTTCTTTTTTTGCATCATCTTAAAAGAAATTTTTTTATTTAAATTACTTGGTTTATTTTTTTTTAATAATTATCAGCAACGGTTAAGATGGCAGTGGATTTGCTGCGATTAGTGGACTCGTTAAAGAATACCGAGCTTGCTTTTGAGGTAGTAGCTAGAGGTGGTGAAAAAGACATTGTAGCTAAAATGCGAACCTCTCTTAGGTCCCTTCTGCAGAACAGCGTCGAGCCCGAAATGGGAAACTTCACCGAAGACATCCTCTTGCAACAGATAGCGTTAGCCCGGAACTCCTTGTTTGTCTTGCAAGACGACCTGGAGAACCTCGATTCCGAAAGAGGAATCAAAATGATTCGTGTTCGTGCGCGCATAAACGTCTTCGGAAGACGGCTAGAGTTCCTAAATCGGGTGCATACTGAACAACTAAAAGTAGCAGACAACAATGTGCCACGGGATCTGGCCGAACTACATAACAATTTCGCTACGCTCAAAGAAAAATTTAAAGCCTTTGAGCAAACCGTTGCTCCTCTAAAACTAAACGTAAGCATCCCGCTAACGCCCTCTGGGGGAACCACTAAAGCCAGCTCTGCAGAGCCATCTCGGTCTAATGGGCCAAATCTCCTTGCGGACACGCCGCAGGCTGACGCTCAGCAAACCACACCTAGCAGTTCGAAAGGCTGTCAATACATTTCCTTATACGGAAAATTAAGTCATCCTGCCGAACAAATAATTAAGACAATTCCTCAGACAGATGGGTTCGACCTTGACAAATTATTAAATTTTTTTAAAATTTCTTTAAAAATAGTCAAAACTTACCCGGACGTAGCTTTAAACATTAATAATGTTCTGATGCCCTATGCTCAGGGCCCTTTAAATTCATGTCTGATTAGACATCAGACATTTAAGACTTTTCACAAAGAGGCCTTAAGTCTCTTCATACCTTCGAAAAGGTTGGCTTCTCTAGTGCAGGAGTTATTTTATAGGCCCCAGAAGACTAACGAGGCGGTGCACATTTTTGTTAATCAAATTAAAGAGGCTGCAGAAACTTTAAATTTAGATAAGTCCGAATTGGAGGTCACGGACGTCATTCTGGAGGGACTGTCTCCGGAAGTCCGCAACTGCCTAGTCTTTGTTGCCAAACCTAAAAACTTTGCAGACTTAGATAGACTCTGCGCACATGTCAACAATGTAATGTATACTGACAGGCAAAGGGCTCCATTAAAGAGACCCGAAGTTACAAGTCCTGAGTTTAGACCTACGAGACCCGTGGTCTGTTACAGTTGCGGACAGCCGGGACATAGAAGCCCGGAATGTCGGAACCGGCCTCCAACAAGGCAATATCCTCCAAAAAACGGAGGCAGGTTTGGAGTCTAGTTGGTAGCTCCAGGCCAGCCTCCCGTTCAAAAACCAACCACTTCGGATTTAAACATAACCTGAAACCACATTTCTTTAATAAACCATCTTTTCAAAATTTAAACTCAATGTCCTATCAAAGAAGAAACAATTTCGGCAATAGAGTTCAAAATTACTTTACTCCCATTTGTTATAATTGTGGCATACCCGGTCATTATATCTGGGGTTGTAAATTCTTCTCTCTACGGAATAGGCCTAGGCAAACCTATTCCAGCTCTAAGCTTTCCAACTACAAACTTCAAAAAAAGAATAACATTTCTCTTAAATCTAGGGGTCTGAACGATCAGTTTTTGCCTTTGGTGGAAGTAGCTTTTGGGCAAATTAAAGTTAAGGCTCTGCTGGACTCCGGTTCAGTAAGATGCGTCATTTCTAAAGCCCTTTTTAAAAAATTAAAGAACACCAAGGCTTTTAAATCCATAACCAGGGTGAAGGCTGATTGTGTCACGGCTTCTGGAAGAAGGTTGCCCATTTCCTACTCTTGTCGTCTTCATCTTAAAATGGAACATTGTAGTTGGAATGTGGATTTTCTGGTGGCGCATAAGTTGTCGTGTCCTCTGATCCTCGGGTCAGATTTCATATCTAAAACGGGACTGGTACTTGATCTTTCAGCAAAAAACTTCTATTTTAAATTTTCAAGGTCTATTGTTTTTCCTCTATGTAATTTCAGTAATTCTGCGTATAAACCTATAGTGTCCACAACATCTGAATCTACTGCTCCTGATCCTTTAGGTCATCTTCAAAAGAACGATAAAAACACCATTCAAAAAATAATTAATGATTTTCCTCAGGTACTCACAAAAAGGTTAGGTTTAACACATCTAGTTGAATACGATATTCAACTGAAGGACAACACTCCGGTCAAGTGTTCTCCATACCAATTGGCACCTCCCAAAATGGAATACCTCCGCGAACACATCAACGAATTGTTAGATTCGGGAGTAGTAGAACCCAGCCGGTCGGCATATGCATCCCCTGTTTTTCTGGTTCAACACCCCGAAAAGAAAACAAGGATGGTGATTGATTATCGGAGGCTCAATCAAAACATCGTCGTCGAAGCGGTGCCGCTACCTAACTTACATCAAAGTTTTAACTGGTTTGTCGGTGCCAAATATTTCACAGTTTTCGATCTTAATTCAGCTTATCATCAAATCCCTTTGTCTCAAAAGTCCAAACAAATTACCAGCTTTTGTACTCCTTGGATGCTTTATCAGTTTACTCGAGTCCCTTTTGGACTCTGTACTGGTGCCCAAGTGCTTACCAGACTCTTGGATCAGGTCTTCCATGACATCAAATTCAAATTCATTTTTAATTATCTGGATGACCTAGTCATCTACTCCAAAACTTGGGAAGAGCATCAAAAACATCTTCGGGAAGTCCTTACTCGTTTGCGGCGGGCTGGCCTGACTGTTAACCCAGATAAGGTCCGTTTCGCTGTGAATGAGATAAGCTTTTTAGGACACCTAGTTTCTTCTCGTGGCGTGCAAATCGACCCATCTAGAACAAAGGCAATTAGAAATTTTCCGCAACCCAAGAACCCTAAGGCCGTTTCCAGATTTATTGGAATGGTCAACTTCTTTGCTAAATTCATTCCAAATTTCGCGGAGCACGCTGCGCCTCTAAATCTGCTTCGGAGGAAGGGCCAAAAATTCTCTTGGCAAGCTGAACAAGAGAAAGCTTTTAAACATCTTCGGGAGGCAATAACACAGCCTCCGGTTCTCCGGATGGCCGATTTCGCTAAACCATTCATCCTGCAAACGGATGCGAGCTCGGTGGCCCTTGGAGCAGTTCTACTCCAAGAAATTGACGGCTCACGCCAGCCCATAGCGTACGCTTCACGTACTTTAACACCTGCAGAAAGAAAAGCCTCATCTGCATATGAAGCCGAATGCCTAGCAGTAGTTTTTGGAGTAGAGAAATTTAGGCAATATCTAGAACATCGGGAATTCCTATTAGAAACCGACAACCAAGCCCTTTCTTGGCTTTTAGCACGTCCTCGTCAACTTGGTAAATTAGGCCGATGGATTGCCAAGTTGACTTCATTGAAATTTAAGGTAGCGCACATAAGAGGAACTCAGAACATCATAGCAGACTCCCTCTCGCGCATGTTTGAACCGGAAAATTTCAACGAAGAAAATGTCACCTTTTCGTGTACCAGTCTCCTCACAAATTTTCCTCTAGCTTTTCATGACATCCAGACTCATCAAAAGGCCGACCCTATTTTGAAAAATATCATTGCCGACCTTGAACAGAACATCTCTTCAGAGAAGTACTGTTTAAGTAAAGGTGTACTCTGCCTGAAAAATCAATTGGAAAAGCCCACCAGAATTTATTTACCTCAGTCCTTAGTCGACCTGGTGATTAATTATCATCACGACTCCGTTGTGGGTGGTCATCTTGGAGTACTTAAAACTTTGTTTAAGGTAAAGGAGAATTTTTATTGGCCAACTTTAAAACAGGATGTCACCTCTAAAGTGCGAGCTTGTTCGGTGTGCGCTGTAAGCAAACCTGCTCACAACTCCAAATTAGGATACCTTGCCTCAACGGTTCCCAATCGTCCCATGGAAAAATTACACATCGACTACGTCGGACAGCTTCCTAGGACAAAACAGGGCTACAACATGATATTGGTCGCAGTTGACCAGTTCTCAAAATTCACCTGGCTCATGCCTGTCAGAGATGCAACTTCCCACAGTACAATTAAGGCCTTAAGCCAAAACATTTTTCAAAATTTCGGTTTTCCAAAGATAATAATCTCTGACAATGCACAATGTTTTGTATCACATGTCTTCCGCAACTTTTGTTTTTCTCGCGGTATTAAGCATGCAACTTTATCTCCTTATCACCCCCAACCTAATAATGCGGAAAGACTTAACCGAAACCTTAAGGCAGCCCTTATCGCCTATCACTCCAAAAATCAATCCTCTTGGGACGACTCCCTTTGCTGGCTTCAGCTGGCTTTCAATTTCGCACATCATGAGACTCTTAAAGCAACACCTTTTAGCATTCTTTTTAATTTTCTCCCCAATACACCACTGAGTCTCAGCTGGAACATACACGATCTCCTTCCAAAACCTAATACTAATCCATCACAAGTTTGGCGCCAGGCCAAAGACAATATAATGAAAGCGCACCAAAAGGCCGAAAAGACCTATAACAAATTCAGGAAGCCTCATCTGTATAAGATCAACGATCTTGTCTGGTGTAAAACACACCCTCTTAGCTCTGCCATAGACAAGCGAGCTGCTAAATTGATGCCTCGATGGTCAGGTCCCTTCCGGATCATCGATTTTCTTACTCCAGTTACCGTTGCGCTTTCTTTCGCCAATTCACCTCGTTTTATTAAAAAAGCACACGTCGAGCAACTCAAACCTCATCATATAAATTAAATATTAACAAATTTCTAGAACCTTCTCCTTTACGATTTAATTTTCTATCTGATCTTTCTTGGCCCGCACAAATTGTCATCTGGTAGTCTTCTTTCTGTGCACTGCAGAACATAATAAAATACGGAACCAAGCCGTATTTCCTCTAAGCCAAATGCACATCTGTATGTTTGGGCATCGGTGGGCTGAGCTCTCCTAGAGCCCCTCCGTGCCGTAATCTGTATAGATGTTTGCAGGCGAAGAGATATTAGTTTTCCTTATCCAGTGATATATCTCACTGTTCCCCGGACTTGACGCTTTTCAACCCATAGTCTGATCAACTATGAGGTTCCAATTTACGGCAATGGCCGCTACATGTACCTGACATGTTTCCCTATCTAGACATATCTTAACATCGAGCACTCCGCGGGTGTAATCGATGCGACGAGAATATAGAGAGCGTCATGAACTCTTCTATTTCTTCGTCACCATAACGTCTTCGGACGAGGACATAGTGAGTCCATCTTCTTAATAGTTAAGTTTGGTGTATTTGTTCTTTGTTGTTTATCTTGGTGAAGGTATACTGACCGGTTCTGTCGAACTACATATAGTTAATGTGGCACTCGCTATGCATGTTAGTCTTAGTTTGTTTTTTTTGTTTATCTCGAGGTCTAAAACACCTGTCTGAGAGGAAATTTTTTTCACCCCTTCACGCACACTCTCTCTCTCCTTTTTCAAAATTTTGCGGGAGGCCCTTCTGGCCCCTTCTCTATTCCACTCTAACGCCGTCTTTCGGGGGGGGAGAGCTGTAGCATTCAAAAACACATTCGTAAATATACATTCAACTTGCTTAGCCTTGACAGATGCTGGCACCTGGCGGCCCTCTTCAAAACCAAGCATCGCCTGACACCTGAATACAAAGTACAATTCGCCGGTCAAGCTAGCTTCCCTACTACCCGTCCACAGTCTAGATGTGATAACAACATGGTCTACATTCTGCATTACTCCGTTAACAAAAGTTCTTTCTTTCTCAAATTTTACAAGTCTTATACTACATCATGCTAATTTACAGTTTGTGCGCTTTAGTTTAAACAATCTCGTTCTAAAATGTAAAATAAATCATCATTTTTCTCGGTACAAGCTCACGTGAACTGCGACAGGATTAACCAGGTACTTCAACCTTACAGATTTTGTCATATTATAAATTTTGTTAATTTTTTTTTAAATAATTTGTTAAATATCATGTATTCTTTAAAATATGTATTTCATGTTTTATTTAATATTCTATTTTCTTTTGAAACTAAATGATTATAAAAAAATTTTCTTTTCTTAAAACATCATTTACAAAACCTTGTAAAGGCACATTTTAAGTTTTGAACAATTTTGTGAAATAAGTGCAAACTAATGTTGAACATTGAATGATCAGCATATCTTATTGAACATGTCAAATATAAAACAATTAGAGAAATTTCTTCTAAATCAGAAAATTTCGTTTTATAGACTTTTGAAGAATCTTACAAGTCTTATACAAGCTTTCTTTTAAACAAAACTATATATATATAAATAAATTTATAATCATCTAAGAAGCTTTTAATTACAATCTTAACGAATTTCTGTGATGCAATTAATTTACTTTAATTTTGACAAATAACCAGATATTTTCTTCAATAAAGAACATTAATGCTACAACATGTCTGATTTTGCACAGACGTTTAAAAAAAAAACGTGTTTTTTGTTTGCCATAGCTAATATGCTGGTAGAAGAAATAGGAGAAATAGAGAAATTCTTGTCTCACATTGCGCAAACCAGCGAAACATCCTAACAAGTTTCGTCCTGTTGGCAAAACACGTTTTTTGTATAACATAACTTCAGATTTTCAAGTGCATAAAAGTGATGTCCCTTTTTACAGCTGACTTTACAGAACTTTAACTAACTCATATTGTATATGTGCCTAAATTTACTTCCGCAAATATGTGTTCCTTAAAACTATTTTCTAGATGTAGACTTGTGTAATTATTTATAAATTATATAACAATTCCTTGGGTGGAGCCTGCATGCAATTTTCGGTCCTAACAACCTCCAAGAGGTTAGTTTCTAAATTAAAATAATTGACGTCAATTAACAAAATTTCAAACTTCTAAATTCTTTTCTTTTTTTTAAATATATAAATTTATTGGCCAATATAGTTTTTAAGAAATTTTCAAACCAATTATATTATGTAACTTTAGTTTAGTGATAAACATCTTAACTATAGATATGATCTTTTTGAACTTAAAATATCAAGCTCGTTTATATTTTGTTAAATTCTGTAACTGTTTAAAAAGAAACTATCATCTTATAAACTAAAAAGGGGGGGGATAAGTTTTTTGAATCTTTTGATTAATTTTTTTTTTTTAAATTATTATACTTTTACATTAAGGGCGTATAATTCTTTTTTTTGATTAATTATAATTCTGTGAATTATTAAGCTGTGCTCATTGTTTTTTTTTTATTGTTAAATTTTTGTAACTATAAATATATATATATACTAAAAGGGGGGGGGATAAATTTTTAGAATCTGTTGATTAATTTTTTTTTTATCTAAATTATTATATGTTACAATTAAGGGCTTATAACTTTTACAATTTATGATCTTGTTAATCATAAGTTTTTTTTTACTGATGATTTGTGTCAGGATGTCTTTTGTTGTAAATGACAAAGTCTGAACCGTCGAAATTTCTTTCTGTTTTCAATAAACTTGAGCCTTGTTAATTATTAAACTTGTCTTTGTCTTTTTTTTATCTTTCTTTTCAAACATTGTTACCATTTTGGTTCCGCCTTTATTAAATTTAAGTCCCCTGGTAACAACCACACAGATTCCGTACATCATGTTCACAATGTTTTCAAAAGTGTTCGACTAATCTCAATTAAAAGTCTAATATGGAGTCAAAAACTCAAATGTGTGTTCTAAAAAAAATGTATATTTTAACGAAATAAATAACTTAGATTTAACATATTGTGTGTACAGTGGAATCCTTTTGTTGATTTGAAGTTAATAACTTACAAGAATCAAAATGAAAATTTTAACACAATTCTAAACAATTTTACAGATTATCGTTTTACTTGTAGTGATATACTCCACGAATTTCACTACAAGTATTTAAATTGTTACAAAATAAGTTATATTATTGTAATGATTCCAATGTATTAACTTGCACCTAACTAGGTAGGATTAAAATATAGAATGGAATCGAATAATAGAATAACGTTTAATTAAAACAAAAAAAAATAATCTAATTGTACTTTTTTTTTACATTCATCTGAAACAAATATTAATTTATAAATATACACAGTTAATGTAAGTTATTACTTTTAATCCTTCTTTGAAAACAAAAGGTATACATTAATCTCGTGTAATAATTGTTTAATATTTAAGTGAGATAAATTTATTTTCGAGGAGTTTTTTTGGATTTTAAAAACTTATTATTATTATTCTTTTTCATTGAAAAAACTAAATTTATTTTTATCTACTGAATTTCAGAATGGTTAATTATTTAATATTATTTTTTCCACATATCTTTTAGATTAATTAGAAATATGAACATTATGACCAATATGACTCGGATATTACCTCGTAACAATTTAAACATTAATTTTGAATTTATTATTTGGCTTACCCCGTTTAGTATTTGCATCTAATGGATGGAAAATATACATTTTAAGTAGGGTTTGATTCATCTTTATCCAAAAAAAAAAATAAAATGTATTTTTCTTCGTCCTTCTGTCAAGCTTTGTCTAGCACTTTAAAAAATCTATCTTATAACTTTGACATCAACTGGCTAATTATCAAAGAGAAAAATTCATTTTAAAAAGTAAAAACTATATTAGTTTTATGAAAAGAACACGTGATTAATACCAGTATGCCGTTTACATAGCCTATATTGGTTTTATGCTAGAAGAACACTTCACAAACATATCACGAATGATAACAGATAATTATTAATAATATAATAATAATTAGCAAATATCTACTTATTTTTTCATTAAATAAGTTACGTTGCAATTTTTATATATTTTTGATTAACCGTGTTACCAAATGTTTATTTTAATTTCCGGTACTATGTTGATAACATGTTTGAAAGAACGAATAAGAGATTTCAATTGACCTGCGATTTATTTAAACTGACAATTAAGTCAACCATTTACAACAAAAGCTTGTAAATATAAGTTAATAATGTGACTTATCTAATTTTTCAAAAACACAAGTTTATGAAGTTAGCAATTTAAAAAAAATATTATTAAATTTTATATTGTAACATGCTTCAAAAGTTTTACGTTAAATTTGAATTCCCCCCCCCCCATACAAATAGTTACTACTGAATTTTAAAAGACAAGAAACATTTCATCAAAATATTAAAGATAAAACAATTTAGTTTCAAAATAAGGTATATTAAGACTAACAAGTTTCACTTACTAAATTACATATAATCTATAACAATTTTATTTATTAAATTTCTAAAAAAACTAAGTTGGCCAACTGAAAAGAAAGAGATTAGTTTTGAACATGTATTAAAAAAAAAGGATAAATTTATTTATTTAGATTATGTTTAAAAAAAGAATAATAAATTTATATTGACGTCAATAGTTTTAATTTTGAAAATTAACCCCTTTGGGGTCGTGAAAAGCAGAAAAAATATGCATGCAATCCCATCCAAATTTTAATTTTATGTTTTGTACATATTTTTTAATTTACAAAGAATAATCACCAAAACTGGTTCACTTCATTTTTAGAGTTATTTAACAGACACAGTTCGAGTTTATATTTTACCTTACTAAGGTACACTTTAAAAAAAATCGTTCATAATTTTAACTTTTGTTTGTGACTTAAGAAGTCCTCAGCTTTGTTTGAACATGAATATCTGCTAAAGCTAATTTCTTGTTCCCTCAACCTTGAACCAGCTTTTTGCTGCAATAAAAATACATGTGACTTGTTAACAAAAGTCCAAGCAATCTTAGACAGGTTCATGAACAAGATATTTCTATGTAATGAAGTTGTACTTTCAAAAATCAATTAAAATATATTCATAAATTACAAAATGTTTTCACAAAGAGATTAGAAAATGAGTTTCCATTAATAAAGATACAAAAATAGCTTTTGTTTTGTCTAAAATCTAAATTGGTAAATTGGTACAATTTGCAAGCAATTTTAATATTAGTCGCAATTAAAATAAAAGTTTCATTGATTAATGCTTTAATTTTATAATTATTTGAAGATTATAATTTTGATTTTACACTGATTTTAAAATGAAGAGTAATTACTTTGGTTTTATAAAGATTATGTGAAATTATGATTGAAATTATTTCTAAATTCTACATTGCTGTAATTAAAAAAAATACATATAACTTAATATGGTTAACTTAAAGACTGCGTTACCTGGAAAATCAAGAGAGGAACGTTTATGAAGTTCTAACATGAAGTAACGTTAACGGTGACCATTCCGTGAATTGGTACGTTTACGCACCTTTTATTCGTTTTAATATCGGTACATTATTAAAATGATGGTTCTAAAACTAATTTTGATTCTAAGCCAAAAAAACTTGAAAAAGACTATTTTACTGTTTTACATAATGTGACCGTGTTACGACATTCTGAACTGCACAGTTTTAGACTCTATACTGAAGTAAGTCAAGGTTGGAACAAGATTAAAGTCGCATGACAAAGTCATAAGACACTGCCTTCAGAGTTGACAACTAGATCGAAGCATGATGCAGACGACCTTATTTAGAGAAGTAAAGAAATAATCTGTACTGCAGATAATTTAGACGTTACAGTGCTCTGATAATTTAGACGGGCGTTACAACCGGAGAGTTCTTCTTCTAAATTATGTTTATCTTCTACACTGGGATGTTATATATTGTAATATGATTGCTATAAAATATGTTAATAATTAGACATTTAAGACACTAAACGTTTAGTATACGGTATCTTGAATAACTTGAATATAAAAGGTGAACAAGCCTTGCACTAATCCAATATAGGTGAACCAAATATTTCAAAAATCATATATTATATAATTTTAAAAGTCAATTTTTATTTTTATTTTTAAGGACTTGCAATAAAATATCGAACTGTGAAAATGGGATGCTACTCTTGCTAGCTATGCTTGGTTATGAATTGTGGCAACGTGTTCTGGATATACTGGGTTCGGGTATCATATCTAGTTTAGTTATATAATTGTAAGAGATCAATTTTTTTTTTAATTTAAGCAATGCTATTTTGCTTACTAATGTCAAGGAACTAATGAAATAATGTTATATTTAATTTTGAAACTTCAAAACATGTGGCATGGGTTGATTTGTAGACCTACTTAGTACATTTTATTAACCAAAATTTGAAAAGATTTTAAGAATAAATTCAATGTTAGGGTAATTTTAATCAATTTCTTAGCAAACGAGTTAACACTCCCTGAAATCTAATGCTTATCTTTATGTAAAATTTTACATTGTATTATATTTCCTCTTAAATATATTTCTTTTAAATAACTGTCCTAATAAATTACCATAAAAAATATCGCTTAGATCTTTCCAATTCTCTATGTTAAGTATTAGAAGGAGTGGTTTAATTCCATAAGTTAGGTTTGCGGAGGTGTTGATTTCAAATTAATACAAAATATCTGCTTCAATACTCTTACACCAAGTGCCTAATATACCTCAGGAATTTAATAATATTATAACCTTCTGTTAGAATAATGAAGGAGGGTTGACACAAAACGATGTGAGTTGGTTCTGAAAATCTCTCTTCGAAACTTAATTAAGTGGGGAATCTGTTAATTAATGTATATAATGAAATTCTGGTGTTCATGTTTTGTAAGTATTTTATGTAAATCTTAACAATTCTATCTTAGTTTGACACACACTACACACACTTTCATTTTAAAAGATTTCTTATTGTTAACGGGGTAATGGCTAAACAATAAATCTAAAACATCTTACTTCGCTGTGAGTCAATATGACAGTCTAAACAAATAATATCTGTTTCTCGTTTATATGTTTTTATTGTAATTCTGAAAATTAATTTAGAATCATACGTTATTATCAATTTTTAAAAATATAAAACTTGTATTTAAAAAGTAAATTATATTAAATTACATTATTTTATTCTAGTATTAAAACCGCATTACAAAAGAGGATAAGTACAATTAGAATATGTAACAATAATATTTTATTTTATTTAATAATACTTTATAATTGACCTTTATTTATACGTAATTTATTTTTAAGATCCATTTTCCTTTATAATATCCAAGTCACTGAATGTATGCTAATATATTAAATTTTTTCCTTCACATCACGTGAGTTCATTTACGATTTTGATAGGTTTCGGACAATCTGCTTCATGTTCAGAGACTTATGATCTACTGAGGTCGTCAATATATTATTAAAACACAAATACATACACTTAACACATATTATTTAAAAATTAAGCAACATGGCCCATGAGATGGGCACCTTATCACTGTCTCAAGACAACTCCAATATCACTTTTTAATAATCGTTCATTGATGTCTACAATATTTGAAGAAAATATGTTGGTCTATTATTAACAGATTTTATAATTTTTAAAAGCATTATATATTTCTAATTCCTTGATAGAATCCACATATTTTTCACATATGTGCAATGGTTTTAAATTAGCTGTCATGATGTGATTTCAGCAATTAGGTGTCATGCTTAATTTGACATATTGTCTATAATATTGCTTTCGACAGGTGTTCTTAATTTTTATTATGGTACGCTCTTTAGCCTATATAAAATTTATTACATTCTAAACGTATTAGTTTGAAAATACCAGATTTTTGACTAATGATCTGTTTAGTTTTTAACCATGTAATTTTTTTATATTATTATATTTTCGAAATGATCTTGTTAAGCTTAGTTTTTGTGACTTTTTTGAAATGATTTTTTATTAGAAGTTTCGTACGTGTTACTTATGAAAGATATATTTTGTTTGCGAGTCGAAGGTTTAAGGTTTTCTTATGTTATTTTTTTTTTTAATTTAATATATTAGCCATGGAACCATTAGCTGTAGCAATGTATTTTATTATATTTGGTTCCTCCAAATATTCGTCTTTTTCTAGTTATATTGTGAATAATTTATGAAGTATTGTTGTAAATTGCTTTTTTGTTATGGACGAGGGATAGTATGAATTCGCATGTAAGATTGTCTGTAGTGGTAGGTTATATATATTTTGTATTGGAATTTATCTTTTTCTTTTATAAATGTCCGAACAACTAAATTTAGTCTATTATCAATATTTGTTTCAAACGTGAGTTTTATATACTTTTTTATGCCGTTTTTCTATTTGTTATTTGCCATTATTTATTATAAATGTGTCATTCACATATCTTTTAAAGTTATAATTTGGCTGTTCAATACGCAGTTGATAGCAGATATAAAAACACAAATTTTCGTTTATAATAACAGACGTTTTCAGTGTATTAGGTTTAGTACTTCCATGTATTCTTTATATATTATTTTATATATAGTACATCAAATATAAATGAAATGCCATAGTTAATATTTCATGAGATAGGTTTTATGTATATGGTACTGTAAACTCTAAGGTTGCTATTTGTGAACTGTTTCAAAAAATTATCCCATTACTATGATTTAGTGTTCGGGAACTATATATTTTGATAATAAATCTATTTAAGAGTAACAGATGAGTATAATTATTCAAGCTCCATATAATTTTTTTCATGATGTTTACCAACATATGTTTTAATTTACCTTTTATGAGCTATAAAGGTATAAAACGTGTTATAAACATTTAAATAAATCAAGAATTCACTTACTTTTAATATGAATATGTATTTCTTGCAAAAGACACGAAAAAATGCCTACTTTATATTTTTTTAAATAAATAAATACTTAAAACTGTATTGTTTTCTATATAGTGTTAAAACGTTTTATTATTGACAGTTTTTCTATGTGGTCATAATGAAAAATGTTTTAAGCAAGAATGAACTTTTTTAGCTCTCGTGCCTCTCGGAACAAGAATGAGTGTTTGTCTGAAGTCACCAGTAATTAATACAGTGACTCCTTCCATAAGGCTGTAATCGTTCCGAACTATGTGGGAGCTTTATGAACCATTGTGTATTTGTCTCAAACAATAAGAAAACTTTCATTCAACTCTTGGGCGATGTTACATTGTTTAAAGATATTCCAAGGAGGAGCGTCAAATTATTTTTAGGTTAAGAAGCAGTTTACATGCTTCAAGAGCTGTCCTGACTCCCTCCAAAAGCTGTGTGACCAATACCTATATATATTACAGCTATAGCAATACTAACGGCAATAAATATTATAAACTTATTGAATCTAGAAATTATCATTTTTCTTCAATATTAAGTGTTGGTAATACAAATTAAGTTCCAAAACTCAGTTAATAATAACGGGATATTAGTAAAATCGTTAAGTTTTGAATACTTCTTTATAAATATGTGGTACTAATATTAGAATATATCTACGGGAATCGTTGCAGTTAAATTTCTTAACAAATTCCTTGTTTATTTATCACAGTATATTGATTTGTATTTGTTCTGCTATAATCATGTACGATTACGTATAGATAACATGTAGTTGAAAGGCTGCAACATTTAAAAAAAAAGGATATTTGTTACGTTGTTAGGAATTTCGTTTTCCATCAATTTCCGGGGTTACTATTTTCGAATTTAACATTCCATTTGTACATTCCATTCCTTAATTGATCTCTAAGTATAGGTGAAATTATGGTGAGTTATACAATATCCTATATGATGTTTAGAAATCAAACATTCATTTTTGTTCGTACGTAATATTTTATGTTGTATTACACAAAATATATCTTTTTTTAGTGAAAGGACTAGTCTTAAAAGTGAAAGGACTCAAATCAACTAAACCTTTTACAAATAATGGTTGGTAAAATGTGAATATCTATCCACTGTGCCGGCCGAACCGTATATAATAGAATATAATGATAACTTTTAATATGTTGGTACAACTGCAGAGAAGGTTTTTTTCTTCTTCTTTTAATATACTCTCAAAGTAATTTTCATATATACAAATTGCCACATTTCTGGAGTTATAAATATAGTATTTGTATAACCAGTAATTTTGAAATGTGTCTTTATTGGGAAAAAATATAAATTTATCATTATTTTTACAGTAATATAATAAAAAGGATAATCATGTAGAATAAATTTTATTCTAGACTTTCTCAAAGGAAACATTATAGAAAATGTCGTGCATTATGCATGAATAATTTGCTTCCGTTCATTACGTTACAAATTGTGCAGTCCTTTTCTTTTTTACGTTACACCTTTTGGCAATTCATGTAGTACACTATACTTTACATATCTTTACTCTCAGAAAATACAGTGTATAATTCTTAACTTAGTATAATGTTCCTACGTTATACAGAATTATACACTGTATTTTCTGAAACGTAGTTTATCTGTTGCTTAAAATCTGTAATAGTTATGTGTCCAAATGTACATTCATTACACATAAACACACGTAAGGTCTAATTAGAATATATGCATTGCATTCAGTATACAGTAATTCAGAAAAGGATTTTCATTGCTAGAAATTTTAAACATGTTTGTGTTGTGAAAACGTAATAATAATTACCTGGACCTGGTGAAGATAAATTCGACATTAATTTGTAACCTATTTTTTACTTCGCTGTAAATCTTGTGTTTCTATGGAATGTGAGTTAAATTACAACATTAAATTACATAACTTTAGTTATTTCCAGGTTCTTCGCGGATCTCATGAGCAAGTAATCAGAAATTTGTGAAACATACCCTAAATATTGAATACAATGCCACATTTTACTCATGCTAAAGATCATAAAGTATAAAAAAAAGTGTACCAAAAATTAATTTTGTATGTTTTCTTAAATCAGGTTCTTATTAATTATGTATAACTCTATGTTACAAAAAATGAGTAAAATAGGAATAACTGAATAGTAACAGTTTTAGAATAACATGGAACAGTAATCAATCTCATTAAAAAAAATTATAATTTCCTGTTTGATTTCATCTCCTTTAGAAATAAACTCATTATTATTCAGTCCCATATTCGTCTTTAAAAAAATCGGAAAATGTGATCTTACATTTAAATAAAAAATAATGGGCTTAACATTTCTTTCATGGAAAAGCTAACAACGATTTATTAAACATATCCAATTTTTTTAATGAAACAGTTTACCCATGTAATAAAATTTGAAAGTCCCATAAATTGTGGCGAGATACGTTTGATTATGTCATACTTATGAATAGTTATAAAATTTTAAACGATCGGATGACGAATGTATTTAAAGATAACTTTAAATTACCGCTTTGTGTAAAGGTAATGAGTCGACAAATTACAACCTGCCGTTAAACCTAAATGTAGGTTGTTATTTATCTTCTACTTTAGTATTAGTTGTACTAATTAAAAGGAAAACTAATTTATTAATTACCGGTAATACAACAAAACCAATACTAAAAGTGAGCACAGTATAACAATGAATTAAGTATGATAAATACAGCAATAATAATAATATTTATTATTATATACAGTATATACAATATTATTTTCCTTCGACGTTCGGATGTAATATCTAAACAATAAAATCAATCATTCGTTTTATCAATCGTGTATTATTCGGAGTAAGGATGTATATTTATATATTTAAGGAATACATGATATAAAATAAGAGGAACAACCGCCTTTTATGGCACAAAATAAAACACACCTTAAAACGAACCAATAGTTCTGTTGAACAAACGCATACAAAACTGAATGGTTCATAAATTATTTGGTACAAGACCTACCAACTAACTATGTATCTACACTCAAAAAGGTTTTCTTTCAACAAAATGGCTTCTTTCCATAAGGGTTAAAGCGAGGATTACAACTACACATTCAAAAAAAAACATTACTAAATGTAGTTGAACTACTTATTTAAGTGATAAATAACTTGGGGAAATCCAATCTGCACTAATTAGGAAACTCTCTTTTCTTGTTAGGTGTCTAAAAGATAAAGAGGGGACACTGTAAAGAAACTGATTGCCTATACACACACGTCCTTTTTCTTAATCAAAAATGTCAAATCAACGTACTTTAGAGCCAACTGTTGGTATTAGATATATCTTACAATCGATCATGCTAGAACACTGGTCAGAACAAACAAAATTATTTATCAATTTATCTTCTTCGCACACACATTAAACAATTACATTTTCTCTAAGTAAAAATTGTACATAGTGTCATAAGAATAAATACTAAAAATAAATCTTTCTTAGTCATGATCATGTATCTTTCTTGGTAATATGTATTAAAAATTCAAAATATGTGAAATCAAACTTTACATGCAACGCTTTAGTGTAATTAATTAGTATAGGATATAAATGTGTATCTTAGTTAAATATAAGTTAATAAATGTTTTTAATATTCTCAACGTTAATTTACCTAAAAAAAAAATTTACTCATATATATATATATATATATATATATATATATATATATATATGAGGAGTCGAACCCCTTTATACCACAAGTTTTTTTTTTTTTTTTTTTTTTACTTGTAACTTTGCAAACGGAATCAAAATCTTCACATTTAAAGTCATTCGTTACAACATCAGGGACGATTTCTTTTTCCCTCATAACTCACGGACCGCTATTTTTAAGGAACAATTTACTTGCAAAGAAAATTTCCTTAAATTCCATTTACCTGTTCAGTTTAATCTCTTTATAAGAAAACTTATGTGAAATAAAATTTAATTATGTTCATATGGCAGTTTAAACCAATAAAAATGTGGAAATAGTAAATCTCACAAATGTAAGTAACATTATTATCAACATTGAAATCAAATGCTTAAAAATGCCACTTGCCTTATATTTCTCCCAATGATCTAAACCTTTTAATTTCCTCTGAAGAACATAAAGTCAAAACGGCTGATAAAGGTAAACAGCCTGTAAAACTTCAAAATTTAAAACGACCTTTGAGCGCTATATTATTGTAAAACTAATTGCGTTCTGTGGTAATTAAATATATTGTATAAAAATAAAATATTTTCAATGTAAATCAAAGGAGGGATATGTAACAATAGATGATCATGTGTATGTTTAAGTAATTGTTTTTAAAGTGTTACATACACACTTCATGCATCTCACGTACATAAGTTGCATAAAATATACCAACAATACGTCACTTCATCATTTTCCTTTTACAGCCTCACTCAGACTAAAACAGGATTGATAAAAGTAATGTTTGATTTCGCATTATTATGTTTAATTGCCGCCTCGTTATTTTATTGTTTAGATATCACAACTGAACGCTGAAGAAAATAATATTTTATAAGGTAGTTACCAAAGTACTAAATATATTGATAGTCTATATGTATCAATTAATGAACTATTTTGTGAATCATTTTACATTTACAATTATATATTTGCAGATATAGTATATTGTTTAAGCAAATAAGAAAACACTTATTGAACCTAATAAGTATCAAATTTGGAATTGGTAAAGTGCCTAAATTTTGTTGGAATGTACGAGATTTATAATGTAAGATGCATGAGTTACGTATCAACATTTACCTAAATATGTTCCTTTGTTGAATAGTAACCAAAGTGAAGAAAAATTACGAATAATATATATCTTATTTGTCATAGAAATTAAATTAAATATTTTGAACAACATTCCATATTTTGGTTATCTTTTTATTATAGCGTTTAATTTACTGCTTATGTCTATTGAAAAAGAGTTCAGATACATACACAGTTCAAATGTAAGTATATATATATATATATATATATATATATATATATATATATATATAGATTTTTTTGAACAAAATAATATATATATGTATATATATATATATATATTTGTGTGAATATAATTTAAATATTTCATACTATTGATTAATCATTCACGATTTTCACACTCTACTGTATCAATGAATAAATCAACTATTTTAATTTTTACATATTGAAAAGTGTGTTTTCCATCACTGTATTATTAAAATTATTTCTTGAATATGAAAATGTTTTCCAAACAGCAAAACTAAAGTTTTTGTATGAATTTAAAAGTAATTTTAAAATAACAATGGGAATAAAAAGGTTCCCATTGAGTGCACTTTGTCTAAGAAACCATTTGTTTGCACAATCAATGAGCACAGTTTCCTCTGGTTATAGTTATTTTTAATAGCGGAAATGCTTAATGCAACCTTTATTATAACTTTAAAACATCTATCATTCATGTTATTATAACTAGTGAAGCCGAGTATTGATTTTTACACGATAGAACTCAGAAAAAAAGTTATCGAATTTCAATTGAAATGAAGAAATAATTTAAACCAAATAAAACGTGTTATCGAAGCAATTAATTATCCCCATTCAATGAATTAGTACTTTATATAGATTTAGCATTATCATTAAAAGTTGGTTTGTCACTTTTACTACGTTCTAAAGTAAAGTGTTTATGAAGTCAAAGATTTAAAAGTAATGTTTATTTAATTTTGTATTATATATTTTTACCTTATATATTTTACACCATATATTATTTAAAACATATATAAGTTAGGATATAATAATATTGCTTTTAAATGTACAAAGTTATATGTTATTATAAATTAATACATATTTTAAATCAATTAATTATTGTTTTAAAAAATACATCCCTTTTTTTTGACGTTAAGCCTGTAGCCATTTCCCCAAATATAACCTGGGGAATTTTTTAAAAATATTTTCCGTTTATATTTTTGTAAACAATCAGTTTAGGTGACCATAAATTAATATTTGTGAAATTTTATTAATAATTATCATTCCTGTTTTAAACATGGAATATTTTTTAAACTATTATTAACAAAACAGCTGTTTTAAATAACGGATATTTATAATTATTTGATATTTGAAGCTAATACGCATAGAATTGTGGTGTCTACTTTACATCAAGTTTTAATTTTTTTTATATTTTGACTAATTTAGTAAAATTCGTAAATTCAGCTTAAATATAAAAAAATAGTTTTAAGGTTAACGAACTCTTAGTGTCACATTTAGGTTCTCTGTACTATGAAATGTGGTGAAATATTGTTTATAAAATAGATAGTTAATTAAATGAATAAATCAGTAGAGAAAGGAAAAATAGAAATTATGTATATATATATATATATATATATATATATATATACCTTTTCCCAATTAATTGATTCTAACTAAGGCAGTAATAAATTGACCATCTAAAATTACCTGTAAATTTGCAAGCAATCTAAATGCAAATTTGTGTCATCTATTTACGTTTGGTACATTATGAAAAAAAGTAGTTCCTAAGCCCACAGATATTTTGGACTCTAAAGATGATTTATTAGATATATAAATAAGATATCTAAACAAAATTATTGTTTTTGTTCAAAGTTTTTAAATAATAACAGTTTCATTTATTAAATATCACTGCGCAAAATACAAGTATGTAATTTGTTCTGTAATTAAAATGTATTACTTCAAAACTTGATTATCAATTAATTTATGTTGTAGAAAAATACAAGTATTATTGATCTGTTGTAATTAATATAGTAACTAATATATGATATAAGGCATAAATATATATTACAAAAATAATTAAACATTACTTTTTTAATCTTTGACTTCATAAACCCTTTACTTTAGAACGTAGTAAAAGTGACAAACATACCTTTAAAGATAATACTAAATGTATATAAAGTACTAATTCATTGAATGGGGATAATTAATTTCTTCGATAACACGTTTTATTTTGTTGAAATTAATTCTTCATTTCAATTGAAATTCGATAACTTTTTTTCTGAGTTCTATCGTGTAAAAATCAATACTCGGCTCCACTAGTTATAATAACATGAATGATAGATGTTTTAAAATTATAATAAAGGTTGCATTAAGCATTTCCGCTATTAAAAATAACTATAGCTAGAGGAAACTGTGTTCATTGATTGTGCAAACAAATGGTTTCTTACACAAAGTGCACTCAATGGGAACCTTTTTATTCCCATTGTTATTTTAAAATTACTTTAAAATGCTTACAAAAACTTTAGTTTTGCAGTTTGGAAAACATTTTCATATTCAAGAAATAGTTTTAATAATACAGTGATGGAAAAACACACTTTTCAATATGTAATAATTAAAGTAATGTATGTATTCATTGATACAGTATAGTGCGAAAGTCGTGAATGATTAAACAATAGTATGAAATATTTAAATTATATTCACATACATGTTTGATTTGATTAAAAAGAATATACACACTTCAGTACATTTGAACTGGGTATGTATCTTTTTCAATAGACGTAAGCAGTAAATTAAACGTAATAATAAAAATATAATGAAAATATTTAATGGTGGTCAAAATATATATTTATTTTCTATAACAAATAAAATAATTACTATTCGTAATTTTTCTTCACTTTTGTTACTATTCAACATAGGAACACATTTAGGTAAATGTTGATACGTAACTCATGAATCTTACATCATAAATCTCGTACATTCCAACAAAATTATGGCACTTTACCAAATTCCCAATTATATACTTATTTGGTTCAATAAGTGTTTTGTTATTTGCTTAAACAATATACTATATCTGCAAATATATAATTGTAAATGTAAATGATTCACAAAATAGTCCATTACGTATTACATATATCAGTAGTACTTTGGTATTCTAACCATATAAAATATTATTTTCTTCAGCATTCAGTTGTGATATTTAAACAATAAAATGAACGAGGCGTCAATTTAACCTATTAATTTATAATCTCAGATAGTTCATGTAATAAGTCCCTGAAGACGAGGGCTTTCTTATCAAACTCAAATCTTATCAATTCACAATGTCTGGATTACAGTATTTCCTAATGAAGTATTTGGTGAATATATTTGGAATTAATGAAATTGAGGCACAAGTTAAAACATAATCTTTAATGTAAACTCATAAGTTAAAACAAATATCTTTTATTCAATTTCAATTTATAAGAAATTGCATAGAATTATGAACAAATGTAAAGGTTAGTATAAACGACGATAATAAAATTGTACAGAATTATTCTTCTAAGTAGTTTGATTTTATTTTCAACCAAGAAATGTAACGTTACAATATTCGAAGTAATTGCACAAATTTTAAATTGTTTTAATTTACTTTTATCTACAAAGTTGAAATTCGACTTGGAATGAGAAATTCCTGCGGCAATCTAAAGTATTGTACATTAATTTACACATTTAACTAACTTACACATTTAAGTTTTGTAGCTCAATAATACCTGGAAACAGAAAGGGAATTAATTAATTTCATAAAAAAATAAAAAAACAAGTAATGAAGATAGGAAAAGAGAGTGTGCGAGAATTAGAAGAGATTCGGTGTGTCTTTATTAAGAAACTTCAGATATTTAAATAAATAAATACCTATGTTTTCTTTATGTGTCTCTCCACAATTCGAAATATGAATGGCTTCTTCGAGTCTACAAGTGGAATAGTCAAATAAATTAGTTCCTTTTATTTAAAGAGAAAATTAAATTATTAGATATTAATATCCTTTCTATTTATTGTGTCTTAGCAATACAATTAAAATAATTTTACAAACCTTAAAAATGTTACTTGAGTACCAAGTTAATGTATATACAAAACTTCCATTTGTATATAAGAATCCAATACACCAGGTCAAATTCTGTGGTTTATAAATGAACCTCTGAACTTGAAACCACTTTCAAATATTTTTCATAATATGTAGGTATGATGTGATTTTAAGTTAATAATCTATTTTTTTAGTAAAATCCCCGCAACATAAAAATTAAATGAACTTACATTTTTATTGATATTTATATACAAATGGTTTAGGGGAATGAACTAAGTTCAAGTCTGTTCGAAGTTTAAACATAAATTAATTATTTAATTATTAAGTTTCCCTATACACAGAGAATTTTAGTAGGTAATTTCCTAATATATTTTTAGCATTTTTTTTTATTTGTAAAATTGAAGGTGCCATAACCAAACACAACCGAAAAAGGTATGTTCCTATTATTCTTAAAACAAGATAACATAGGAAGTCGTAAATCTGTGTGTGCATATCTCTTGCTCACTGGATAAATCGTATTGTACTTTAGTAAGTTTAAAATATTCATTGTTAACTCAAAATTATCTAACACTTTCTAGGCTTGTTAGGATCAAGTTGAGAAGAGTAGTTAGTATAATGTGTTCATACAAATTGACATATGCTGTCAAGTACTGTCAAAATGAACCAAGTGGACGATTCACACTTATTAAAAAAAAAGTACTAAGTTCGACGGGGATTTAACAACACAACATACAATTTACTGATGAAAAATTACTGATGTTGAATAACTGATGTCTGCAAACAAGCAATCGTGGAGGAAAACCCATATCATTATACTTAAACAATAATGCTTACAAAAACAGATCAGTTTATAAATAATATCAATAAAAACCAACTTAAAATCGACTCCACTTTAAGGTGCAAAAAAGAAATAAAAACGGTCATCAACCCTGTAAACGCATCCTCAATGACGTCTAGAAAACACTTAACAAAAATAATAACCATAGCGCCCCAATGTAAGATCATTTCTAAAATGATAAAACCTGATATAAAATAAGATCATTTTTAATTACCTAATTTTACTACTTAAGCCATTAAATAATTTTACCAAAATAACCACATACAATCTGTCCAGAGAACAAGACCGAATAATTAGAGAACACATAACCTTCAAACAAAACAATTCATTTAAAAATAGCTTAGATATCCTACAACAAAATATAAAACATGGAAATCAAGAACAATACCGTTCTCACATCATTAATCATTGAAAATCTATATGTTCCAATGATAGAAACCATCTACATCCTAAAAGAAAACCTTAAAGCAATTAAAAAGTGGACATAGAAACCTCTAAATAAATCATAAAACTATGAACAATATGTTTATACCAAAATTAAGTTGAATTCTATAATACTACATGCAGATACAGGCTTTGATATGGACTTCCACTTTCAAGTATCATGCCCGGAATATTTTTAAACTACGTAGAAGGTATCAATATAGTAAACACGTCCATTTACTTTCTCAAACAAATACAGATTTGCTATAGATACTTTGACGACACCAAGTGCCTCTTCACAGGCACTATCAGAGAAATCTAAGATATCAAATATTATTAAAATAAAATACATTACTCACATACACCAGTGAAATAAAAACAACATAAACATAATCTTTTTGATCTTACCCTAACCATTATAAAAAACAGGATTTATTTACAATTGTAGACAACACACAAACCCACCACACTACAGTATTCACTCCACTTTCAACCACCCCTACAGCTATAAACTGCCAGCATTGTTTCGTACCCAGAGCTTTAATTACAGCCATGACCCTTTCTTCCGAAATTGACAAATAACTTTCATATTTCGTTCTTATGACATCCTTTCCTCCTTCCAAATATCCCATATTAAATGATATATTTCTTTTCCCCCAGTTTTTGTAAAAAAAAAAATAAAAAAAATAAAAAAATCCACTTGTATCACTTCTTCCTCTGGAGAGTTCATTTCTAGTGGTAGATTTCATTCATCATCATGCCCCAAATTACTATCCCCTCTCTCTCTCTCTCTCTCTCTCTCTCTCTCTCTCTCTCTCTCTCTCTCTCTCTCTCCCCCTCGTTACCTTCCTTTTATCCCAGATGAGAGATAAAAGAAGGAATGAAAAGCTCTTTAAAATAGCTTGCCAATCTTTGTAAAGGAAACCTCTTAACACCAACTATGTTGATATCCTCCACAATACAGAATTCCATTCTTAGTGAGAACAATTTTTTTCAGCGTTCTTGCATTTCTGTAAATTTTGCATCTTGTCTTCTTTTCATGTTTTTAATTTAGGAATTTCAAAACATTCTGTCTCTTTCATTATTTTTTTTCTTGTAAATAACACTAGCTAAACTTCATTGATTTATAATTACTTCCTAACTTCTCCTCTTTACCCTATTTAACATCATAATTCTGTTTCATTCTTTTCTCCTATTACTGTTTCGTATTCTTCATAAAACCATTCGATTCTCTTATTTTCATCCAATATTCCTATTTCCAACTCCGCCATATCCTTTATTTGTTTCAACTTCTTCCAGATTAATACATTCCTCTGCTATAGGTTACGCCAATCTTTCTACGTCTCTTTAAAAGCGTTAGCTCATTACAGCTTTCATAAATGGTTCTTTGTTGTTTCCACTTTGTTGACATCCCTCTTGATTGATGAAATACTAATTCTCAGTCGACTATTACCATAAAGTGGTCTGAGAGAATGTTTATCTGTTCCTCTAGTACTGCAGACATCTGTAACATCTGATGCATGTCTTCAGTCACTCTTCACATGATATATTAGTTTTATTGTTCGTTCATCTGGGGAGATCCAAGTTGTTTTCTGAGCGTCCTTATGCAGTAAATACATACTACTTATTCATACACCTCTTTCCTTAGCAAAATCTATTACTCTAAAACTAATATCATTGCATTCTTCATGTTTGTTATGACTTCCTAATATTGTATTGCACATCTTTTCCCTTACTACTTTTGGATTGAAACTCTCCTGAATTGACTTGACATAATATTCTATAACCCATCTTAAGACCTCAGTAATCCACAGACACTTTTTAATTCTTCACCATCTTTGTCTCCTGTTAGATGATGTTAAAATATATTATTTTAAACCTACATGTTCTTTTATCTATTTCTTCTAACTTTAATATTGCGTGTTTTAGAGACTTTTTAATCGTGAAACCTGTACTTATTACATTATCCATACCTATATTACTAATAAGATCATATTCATAAAGATTCGTTATCTCAAAATCCTCTCTTCCTGTACAGCCAGCATATTCAAATTAATACCTCAACATTTCTCGTTCCAAAACACAACTACCTCCCGCCAAGAAGTTTTCTAAGATTCCTTGAAGTCAGAATAAAAAAAAATCCTAAATGAACTATGTAATCTAAATTATTTTCTTTCCGGATTTTTCTTATCTGAGTCTTTGAAACAGTATTTTATTACAGAGTAATGCCATTACCATTACGTTCAATTCCCAATATGGAATGCCAGGAATTAAAATTTTGCTTTTTTCTTACCTTAAATATTGCCTGGGCTGTTGGGGTCTCTCAGCCCCGATGCAGTAGGCCAGCTGTTGACCTGCTATGTCTACGCACTAATTTAAACTCTGCTGCCAATACTCAACATCCTACCAGGCTTGTACCCATGTTAACCCATACTGCTATGGCAGAACCACCTATGCCTGGCGACACTCCTCTCCTAAGAAATTTACTATGACAACCCGGTTATGGTTTGTTAGTATAACAAGGCCTAACAACATGTAGATGAGAGTGGAATTGAGGTGACAAGGCTAAGTGCGTTCTTTTCAATGAAAGGATGTAATATGCATCACTTCTCCTTAGCCTCCTAAAAATGTATTTAATTGTTGGAACTTTAACTTTTTAGTACTGCGAGATTGAGTCTTTTGTTAGTATTCCAACTATATTTTATTGTAGTTATTATGTTATCTGACATATTCATACCCTAGTCTTAAAACTGAATGAGAGTGATTATAATTTGAATATGTATTATATATTTTTCATGAATATTATAACATATTTCATACAAAAATAAATAACTTCATATGCAACAAAAGAACAACATATCTTAAAACCTCACTTTCACTAACACTAATGTAACTAATATATTTATAAAATATATATTTATAGATGTATTTATAGTTTATACTTTTGAAACAATTTTAAGCTAATTACATGCAATTTATACAGTGCAACCTATTTAACTTACTTAATATCAGATAGTGTTCCGTTATAAAGACATTCAAAACATTAATTTTGGAAAATAAATAAATCGAATGGTTGGAAAACGTCCATTAATATACCACCACGATTCATTATTTCTTGAATAATAAATAAATATATAAATCATTCTCTTACAACAATATTATAGACAGTACTACAGTTTTAGTATTGCAGACTGTAAAGATGACAACAAAATTTAACAGTTTATCTAATTAAATCGTATGATTACGTAGTTAGGACGTTCATACATCCATGCTCTTAGCAGATTTATCTAATTTTGTTTTAAAATGTTATGATGCGCATACAATAAATGCTATTTAATAACCACATTTTTGTTAGCAGCTGTAAACGATTGAAATCAGTATATAATTGTCAGGATTATAAAACAAATTAATGTTAACGAATCTTAAAGATAAAACAAAGATGTATTTGCATTTCTTTATTAGTAATAACATTTTCTGTACCTTTAGAAAAAAAATACATCTATAACTTTCTTTTTTGGATGTATTTTAGAAGACAATCAAAATTATTATTCAGGATTATAGTATCTGATTATGTTTTCGGTTAATTTATTTCTAAATAATTAAGTTATTTTAACAGCATTCATGGACTTAAGTCCTATAGCGGTATTCTCATTTATATTTAGTTTAAAAATGCAATGTAGCTCGTAATGATATCATATAGATAATTTGCTTATACTGTAATCATAAAAAAATACTTGTTTAGTGTTACACATTTTAAATAGTAAACGAATTAATAACATCATATTTATTTCGGTAGAATTATACTTTACTTTATAAATATTTTCATTTTGATCCTAAACCTAAGCCTACTATTCGATTTTTAATTATACCTCTGATTGTAAACCAAAAATAATGTAATAATAAAATATTTACAACTTTGCATTAGTTGCTTTTTTCTACACAATTACATTTATAATATATTTTTTAAGAATTATATACATTTTTTTTAGAGTTATACGTTTACAAAACACAGTTTTTTAAAATCTTTCTGTTGTTGTTGAAATTTAATACATTAATAGCTCAAGGGTATTTGAGATACAATCTTTTGTTTTATAGTGATTGATTACAGTAATGTTGTGAAACATCAAATTGGAATCTGTTTGTATAAACAGTTATTTATTTGTAATACATTACGATATAAGACTGTTTACTACCTATAAACTGTATAGCAATTTTTAAATTTTATTGTTTTACTTATAACAAGTTTACATTTCTAGACACATTTATTCATTTAAAAAAATATATAATTTTTTTATATTCACAACTGATGTTCAATCTAATCAATGCGGGCGACACTCTACATATAAATTTTTTATGTAACGCAATGTAACGTCCGAATCAATTTATAAAACATTAATTAAAATGTAACGAATATATTTGATTTACTTGAAAAAACACTCGTAAATATATAAAGTTTTTCTCGTAATTTAGAAATGACCACTCTCCTTCATAAACAATAATATTGAAATAGTAAGTTTTATATTTAAATTTTTCATAATAATCAAATTGAGTAAAATTGTTATTTACTTTTATTCGTGTGTTTATAGTCACACCAACTTTTTGACGCGTTGTTTGTCAGTTCATTTTATAGCTAAGTATATTATTAGCAAGTTTACGAGATATTTTGTATACTCCATATTTTACATATATTTTTTTTTAATTAAAATACACTGGAAATAACCAAATGAATGTTAACATTACATATGGTAATTCAATTGTATTATTGTTAATTCAATCATATATGGAGGACTGGTATAACCTAGACAGGAGATCGACGTTGAACTGTTCAAAATACTTAGAGGAGAATGATTTCTAACTTATTTAACCTGAGAGAAATATTTTCTATATTTTTAGATTCAAACATTCACAAAAAAAGTGTGTTGTTTTTAATTCGTTACTTGAGGCAGTTCATTAAATTAAATTAACAAAGCAGAGGGATTACATGATGGTCCGGTAGAGCACTTCGTGTAATAGCTTCTCTATAAATAATGAGTCATCACTTCGGCTGTAGTCAAAGTAAGGAATACATTACTAATATGTTGACAATTTTAACAGATACAGTAAAAATACACCTCTTTGTTAAAAAAGTAGAAATACACCTCTGTGGTAAATGATTCCCAAATATTGCACAACCGTACTTTAAATACAAATTTACTTACTCGGGAATAGTTGATGTAGTTCAGCATTTGAGTAATTAATTACATCCAAATTGGAACAAAACACCTTAAAACATACACAGTATGAGTTTAATGAAACCAGTTCATACATAAAATGATTCAGAAATATCTTTCTCGTTGATTACATTGTATTACGCTCTATGTCAAATACACAGTATTACTGACAATCTCATTATGTTTGAACCCGATAATATACAAATAGCCACAGCCAATTATCAGAAATAATTTTGTTCTTAATATATGTAATTTATTTAGGTAAATAAGTAGTTCATTTAAAAAAATTAATTAAAAATAATGAAAACTTCACCTGATTAGTAGGAAACTAGGATGTAGGCAAAGCAAGATGGTACGACACGTCTTTTAAAAAGACAAAATTGAAAACAATTTCCTTTCTTCTCTCCAAGTTACTTACATGACATTTTGACGAGAACACTTTAATTTACCACATTTTTTGATGGAAAAAGAAAAAAGCCGGCAAAATAATACACTTACACCATGATTACTCTTTTTAGTTTATGTGTTATTTTCAGTATACTTTAGACAATGATTCAATATAGACGTTTCCAGATGATTCCAGAATTGTTGATTGGATCAATCACATTATTCAGATAGAAATAGTTTTTAGGCAGTATCGTGTAGATAAGGACTGAAGATAGCGCTGATAGCAGAATTATTTTAATTCAGAGTTTGTAGGCTATATGTTTAGTAAACGTTAAAATTAACTTGATTTTTTTTTTTAAATTTTATTTAGGTAAAATATGAACAATAAATTTAGATTATTTGTAAAAGAAATAATACCTTTCATTTGATATTATTATTTACGAGCTAAACTCCAAATGTTTATCATGGAGTCATGGAAAGTTACTTTCTCTAATTAAGTTTCCATTTGACTTTGGTACATTCTGATTAATATATTCTGCCACTACCGCTTTCATAACATTACCATAATATATTTCTGCTCAAATAAGTACTGTTTATTTGCATATACTGTAAATATAATGAAGAGGTTCTAACGATAATCAATAATTATTTTCTTTTAAGAAATTATTTGTATTTCGTTACAAATTCTCTTGTTCTAACATTCTTCATTATTTAATATTAGTTAAAAACTACGTAGTTGAGTGGGTTTATTAGTAAAGTTAATCTGTCATTTACCCTAAGAGTCTGACTATAAGTATTTAAACACAAAGAATGAATAAATTCAAAATAAGTGTTTCTTTACATCCAAATTATGAATTTATGAATTTATTATATTATTTATAACTTACTGCATCCGATAACAGAGATAAAAGAGAAATATATTTGAAAAGGAATACGTAACTACGAAAGTCAGAGTATAACAAAAATGACTTATTGATGGAATTCAGACTGCTTATCTAAGATAGCTACTGAAAGCACAACGCGATGTATCTATGTTTAAAATGCTTTCTTGTAGTTAAGGTTATATATTCAAGGGGTTTCACTTATATTTCTAGATTTTATTATTTACTATCTACGACTACAGAACTATAATTTTCGAACAAAACAAAACAGTCAACAGGCAATTATTACGGAAATTATTAATACAAAAAAAGTAGAACATAAATATTACACACAAAAATTTTCACGATGGACACAAAAAACTACAATTATATGACTAAGAGGGACCACAATAAACATAAATGCGACTTTATCAAGACCGAAACTTTAAATACAGCGGCTACAAACATAACAAAAATATATATTCATCTTTTCGCACGTTAACCGGAGGATCTCACAGAAGCATATGGTGTGAGGTGATACATATAACATTGTGATGATAAACGACACCCAAATAGCGAAACCACCTTATCGATTAAGTCTCAGGGAAAGAACGAAATTGGACAGACAAAACACTTAAAGACCAAAGTTATAGAAGATATTCAAAGCGAGTATGCAACCAGCACCTGTATTTCTAGTAAAAAATCTAGAAACCAATAGAAGATGGTAGTGGACTACCGTAAATTAAACGAATGCATGGAAACAGTGAGTTTTTGATTACCCAGGGAAGATACAGTTTATGCCAATTTGAGAACAGCAAAATATTTCTCTTCAATGGGCAGTAATCAAACATTTCCCTGACAACCCATAGCCAATCAGGTCAGACAATACACAACATTCGTGACGCAAGGAATTATGTCAATATTCTATAATAACAATGAACATGCATAACATTTCAAACAGATGGCATGGGACATACAATTTGATCGAAGAATCTAACCATTAGAGAAGTTCTTTGGATTAGGTTCCCTCTGCAGAAAGTTCTTACACAAATTCAGTGACATTTGCCAAACCACTGACCGAGTTTACAAAATAGGGAACCTTGACAATACAAATTTAAATAGACAGATAAGGACAGGCAGCTTTTCAAAAATTAAACAGGCTAACAACACCACCTGTATTAACAAACATTTGTTAAAGCAAGGAGATATTAAATCCCATGTGATGAAAGTAAACACGGAATGGGAGAAATATTATCACAAATCCAGGTGAACGAAAAACTTACACCAATTGCCTACGTTAGAGACGACTAAAAGAAACAGAGGGAGATGGAGTTACTCCGCTCAGTTTATAAAATACCGTTCGTATGTGGACGACATTTTACAGTATTCAATGACCATGTAACTCTACAGTAGGCCTACTACCCAAAACATAAAAACTTTAAGTGTACGATTAAATGACTTTCGACGAAATTAGTAGTAAATTTGATATAAATTAAAACCTGACACTGTCAAGAAAGTAACAGACAGCTTAGGCAAATATCCAGACAACAAGTGAAATATCCAGTGAAAAATTGTAAATAAACCAAATCAAAATTCTCAACTAGCAAACTTTACAGTTAGAAGGAAACCATCTGTTCGGAGTTAAACAAGCAATACTCGACCCAAGAAATACTGCCAAATCGAGATTATATAACTTCAATGACACCATACTTTACAATAACCAATTCCTTAACAGACAAAACTCAACAATTGTGGGCAGTACTAAAAAAATTAGTAAAGACATTCCACTGGTTCTACTTTTATATCACAATTCTCTAACAACTGAATGTCATGCAAGAAAAGTTAAAACGTTTACGAAAATTAAATACAAATATCATTGAAACACAATAACAAACAATAGACGTAAAAATACATCAAATGATCCCACAATTATCAAACAATGAATCCTCCCAGATAGAAACCACTAGGATTCCTAAACCTTATAATACGTCTTGTCAACACATTTAACAAAGACAACTTTAGAATATTTACGCCCACTACCCAAATCAAACAAAAAACCGCACATACACGGAAGGAGTGGACGCACATACCAGAGAAACACTTATTCTAGAGGATAAACACCCAATTCTGATATGCCATACATCTTTGTACTTATTTATAAAGATTATCGATTAATGAAGATGAATTAGATAAATTTCAAACACCAAAGAAACAATTATTGTAAAATAAAATAACTGAAATGTAAGATTATTATATATTACACATTATAATAATTGGTATTCAAATATATATATATATATATATATATATATATATATATATATATTTACATTATTTATAAACTCATATAAGAAGGGATTGACTGAAAAGCTATTGCACACATCTCGTGTGTGTTAACGTTCAAAAAATGTATCACTTCCAGTAGGCTTGTCCCTACCTTGAATATTACAGATACCCTTTTCTGCTTTCGGTTACTTTTGTGAAATGACTTCTATTCTCATTTTACGGTCAATATTAGAAACACTTATATTACCGTGCATGGAAAATTTGAAGGGTTTTACCAGTCATAAATTTTGCATCATTGTGAAATACCCTATAAATGTACCAAAATCTAGTGACGACAGTATATTGCCGTTTTATATCTCCATTTACATTTTCTATGGCTTACTGAATGTCCATAAGAACCCTTGGAATTTACTGTTATATGAAAATTATGTTTCAAATCTATTATTGAATAATAATTCAATATACTTTTGATAATAAATTAATGTGATATTATTCGTTGAATGTAATATTTATTAGTTTGATCAATATGATTGACTTTAGTATCCATATATTTTATCCCGAATATCAACAGAGTAGGCTATTAGTTATGGAACCATTCCTACTCTACTATTTCATTGTATATCATTGTCGCTATATGCTATAACGCTGTTTATGGTATAACGTTTAGATCTCTTGACATTATGTTAATATAGTTAAAGTACGGAACAATATATTACCTTTGAGATGTACCGTTTATTTGCCAAAGATGGTAAAGCCTACCATCATTGGTAAAAATTTTGATTAATGAAACGGAGTTCCTACTAAGATTATGACTATTTTATAAATATACAAGTATTAGTAAAGTATACTTATTTGCGCTGGAACTAGAATTGAGCGAGACTGATATATTTACGCCTTGTTATCATCAATGACAAAGTTATTTCTGAATAATAAATTTAAAAGGTTTCAACTCTAATATTTTTATACAACAAAATTATTTTACTAGTTACTAGTTGCGTCTTCATAAATCACTGTGAAAGTTAGTCTTAAAGAAAATATAAATGTATAGCCTACTTGTATATTATTTAAGATAGTGCGGATATACAATACCCTCAGACTAGGAGTGAGTCTGGAGTACTGGGCTTGTCCTCCCTTCTACGTGTTTCCTTATCCTGACCTGACGTTACAACCCATTCCAAGAAAACTAGATACACAAATTACTGCCTAGCTACATTTAATTCTTAAAGATTAGGTACAAGTTAATTCTTAAAAGTTTAATTTTGTAAACGTTTTATTCTTATTTAAACCGATAAAAGAAACGAAAGTAGGGTAGGCGTTTACACGGAAGCATTTGAGATCTATATTTTTTTTGGGGTTGTGCCTCTGAAAGCAAACACGACACACAAAGTGTGGGAGCCTCTCTTTTCCTCTCCACCCCAGACACATTCCTACCTTTAGGATACTGTAATTTAGATTAGGAATTTTTTCCAAACCTTTTCCAAGCAGATATATTATTACTATTCCTATAAATATGAGTTATTTTCAAATAACTTTACTACGTCATACTTGTATATAAATAAATTTACGTTTAGTAATAGATCTAATAATAATAGGCAACAATAATTCATAACAATTATATAACATAGAGTTGTGGGTAACCTTTGTCTTGTAGAGTCGTATTATGCAGTTTACTTTCTGTAGCAGAAGGTTGTTGAGTTACCCAGTCGCAACGGCTGGAGATTGTCCACTATTCTCAGTTATCGCAGAAGTATGTTGAGAACACTGTCATAGAAGTTTGAAGAAATGCCTATTTTATTTATTTTCAACTTCTTATTACGAGAAACTAGTAGATATACCTTGAATAAAGAAAAATTGGTAAAATGTAGTTCCTCTTGAGGGTTCGAGTTTATAAATTTCAATGTAAGAAACTTCTAGAAGAACTTAGAGGAAGCGAGAGAGAGAGAGAGAGAGAGAGAGAGAGAGAGAGAGAGAGAGAGAGAGAGAGAGAGAGAGAGAGAGAGAGAGAGAGAGAGAGAGAGAGAGAGAGAGAGAGAGAGAGAGAGGAGAGAGAGAGAGAGAGAGTAGAAGGAATGTCGTGAAAAGACAGTTCCGCCTAAAATCAAATTTTCTCATTTTATAAATTTAATAATGTGAACAAGATTTATTCAAATTAAATGGGAAAGATTATTTATTTAAATAATGTAAAATATAAACTTTTGAATCCCACGTTAAACCTATGAAACTGCAATAATTCAATTCTCTATAAGTGTTCTTAAATTTCGTACTAATCTGAGAATATTTGAGTAGTTAATTTTGCAGGTTTTATGAGAAAGATTATAATATGTTATAAAAATAAAGTAGGTCGTATATCCTAGGATATCACGCCTTTCCAGTGTACTGCTATTATTTTATTCATAGTTTCCCACCTTCATAGCCAGTACTGTCACGTTTTGTGGTAGCGTACTTAATATTATTTTAACCACACCCTGCATGATTTTAAATTTTTATTTAAAATAATCCTATAATATATGTCTATATGTATCTAATATTCAATGTAAAATATTTTTTAGAAATCATTACAAAAATCTACTTTATTTTAATTTTGGTTTTGACTTTGTGATTCCAAATGGATCATAAGATATGATAAGGATACAGAACATTAATAAATTTGTACTAATTAACATTATTAAAGATATATAACAACATATTCTTTGCTATTATTATTTTGTATTAATATTTATGTTTATAAGTAAAAATATTTAAATACTCAATAATACACATATATATATATATATATATATATATATATATATATATATATATATATAAACTTATTATATAGCATTTGAAAATATAATTGTTACATGAAAACTATTTTTTAAATGCTATTTTATGATATGTTTAATTGTTATATACTGTTGAAACAAAAAAAAAAGAGAACCCAAATGCTGTGCCTTGCTTCTAAAATCATCTGGTACATATAACATTCTACACTATATGTCATTTTGTTTGAACTATTTGAAAGTAGAAGGTTTAAACTTTACACAAAAATGAATAAAGATTTCATTTTGGGTCATGTGCTAGCATTAGATCTAAATAAAAATATGGATTCCATTTGGATTCTCTATGCAGTGTAGGGTCAAAATACACCATAATACATAATTTTCAATATTTGACATGATTATATCTATATTGTATCTAGAATAAAATTGGTTTACAAAAGACACTATACTGGCTTGAGTGGAAGTTGACAGTTGGTTAGAAATGAATTTCACATAAAACAACTACATTGTTACTTTTGTTTTAGTAAGTCTATACTGAATTTAGAATGAAAAAGGTTAATATAAGACACTATATTGGCTTGAGTAGAAGTTGGCAGTTGGTTAGAAATAAATTTCACATAAAACAACTAGATTGTTACTCTTGTTTCAGTATGTCTATATTTTATCTAGCATAAAATTGGTTAATATTATATAAGACACCATATTGGCTTCAGTGGAAATTTGTAGATGGTTAGATATGAATTTCACAGAAAACAACTACAATGTTACTCTTGTTGTAGTATAACACTTGCCACCTTCAGACAATAAACTAAAACTATCTTGAATGATTAATTGACTAAAGAAATTGTTAGATAAAACATGTAGCTACTGCATTGCGCGGTCGAATTCACCCATAAAAATATTCACAGATGAAGAAGATACAGTACATATATTTCCACACGTATTTTATACTTCAATACCATCACTCACATGCAAAGCTTAATTGTAATTGTGATTTAGGCTACCCATGGTAATAAATATTATAGGCTACTGTATATAAACACTGGAATGCTGACTGTAGCTGAAAATGGTAATTTACTCATACAACTAGCGAGCTTCGGTTTCTGATAATCCCAGTTAATTGAAAGTATAAACAACCTAAATATTTACAATATCCAATGAGCCTTGTGGTTAAAAACCACATGATAGAAGTATAGCATATATTCGGTATTAGTTTGTATTCCTTTGAGGCTGGAAGCTAAGTGACCGAAAGGAAAATATGGAATAATTAAATTTGCTTACGTTAATTGTGTCAGTGCTTTATTTTATTTATAGTTTGGGGATTACTTCTTTCATATCAAACCCTAATGAATATACAAGTTTCAAGAAATTAACATGTTTTCACGATATTTTTTACTGGTATTAGAGGAGATATCATTGAAAAAATTGTACAACTAATATATGAAATTTTATGGTAGGCTTAAAACTTGACAAGAATATGTTTTAAAAAACTAATAAAATTTCGCTTTTACGACTACTCAACTGCTCATTTAATCTCATTCATAAAATTTTATATTTTATAGTTGTACCCATACCTTATAACCGTAAATTAATTGTGTTTAACGATGTAACCGCATAACAAACATAAAACCACATAAAGAAACAGACGAAATGGTTGTTATATTTCAACCAATTATCAAATTTTATCTATAAAAATTCAAAACGAGTTCGCAATAATCATTTAAAAAAAATGTATTTACCAATCTCCATAACACACAAAAACATGGCTCGTACACACTTTGTGATTTTAGTTATTTTCGATGAAGTAATATTTCAAAGGAAACATATTTGGTCATATAAATTAACCAAACACAGATTAAATTTGTAACGGTTTAAAAAAAATAATCTTATGAATTTAAAAAAAAATTTAATAACAGAAAACTACTGTGCCGGTCTACGAGTTTCCTCCTGTTATATCATAGATAACGTCGCAAGTCTCTTCCGACAGATTACAAATTGTTCCATTTACAGGAAAATTAAATTAAACCATTCGCTCAACTCACATGAATGAATCAAAATCTCTCCCAATACTAGGTATTTTCAAAACATATGATGTAACGAGATTTAATTTAAGGTTGAGAAATGATTGTGTAATGTTAAACATTTGTCTTCATACGTTTTATATCTTATCTGGAGTCAGCTATTGTTATCTATTTCTGAATAATTTTCAAGTCCTAAAGTAAATTAAATAACTGTTATTATTATTTTATTACATTTGTGGAATTTCTCATTTACTTTTTATAATCTCACTTCATACAATATTATTTTTAAAACTGAATAATATGTATAATATTTTAGTATGGAAATATAAGATAGATAAAATGGCAAAACTTTCATAAATCTTACAATGTCAAATTTCTCCATGTGATTCACCAAACTTCATGTAGTTATCCTACCCTAATCTTACCTAACGTAATCTAACCAAGTGTTTAAGCAAATTCCGTATATATTTCCCTAACTGAATATTCAAATTATTATTTATTTATTTTTATAAAATGTTGATCTGATCTGATTGAAAAATATACAATATTAATGCAATTGTGATCTTAAATACCTACTAGTTGTTATTGAATTGAATAAAATATTTTTAAAAGTTTATCGGTAAACGAAATTTATTCAATTATTTTGAAGAATTTACCCTATTAAAGTGCAATTATAAATAACTGTAACAACCTTATTTTAGGACAGAGTTCTGAATATAGAAACATTATTAGAATAAACACAGGATATTAATAATTCTGTCTCTGAAGTTCGAAATTATTTTGAAACAAAAGAATGTTTTTGGGACAATAATTCCATGTACATTAATTACATTTGCCTTACATGTGCTATTGGTTATAGCTTGTTCAAGCAAGAAAAGTGACAAATTGTTTCTTTTGTACAGTTAATCTGGTACAAGCATTAGTACAAGTACATATATAAGAATTGGAAAATCGACAATGTTATCATAATTATAACAAAAACACAATTAAAAAGATTAACATATTACGAATTAAAAAACTTAATTAATGAAGGAAGATATAAGCTATTATCCAATACTAATCTAATTAGTTTCAAACGTGATCTCGTCTAAATAAAAGTTTTAGAAAAAATGTTTTTAAAACATTAAAATTTGGAACTTAAATTATACAGTGAAGAGCAAAAATATGTTTAATTATAAATATGTCTCTCGTAAATGATTCATAGTTTTACGAGTACTTATGATGTTCTTGGTTTGACATACATTACAATCAAAAATCCTGTAGATAATACCTGTAGACCTACCTATCAATAACCATGACGAAGGTGATAACGGCTGTGTTCTTTTCACTGTTTTAATGTTTCTTAAACTAAAAAAAAAAAAAGTATTTTAAAAATTTTGTACGTATTAAAAGTTTTATATTAGGGCATTAATCTGCAGTTCAATGTTACGTGTTATAAATTTTATATATTATATGGTTACATTTTGATGTGCTCACATTTGACTGATGTTCAATAATATCTGAGGATGGGAACATGTTCCCGAAACGCGTAGTGACATACTACAAAGAATAGTTGCAAAACAGATAACCATGTATTATATAGTATATATACACACGTTAACTTAGTTTTATATTATTGCAACTGGTAAAAAAAAAGGGGGAATTAATGTTCAAATGGAGCTAAATTGTTTCATTTCACACATTACAAAATAAATTTAATTGTAATGAATTGTGTGAAGTCACTTGGTTGTATTTTTAGAGTAATTAATTCCCATTCCCTTAAACCATTTATCGTTGCACACGTGTATTTCATTCTCACAAGCCTTTTTTGTCTTTTTGATGCGCATATTAAAAACTAGATTTAAACAATTAATTTAATAAACTTAACTAATATTATCATTTTATGAATTTCAGACCAGCTATATTAACATTTTGCAATTGTGATTTGATAATAAAAATATAATAAGTTTTAAATTATATAAGGTTATGTTTAATAAGTTAGATGATTGTATTTGGCGCTAAAAAAACATATTATTCTTAAATATCCTTGAAATATCATGATATTAATTTTAATACTAAACATATGAAGTTATGCCAATAATTGTATCAATGTTAAATATAATTTTTATTATGGAAAAATCATTATATAATTGAGTTTTAAACTGTACATATCTTCATTTAAATATGAAAACCAAGTTTGGTTTAGTCTTATATTTTAA